>SCLG01000105.1:5159-19267 GCA_004367875.1 Oikopleura albicans
GACGTGGTCAATCCCATAAAAGACGCTTTCATAACTGACATTAAAAAAATTGGTTACGTATCACATATCGGACGTTTTATAACATAATTTGGGGATAACAAATTTGCTCTGAATGAAACCCGCGAGGGTTGCCAATCCTTTTCTTCAAGAAACGAAAACGTCCCTTCTGAAGGTCAGGACTGTAGGTTATTTACAGGGTGAGGTAATATAGATGCTAAGCCGTTTTTGGTTCGCGAGTGTCTTGAGCGAATATAAGTCAACAAAAAACGGCTTAGAATCTATATTACCTCACCCGGTGATGCTTTATTAAAATTTAATATATGAAATGAGACTTACATGGACTGAAGAAGGCATTTTTGAAAAATCTGGGCGTGATTTAGAGCCCTATTGGATTTGAAAGTTTTTACTCCCTTCAATCAGAAAACGATTCATTAATTTGAAAACGAAATTTGCGTCAATTTATTCCTCACAATTGGTTTGAGACTTTTTTTGGTCGCCTAAATCCTGACCAAAACCCCACAACGTTAGTGTCGTTGACGATCGTAGAGGCAAAGTACACCATCCCACAAAAAACAATTAGTGGGTACTCAATATCTTTACTTTGAAATTACTCTGTGGCCGAGATAAANACTTTTAGATTGCACGTTAGACTTGATCTAAATCGAGATAAACTTCATAAATTGACGTTTATTTTTGGTACCAACAATGCATACACTAATCGCGCGGTTATCCTATCATTATCGGCACTGGGCGGATACTAACATAGTGCGTGATAAGTGGCATGGTAAAAAGAAAAATCAAAACAACCAGCTAACCAAAAAAATTTCATTCGAAATATTTAACTCTCACGGGTACATAAGGGTGAAGGGTACTTTCGCGACCATTTTTGTTCGCGAAAAAACCCCGTTTATGAGTACTTTCGCGACCACACCATTTGGTCGCGAATCGTTTTTCAAAATATGGTTTCGCGACCATATGGTGCGAATCACTGATTTTAAGAAGAAAAAAATGGCCGCGAAACCATGTTTTGAACAACGATTCGCGACCAAATGGTCTGGTACTCATAAACGGGGTTTTTTCGCGACCACAAACGGTCGCGAAATTACCTCACTCCTACATAAGGCTCACACAGCTGTGCACAGTTTTGTAGTTCAAAATTGGGGGTTTTGCAAATGTTCATAATTTTGTAAATGACAATATGTTCACGTAAATGATAGCAAAATTTATCCTAAAAAAANTGATAATTGCGCAGCTGGTTATAATAAATATGCAGTTTATTAAACTTAAAGTTCAGCATGAACTTGATGTCATTCTGAAGGTCATTTTTGACGAATTTGAGACACCGTTTAACCATAAACGAGTTCAAAGTCAATAACTATTTTAATCTCTAATGTAATTTGTACAACAAACGAGCTTATTTCGGTTTCGAATTTAAATTTCATAAAATTAGTGAATTTTGTGAGCTTCGGCCAATATGTGACGATTTGGTTGTTAACCCAGGTTAACCGAAACTAATATAGTCGATAAAGGATTGATGGCAAATCATAATGCTAAATTGAATTTATCAAAAATCGCTTTATTAGGATTATCTAATAATAGGTAATATATTTTTAGTGTTAACCCCTAACCAAAATTGTCGGACGTTTGTCTGAGTACCATCAAAAAGACGTATGTTTTGTTGTTCAGCTCCATTAAATGAATTGACAGTGAAATCCAACATAGAAAAGTAGTTGTGAATCCGTGGAACACAAAAAAATAAATGTTATTTTTTTCAATCACGAGTAATTAATGATTAATTGAACTTGGAAAAGGGCCAAAAACATGCCTTTTTCGAAATTAGCGCTTTAAAAACTTAGTTTTTTCTAACATGTTTTTCCTAAATGTGTTCAATAGCAAAATTATGACGAAATGAAAAAAAAAATAACCCCGTACATCGCCCGGTTAACCGTTTGCGAACCGGATTAACCCTAGTGTTTTTGTGATCAAATTGACCAAAAAGTGGCCAAGGGTGGTCGGAGAGCTTCGGAAAATATGCCCATTCGATTCAAAACCATCGATTTGCTTATAGTTCAAATTAAAAAAGCCATCAAAGAGGAGGAAACAAGATGTCGGACAAACGTCCGACTTTTTGGTTGGGGTACTGTTGGATATTTTTGTTTGGGGGTTAACTAGCTATCTTCGAATTTACTCAGTCGTCGTGCTAAGAACTTTTTTACCTAATTTATTTTGTTTTCTCGACTGTTTCTGAGCTCGGAACAATACGAGCAAACCTAATCCTAGCGAAATTGTAATTATAGGAGATAATAACACCTACACAGTCTGTTCTAACGCATTCGGGAGTTATCATCAAAATAATTCGTCAAATGCGAAAAAAATGAAATTTTCACTTTAAAGTCGGTCAATTAACAAAACAGAGAAACTTAAAAAAAAGGATTTTTGCAGAAGGTCAAAGGAATCTTCCTCTATTAGAGGAAATTTAAAGTTTTTAATAAAAACATGTGTTAACCTTTTATTAAATAATACGATAATTGAATACAATAAAAATATTATAATTTGAAATTTATAAAGATGCCGACCACTCGAAAAAATATTTTTTAACAGGGATCTTGCGGTAGTTTTCGGGAAATATAAAAGTATATTCTGACAAAAAAAAAATGAATTTGACATGCACGAAACCATTTTTGCACCATGTTATTCATGCTTCTGAACATGTTTTTGAAAATGTTTCGGAAACATTTTCACAGCAAAGTTCTGAACGTTCAGCCATATCTGAACATTTTTCCAAAAGTAAGTATTTTTCGTCCTTTTTTGTGTGTGGATAAGTTTTTAAACGTATCATAATAAGAGTTTTTCACCTGTTAGGCGCAAATAAAAAAAATAAAAATATTATTAACTCCCAGGGGGAAGTGCGTGTAAATAGACATGCAACTTGTTTTTTGTCGATTTAAGGCATATAGAGGCCCCGTAGGGCAACGGGGGTATTGCTGAACCCCCTAACTTTTCGACATAATTCGATTGACGGTGATTTTTTGCGTAGGTTTGAGATTTCAAACAGCTCTCCAGGGGGCCCTGGTGGCCTAAATCAATTTCTGAATACTGAAACTGGCTCTACCAGTTTTTTGAATTATTGCGAATTATTGTGAATTTTTTAAGTGCGTGTTTATTTACAGGCATTTCCCCCTACGGGTTCCCAAAAACTCCTTACCCCTGAGAGTTAAATTCAAAATTTAAATTCAAAATTCATACCCCTGTATTTTTTCAGTATGCTAAAGGTGAGACCATTCAAACTAAACCTTAACATTTTCCGTACTTTGTCGCGTTAACGCACACTAAGCACGTAAAGACGAGGGATACAAATTTGTATCCCTGCGGTGAACAAGCACTAGCGGTGGAGCGGAGAACACGGGTTAAGCGACGATAATCTCCCTGTGAGAGTTTAGATATAAATCGATTGTAATTGTAAAGTCGATATTACCAAAATACGACCGTATACGGATCGAGTCGTAAAAAAAATCAAATAATATTTTTATTCCTTTATGACATGACAGCACGTTTGTCACGAATTTTAAAAGACATCTTTCCATTATGGTATTTTTTATTCAGAGTCGGTTGAGAGTTTTTTTACTGGTTCTTATTTGTAAAATTTCAGACTTTTTGGAGAGTTTCAAAAGTCTTAATGCGCCAAAACAAACAGTACTTATTTTATTGTTAATATTGTGTGTTGGAATCGGCTATTATGAAACAGGTCTCCGGAGTATGACGCCTTCTGATGATCCAGAGATAGAGATGGAAATTAAAATGTCGATTTACGAAGCAGAACGATTGCATGAATTAAAAGTTTGTGACGTTAACAATTTATAAATCGTAACTAAACTACGGCATAGCGTTTTTTTGCTGGAAAGGTTACGTTTCGAACGTATCTCTAAAATTGTCGATGAATGAAGCACAACTTTGGGCAAGAGTTAAAAGTGCACCGAGTATGGCTGATTATACCCCGAAACTAATTTTTAANTCTCAGGGGGAAGGAGTGAATTGGTAACACGTAGGGGGAAATGTGTGTATATACGGCACCGACTGAATGGGAATAACTTCTAAAAAGTCTAAAGCGGAATCCGTCGAAAAATTTTCGACGGATTCCGCTTTATCCACTTTACCCTTTATCACCTTTACACCTTATCACCTTTACACTTTATTACCTTTACACGTTATCCACCATAAAAAATTCGATGAAGAAAAATAGCTAAAATTGTCACATACCTATACTGTATAGGCTATACATGATTTTTCCCAAAATTTTTCGACATTTTACCCTTTATCCACTTTGCACTTTATCACCTTTATACGTTATTACCTTCACCCTTTATCCACTTTACACCTTTTTTTTCGACATATTCCGCTTTAGACATTTTACCCTTTCGACATTTAAGAAAATTTTCCGATTCAGTCGGTGCCGTATTTACATATAAAAATCGCAATAATTAAAAAACAGGTATAAAACAGGCGTTGGGTTGGCGTAAGGGCAAAATTCGAAATCGCGTTGGCGCCCAACGCCATTGGGCTTTTGATGACCAGTATGTGAGGTCAATAACGTGATTTGGTCAATTAGAGTATATATATATATTATTATATAACACATATATGTATATTTGAAAGATTAAAAATTCTACTCACTTGGCGCCCTCCACTGGATCGAATCGGGGTGTTTATGTCTGACGAACTTTTTGCCACACATAGTAGACAAAATTGAAGCATTGTTAAAAACTCTGGCATCATAATGTTAACCATATTTAAGGTACAAGATGTAATCGCTCAAAGCCAGAAATATTTCGAAAAAAATCGAAAACGGCGATTTGCGCATTTGCCGAATATCATAATATCTGGATTTAAAAAATGTGGAACAAAAACGCTTCAAATGTTCCTAAAACAGCACCCGAGGATCGTTGCCAACACTGGCGAACATTATTTCGGAAACTTCAGCGACATATCATTTCCGGTTCAATTAGCCAGTTGGTTTAGCAAAATGGACCACATGGTTGACGCGGCGCCTGATAGCTTATTTTTAACCCATACAGCGGCGCGGTCCGTTTCGGATATTGTTTACGGATATAATGTGTGGCGAAAATCCAGTGATTATAGGAACAGCTTGAATTTATAATAAATCCCGGTATTACCGGTATTACTTAAAGTTTACCCACCCGGGGTTTGGTCGGCGCGGTTTCTCGCGCGTCGATTAACCCAGCTGTTTTTGTTTGTTTTTTCCGAAGCATTGAGCTCAACAGTGCTGCGCATATTGGGTAGCTAGCTACCCATTTCCCCTTTATTTCTAAATAAAAAGAGAACGCCTTGTGATAATAGAAAAACGGACGAAGTATTTGAAATCAAAAATTTTTTTACATTTTTTATGGAAGAAAAATATTTTTTTTTTAAATTGTTTTTTTTTTACGTTTGGGTCCGTGGAGGACAAGGGTTGAGGTTGAAAATCACCGCAGTAAGAGAAGAAAAACAGGGCTTCAAAATGAATTAATAATCAAAAAAATCCGTTCATTGTTTGGCGCGCTAGAGCAAATTGGGTAGCTAGCTACCCCAGATGCGCATGAGTCATATGCGGCATGACTGTTATAGTAAACTCGATGCGCATGACAGTCTGTTAATCATGTGGTGTCCGTGTATATATGTCTTCTAATGAATAATATTTGAATACATTGTTACATTTTTTACGTCATACCTACGATATGATATGTAAACCAAGTTTGAGGTTTAGTTAATTCAACCCGTTGTTAAAAAATGTATATGAAAATGTTATACAATTGGAATGATTACGGGATCTACAAACTTCCCGAATAGTGATGTATTTAGCAATTTTAACCCCTGTGTGTTAATAGGGCCGGTTTTTAAGGCGTAAGTGGCCAGACAAACTCGTAATTGGTGTATTTATACATATACAGAAAATATAGGGAAAGTCAGAAGTTAAATCTTTTTTTATGTACAGTTAAGGGTTTCTCTATGTGCACTTTTTCACAAAACAATTTCGTTGTTTTTTTTCAATTTCAAACTGATTAAAGCCCGGATAGTTGGATTGAAACCGACGTCAAACCACACATCACCGATTGGCCAGATAAAGTTCTAGATATAAAAGTGCTATGTGATCCAATTCATAGAGTATTTTCTGACTTTCTACATGTCAAAGCTGAGCACAATCACGCAGCTACCAAAGTTGTATCCACTTTTCTGGGTCAAAATTCTACACTATACCCTTTTAGGTAACCCCAATTGAAAAACTTTACGTACTATTTTTAGAATATATATCTTTAATATTTCTATATCTAGAATATTTAGAATATTTAGAAATTTCTATATTTATAATATTCAGAATAATTAAATATCTAGAATAGTTTCTAGAATATATATCTAGTCCAAATATTTTTAGAATTTGCTTTACGTACTATTTTTAGAAATATGAATTTTAACGAATTTGTCTCGAGATATGTGCCTCTTTTGAATACAACATTTGCAAAGATGCAAACTTCATCAAATATAGCCAAAATGTTTTATATTGGGACGTACAACAGGAACGTTCACATAATTAACGTCCTATACAATCCTTACGCTCAATACGTCAGTATTGGAAGTAATGACTGTACTTATTTTCCCTGACCATTGGGTATACAGTCCCGACCTTCTTGTGTACCCTTTTCATGTGCACGATTGCCTTTCTGTGCACTTTTTTTCAGCAAAATTTACCAAATGTTAATCTGAATAAAAGACAGATTCGTAAATTTTGCCTGGACCCAAAATGTACCGCAAAATCCAACCTAAGTGGTTGTCTGACAAACCAACTAAGCAAAAAACAAAAACAAAAATGTACCATGGGCATCGACTTTGTCGGAAACGCAATATGTACAAATAAGGTCGGGACTGTACATCTTATACCGGTTGAGTTTCATGAAAATCGGTCGACAGTTTCTAGTATACCGTGTCGTATTTTAAGATTATATAATGACCAATTTTCCCCTTTTTTATTTTGAACTAGGTTGCCTTCCTTTTTCCCCCTCTTTATAAACCCTAGTTCCCAATAAAAAGGGAACAATTGGTCTTTATATCATATTAAAATATGCCGATACGGTATACTAGAAACGCTCGGCCGATTTTCATGAAACTCACCCGGTACGTGCTCTTTACACTGCTTTTACTGAGATACTATTGACGTACTTTGTGACCATAAAAGAGCGATTTTACGCCCCATTGTTTTCCAATGGGTTGCAAAATTTATAACGTGACAAGAACTGCCGTGGACGCTGGTTTATTGAAAAAAGAACCCTGGTTGGAACTAAGGCGACTCGAAAAGACGATTTTTAACGAAACAATATTTTTCACCCGAGGTTTCTATAACAGATAACGAAAAAAACTTAAACTTTGAATAAGATAGATTCGATAGACGAAGTGACGGAATGTTTTGCTTCAAGAGAGATCCTACAAAAAAATCCAAAGCGGGGGTCTGCAATGGGACTCTCCATCATTAATGCTAAAACCTGACTTAACCTTAGTGCAACAACAGACTTGAGCTTATAGCGACTGACCTTATCAATCATAATCAACAGCGCCTGTGAGAGAACTACAGTGTCTACTCCCATAAGGGGCGTTCTCATAACGGCCGCTTTGGAACCTTACTTGAATGATTTATACAGTCCTTACCTCTTTTTCGGACGCTGTAATTGAATGATTTATACAGTCCATACTCCTTTTTCGGCTGATTGCTCCTTTTTCGGAGGCCTTTTTCGGTTGAAATGGGCCATTCTAATAGAAAATCGATCCTTTTGTGACGATGCTTCTTTTTCGGACGCTATTTTGGAGAACACTTATTGTTACGGTATCTACTCCTAACACGGTCCCTACTCCTAATACGGTCCCTACTCCTAATACGGACGCTTTTTCGGCCTTTTTCCCAATACGGACGCAGTCCTTTTTTGTCTTTGGACGGTCGTTTTTGTATTTAAAAAATTCTTACCCTGACAAAAGCAAATCTAGTTTGTATGCCGGAAACAAAGGGGCGCTCAAAAAGTACAAACGACACGATAAACGAACATTCAGTCGAACTATTGAAAAAGGTTTATCACGAGTCACTTAGCGATATTATGACTAAAAGATACAATCGGTCATTCTCGTGGATTGGAAATTATTAGCCATTCGCAACAAATGAATTCGGCGCATTTCTTCACGCTGGAAAAAATGGAAATCAAAAAGTTTTTTCTCTCTGATATCTAAACAAAACACTGTAATAAAATATTCATTTACTGATTTTTTCTATGGTGAAAGGTGCACGGAAAATAATATTATAATGTGCGTGTTGGGTAGTTTGTAAGACCAACATATAAGGCCATTCCGTTCATTAGAGGACACCAAGTATATTAGCCAGTATCTTAAGGGTGCAGATATAAAATCTCCTCACCTAGCGCCCTCTTACGGACTTTATCCCGTTTTTTTGAAACTTTACTTTTTTCACAGTATTCAGCATCGTTTTTTTTATCAATGAAGTTGACCTATTTTAGAAGATAATTAGAATAATTTTATCAAAAGGAACGAGTTTAATTAACACCCGTTAATTCCTGATACGTGTTCCACAATGGGATATTGTCAATTATCATATTGTCAATATCATATTGAACTAAACATTTGGGCCTTTATCTGTTGTTAAGACAATATTTCAGGTGAAAACTTTGGTTAACAAGAATGAGAACGTTTCCAATTTTTAAAAATATTTTTTCCATTATGGTCTTTTTTATTCAGAGTCCACTGAAAGTATTTCTACTGCATATTATTTGTAAAATTTCAGACTTTTTGGATAGTTTTAAAAGTCTTAATGCGCCAAAACAAACAGTACCTATTTTATTGTTAATATTGTTCGTTGGAATCGGCTATTATGAACCAGGTCTCCGGAATATGACGTTTACTAATGATCCAGAGATAGAGATGGAAATTAAAATGTCGCTTATTGAAGCAGAACGATTGCATAAATTAAAAGTTTGTGACGATTATTATTTGAATATTTGAAATGTCCAACCTACGCAAATGAACGCAAATTTAAGCTTAGGGTCTGAACCTGTAGATTAAATATAATTTGAAATGAAAAGAGGTCAAGGTCACGTGCTATGCACCATTTATTTTCAAGGTCAAATTTTAAAGGAATTTTTACATAAAAATGACCCCTTCTTATAGTTGGAAATGTTTTTAGCTTGTTTTTAGTCAAAAAAAAAAGAAAGTAACAAAACCCGTCGACCACTTCTGGACACTTTGGTCGACCACAAATATGCGAAAAGTGATATCAACCAATGTTAAACATATTTAAGGTACAAGAAGTAATCGCTCAAAGCCAGAAATATTTCGAAAAAAGTCGAAAACGGCGATTTGCGCATTTGCCGAATATCATAATATCCGGATTTAAAAAATGTGGAACAAAAACGCTTCAAATGTTCCTGAAACAGCATCCGAGGATCGTTGCCAACACTGGCGAACATTATTTCGGAAACTTCAGCGACATACCATTTCCGATTCAATTAGCCAGTTGGTTTAGTAAAATGGACAACATGGTTGATGTGGCGCCTGATAGCTTATTTTTAACCCATACAGCGGCGCGGTCGGTTTCGGATATTGTTTATGGATATAATGTGTGGCGAAAATCTAGTGATTATAGGAACAGCTTGAACTTAGAGAGAAAAAAATGGCCTATTTGAAGGCCTTAAATCAAATTTATCACGTGACTCGTTGAACTTGGCCTTGATTTTCCAAAAATATTAAAAGCTAACTTTTGAAGACGAACATTTTGGCCAAAACAGTTTTTTTTCGAAAAAAATTGGTGGTCATGGCTTATTTTCTCTCTTATACTACTCGCTTAACTGTCATGGTCCGTTCCGTCCACATCTGGCCGGATGGCGTGTTTTTTCGAATTAACTAGTGAACGGTTAATGTTATAAATTAACGGCAAACGGACTATGAATCTATCAACGAAATTGCTTTTTTTTTGTTGTGCTTCTTATATTTTTTTCCTTTAACCCCCAGGACTCATATCGGACTATGTGTAACTAAGCATATCGAGATAGTTTGTTATCATATTAATACTGGATTTTGCT
The DNA here is from genome assembly GCA_004367875.1 of Oikopleura albicans. Lineage (NCBI taxonomy): Eukaryota > Metazoa > Chordata > Appendicularia > Copelata > Oikopleuridae > Oikopleura > Oikopleura albicans. Next base: position 15,284 of record SCLG01000105.1, read on the forward strand.
GCTAAAACAATACAATAAAAACTTAAAACTAGGTAAAAAAACATATAATACATTTGCAAATAAATTTGTTAACATTACAACATGCCATTTTCAACCTAGTTTGCTGTTATGTTAACACATACATAATTGATAACTGGTAAACACATGTTATAAACCGATATTATTTATGAAAAGGGTTGAAATGTTGATTCAAGAATGATTGATGAAAATTTTATACACAGGGTGCGCAGTTATCTTGCGAAAATTGTCGCTCGTACGTTTATCTTGCGACTTTTCAGAAAACTTTTTTTCAGGATTTCCGCCCACACACTGAGCAGTTATCTTGCGAAAAATACTTAGAAAAAAATTTAAGTTACTATTTTCATGCGCATAAATCACTGAAAAAAAATTAGATGTATATATATGTTGGTATCGTGACAAAATCAAAGGTGACAAAAAAAAATGGCGCTGTCTTTATCGGTTAAGGCTATTTTCTATTTTCTTTTATTCCAAATAGTTCGCACTTTTGACACGATTTTAGAAGTTTTCGTCAAAATTCAAAAGAGTTTGTCCGCGTCGCTCTTTCACCGGTCACTTTGCCCGATCGTGCACTCATCCGGCCACTTTTCAAAAAAAACGGTTAACTATGGGTTGAACTCAGAGATGCAAGGTTCTGTTCTAAATTTCAGAACAGGGTAGAATAGAACGCTTGTTCTACACTCCCTGAGGGTTTATGTGACCATTTCGCGACCTGAAAAGTGGTCACATAAACGAAATTGGTCAGATAAACCCTCGGGCGTAGGCGGAAAACTTTGCTGAAATTTTTTTGGTCACATAAACCCACGGTCGGGCGCGTTCTAGACTTGTATCAAATTTCGGTGTATAAACTGTATAACTTGTTCTTGTTAAAAGTAAAATTAATTCAAAATGGCAAAAAAAAAGAAAACAACTTTATTTATCACTTGTCGGTTGATACAAAAAAAGATATTTTGAAGATATACGATAAAGCTCCCAACTTATCTGAGAGAAAAAATGACTCAGTGGTCACATAAACCCTCATGTGTGGGCGGGATTCGCTGGAAAACTTTTCCTCAAAAAGTGGTCACATAAACCATCCATCGGGGCTTTTTGGTCACATAAACCCCGGTCACATAAACCCTCAGGGAGTGTATTTTGCCCAGAACGCATTTTTGAACGTTTTTTCGAATAGAACAGAAAAACCTTCTAAATGGCCGTTCTGTTCTGTTTAGTGATGAAAAATCGCTCAGAACGGTGTTCTTGCGTTCTTTTGTTCTATTGGCGTTCTGTTCTCAAGTTTTCAAGTTCTGCAATAAACAGAAATTTTGCATCTCAGGTTGCACTCCAGCATACAATCTAAAAATTTCTCTTTTTAAGCTGAGTTGTTTGATTTTGTTTTCTCCAAGATCTAGCATCTAAACCTGTACATAGTGTATTGTTAGTTCAATTAATTCAGACTAAACAATGCGAAATATCGGATCTAACAATTTCCCGCTCGTGAGTTCATCAGGCCGGTCTCTCATTGGATATTAACACTTTCGTATTTCGCAATTCCCCGCTCGTGCTCTTATCTCGCGAAAAGTTCTAGAAAAATACGACCGTGCCGTTATCTTGCGAAATCGTTCCTTTTTTGGGGTTNTTTTTTTCAGCATAGAAATAAAGTTCAAGTTTTATGTTTCTACGTTTATTTATACACTCCTTGTGCATTTATTTGGACAATTCAACGACCACAAAGGGTCCAAACAAGCGAAAAATGTCCAAATAAATATACAAGGAGTCGAATAAAAATGTTAGATTTTAGCCATATGACTTTTTTGTCAGAAAAAAAACAACAACAAAAAATCCGTTAGAAAATTGTTCAGTTGGATTGGCCAATTTCCCCATATACAATCTTATCGTTTTATTTAGTTATACGGTAAACCGTATACTTCATTATTTGCTAATAATTAAAAAAACTATTTCTTTACACCACATGGCTACGGAACTTAACAAAACATTCGGGGAATAAAGGTGTTAAGTTCCGGGCATTTTGTTAAGTTCGAGGCATTTTGTTAAGTTTAGGGGTGTTAAGTTCCGTAGCCAGGCGGTGTAGTTAAATTTAAATTTTGAATTATAGAAATTCATTTAATAAAATACACTATCTTGAAACGTTTGACACAGGTGTTTAAAATTTAAAAAAAATAAATTAAGTTATATTCTATTAATCCGTTAGAAATTCTAAAATTGATTCAGTAGTTTTGCTACAATGACGAAATGAAGTTTCGGCCAGATGTGGGCGAAACGGACCACACCGGTTACGCGTTAGGTAGTGGATCATGACAGTTAATACTCGGTTATCCGCCCATATTTGACGAATTTGTATAACCTAACCCTTGAGCGACACTATGATTTTTTTTTTCTGAAAGGGGTCGAATATTTTCAACTATCCATAACGAAAGATTGGTTATTAACTAGTGAAAAAATTTGTTAAAAGAAAAATTCAAAAAACAAAAAGTAAGTACGTTTCATTAGAATCACCATCATGGATACAGATTAAGAAAAAACTCCTATGCCCCATAGGCTATGCGTCTCATAATCGTTTTTTTCCCAAAATTGGTCGGCGAATTCATTTACGTTTGATTTACGTTTGTGTCCGTGGAGGACGCGGGTTAAATCGGTGGAGGTTGTTACTACACGGATAAGCGAATAAGGATTGACCTATAAAATAAAATTCCAATCAAGAAAATCCGTTCATTGTATGCCGCGTTAGATTTTTTTAGATTAACTCCCAGGGGGAAGTGTGTGTAAATAGACACGGAACTTGTTTTTGTCGTCAATTTAAGGCATATGGAGGCTCCATAGGGCAAAACGGGTATTGGTGACCCCCTCAACTTTTCGAGACAATTCGATTGACGATGTTATTTTTTGCGTAGGTTGGAGATTTCAAACAGCTCTCTAGGGGGCCCTGGTGGCCCAAATCAATTTATGAAAAGTCCGATCGACTAAGTTTGACCAGCCCTACAACTTGGCTTTACCAGTTTTTTTGAATTATTGCGAATTAATGTGAATTTTTAAGTGCGTGTTTATTTACACGCATTTTCCCCCTACGGGTTCCCAAAAACTCCCTAAGAGTTTAATGGCTCAACAACTTAGACTNGGTCAAAATTCTAAATTATATCCTTTTAGGTACCATTAATTTGAAAAAACTACTGCTTACGTACTATTTTTAGAAATCTGAATTTTAACGAATTTGTCTCCAGATATGTGCCTCTTTTGAATACAACGTTTAAACAGATGCAAACCCATTCAAATATAGCCCGAATGTTTTATTATGGAACAACGTACAAAAGGCATGTTCACATAAAAACCTTATAATAATAACCATTTTCTTCATAAAGTAAATTTGCAGATAAGTTTACGTAAATTTCAATGCAAAAAGCACTACACCAGGTGCGCCATTACGTGACGAACGGAGAAAATATTGCGCAATACGTTTTTTTGTACAAATTGTAACATAACGGGACAAACGGGGAAAATATTGTGCAATACGTTTTTTTTTGTACAAATTGTAACATAACGGAAAATAGTGATTACGTAACTCAAAAGTATTGCGAAATACGCGTTTTTGTTGTATAAATTGTAACATAACGGAAAATTGTAGCGTAGTGCGTAGGCAAAAACTCCAGAAAATTTTTTGGTGAAAAATTGTAACATAACGGGCCGAACGGGAAAAATTGTTACATAACGGGGTGAAACATAACGGCGCAGCTGGTGTATTTATCACCTAGGGAGTTAAATTATCGGGTTATCTTACTATTTGTTGGACCAATACGTATCAATATTTCCCATTATTTTATCAAAAGCCCTGACCAGATATCTTACGGTAAGATTCTTACCTTTTTTGTCTATCAAGATAAGGTAACCCGTTAGGTCGTGTACCCATCAGGTGGTATAATATTGTTGTTACCGTGTTGAGTGCCCATCTTAAGTGTGTCATATACAATTCTT
>SCLG01000105.1:22484-34795 GCA_004367875.1 Oikopleura albicans
TTATACGATGCAGAGTTTGAGTCTTCGGACAAGAGCCGTTCGAAATTCACGTACTTGGCGCACAGACTGCGATAATTTTGACACGGGGTTGAACGGCGATCATTGGCTACTGTGCAATCGGACAGCAATTCATGACAGAGTTCAGTATTTTCGGTTTTTGCCATCATCATGTTCACTTCTCTGATGCTTTCTTTATCCATGTTTCTAAAAAAAAATCTCATCAGAACATCAGCAAAAAAAAAGGTACATTGTAATTGTAAGGTACATGTAATTGTAAGGTACATGTAAGGTACATGTAATTGAAAAATCCGCGTTTGCGGAAATTTTTTAGATTTTGTATTTCGTTAACGAAGCTTTGGTAAACACATAATAAATTCTAATATAAGCAGGGGTCTCAAGGTGTGCGCTCTTTAGATGTGCATGTCTCTCTAGATGTGCGTTTTTTTACGAAAATTTGTAAATACCTTTAAATGTGTAGGTCGTGAGTACGGCGAGAAATATCTCTCTAGATGTGCATATCTCTTTAGATGTGCATATCTCTCTAGATCATCTAGTAGATGTGCACATTTTTCGGAAATCAAAAATGCATATCTAGAGACCCCTGACTGTACTACTAGTGAGGGTCGCCGGTTTCTTACAATAGATAAGACCGAGTACTGGTTTTAACCTACAAGCGCAATTTGCTCGGTAACACTTTTTTGCTCACTCCAGTATTATTATCTAATACACCAGATGACTCGTTATAGGGCTACTAAATTAGGTTTGAAAATAGCCCTATATCCAGATTTTAGCCCTATAACGAGTAGCCCTATAACGAGTCATCTGGTGTACTATTAAGATACGATTATTAAATACTGATACATAGGGTGCGCACTGCGCAATTAGCCATTCAATATTGCGAAATTTATCATTGACCGTTCGAATTTTTTTCCAGGTATAAAAATATCGGCCGTTATTTGTTGTATTTTTTTTGTAATTTCAGTGTAAGGTTAACTGTGTACCCTATGTATATCATAAAAACCTTTTTTCAACCCTAGTTTCCATCTTTACTATAAAATATAGCTAAAAATACACTTTTTGTGCTACTATTATAAAATTAAACTAAGCAAATAAACAAAATGTAAACTTTTAAAATAAAAACATGGTCTAGAAAAAAAAATTGTAAACAGAGTTTCTTTTCCCTGGAATGAGATTTCATGGTTAGAATGGGACAAGTTCGAATACTGAAACCAAAACCCTCAATCAAAATCGACATATTTATTTTATTTTTAGAACCAGGTTCTCTGACAGGATGGAATTTTCAATCACGCATACCAAGTCCACAATTTAAATGTTCGAAAACATGAACGCATATCATGCAAAACGTGAACCTTCTGCAATATAAAAAGATGTTTATTGGTTGAAAATGTTTAGACGTTATTGAAATTTTTTCTGTTAACTCCGAAAGGGAACGAGGGGATACGAACCCCTAGAGTAAATTCGTGCAAATTTGCACTAACGCGTGTTATAACCATTTATAACCATTATTTTTACGAAGGAAAAACAGTTCTTATTTATTTCTAGATATTTATTTCATGACATACGGTAAGACTCGTCTATCAGGAATTTTACATATTTTACAAGTTTCTTACAATATTGGACATTCAACAGCAATTCGTGCAAATTTGCGCGAATTTTCCCCTGGGAGTTAACGCCTATTGTTTGGAGTAAAATTTTCACCTAAAAAAAAGTAACAAAGCGGTAATTTTAATGGACACAAGTGGATACTAACCCATGAAGATAATTTCGATAAGTGCCCCTAAACCGTTTTCGTGCTATTTAAAGGTGCTATATTAACTCTCAGGGGGAAGTGCGTATATATAGACACGCAACTTGTTTTTTGTTCGTCGATTTAAGGCATTTGGAGGCCCCGTAGGGCAAAACGGGTATTGCTGACCCCCCTCAACTTTTCGAGAAAATTCGATTGACGGTGTTTTTTTTNTTTTTTTTGCGTAGGTTGAAGATTTCAAACAGCTCTCTAGGGGGCCCTGGTGGCCCAAATCGATTTCTTAATAATCAGATAGACGTAGTTTGACGAGCTCTACAAATGGGCTTTACTAGTTTTTTTTTAATTATTGGGAACTATTGTGAATGTTTGAAGTGCGTGTTTATTAACACGTATTTTCCCCCTACGGGTTCCCAAAAAGTCCTTCCCCCTGAGAGTTAAAAAATAAATAATCCCCATTATTTTGTTGAGAATTTTATTTCATGAACATGCTGTCTACAAGCCATTTTTGACATTTTTTGTTTTACAACAATTCAGGGCATTTTAGAGCGAGTCAGGATAATTATCACAAATTTCACCCTATGAGTTAAAATAACAAATGTCGCATACGATTTAAATAATGCAAAAGTAAGTGTGCGGATACACGAAGGCTAATCTATAAAAACGTGCAAAGTGGAACGTTCCCCGTTTCGATCAACAAGCTGCTTAGAGGTAATCGGATTTTGGAGATCTGTCTCTAACTACTGATTCTAGAGAAAACTAGACCCCAGTCTGTCTAATTAGGGCTCAAAATGCGAGGTATAAAAATCATTAGGTTTAACTATGGGTGGCAACGGCATCTGTGACACCCAATTACTGCGGCTTCCTTTGGTTAAACTAGTTTAAGTAATAAAACGCATCTTGGACAGTTGTCCAACCGTGTTATTTGGTAAATTTGCTTGATGTTTGACTTGTAGAATTATTTATAAAATTAATGCTGAACATTAGAATAGTCTTAATTTAAGACTCTCGAATATTTGAAGTTCAGTTGTGGGGGTTAACTCACTGGGGTCAATTGTGCGAATATGCACGAGTCGCTCTAATATTCCCGAAATTGTCATAGAAGGCTGAAAATTCCAACATAGTTAACTCGCAGGAGGAAGTGTGTGCATGTATGCACACGAAATGATTTTTCGTTGATTTAAGGCATAAGGAGGTAGAACTGGTATTGCTGACCCGCTCAACTTTTCGAGAAAATTCCATTGGCGGTACTTTTTGCGTATGTTGGATATTTCAGCTCTCTAGAGGGCCTTGGTGGCCCGAATCAGTTTCTTAATAGTCAGATTGACGTAGTTTGACGAGCTCTTCAACTTAGCTTTACCAGTTTTACCAGAATTATTGGGAATTATTGTGAATTTTTAAGTGTGTGCATAGTATGCATACGTGCACACAATTTCCCCTTACGGGTTATCAAAAAGTCCTTCACCCTAAGAGTTAATCTATCAAAACAACCTTCGATGAATTTCAATAAAAATAACATAGATCAATACTTTTATATTCACCTTTTCTCTTGACGGTTTACAAAATCTAGGAAATCAAACTTATTTTTAATAATTGAAGACCTTTGAGTAAAAAAGGATCTTGTTTGCGGATCAATTGGCAAGCAGCCAACCATGGTGCTGGATTGAAACATGAGTCACTTCTTGGTTAAAATCGATAAAGATCGAACCAATTCAGAAATACACAAAATTAAACATTAAGAAAAATGTGATAAAATCAAAAAATGTTTCTATCGATCAAAACTAAGGATTTCTTTTTCAATCGGAAATTTTAAAATTTATTTTTTTAATGTCCACGATTTAATTCAGGCCATGTGAACCACGGTCTTCACGCCGTTGTCTATAAGAAGCGGCTGTAAAAGCGACCTGTTGTATAATATAATTTAGACTTGCTTTGATCATACCTTTTATCAGTGGCTCGATTATTGCGCAGCGCGGAGGTGGCACAGTGACAAAAAACCTACCGGGTATTGAGTATGGCCCATACCGTATGTAATATACCCCACTCACAATACCCGGTAGGTTTTTTGTCACTTTGCCGCCTACGCCTTGGGCGATAATCGAGCCACTGATAATAGCTATTATCAAAGCTATGTGACATACGGTATATGATATAGCTTTGATATACATAGGGTGCGCCGTGATGTTTCGCGCCGTTATGTTTCACGTATATCGAACGTTTATTCTTTTAAAAACACCCTTATGTACTACACAGGGTGCGCAGTTATCTTGCGAAAATTGCCGCTCGTACCCTTATCTTGCAATTTTTTCTGGATTTTGTTTTTCGGGAGTTATAATAATTATATTATATGCACTGAGCAGTTATTTTGCGAAAAACGCTCATCTTGCGACTTTTCAAGGACCAAATTCGCAAGAGAACGGCGCACCCTGTGTATATCAAAACAGTGAACTTTATCAAAAGAGTTAACTCAATAAATTATTGTCAATAAGTTATTGAGTTATTGACAGTAAGCGTCAGAGAACTCAGAACGTTGGATTTTGGAAAATGTGGCGCGGCGGCCAATTTTTTTACGTCTGTATTCATGGGTTAAATTCTAACATACCACATTAATTGGGCCAGATAGTTATAAAAACCAAAAATAAATCATTATCAAAACATCCTCTTCTGACAATTCCTCAAGTCAACAAAACAATCAATTATTTCATGGTTGGACGTCCTACTTACAGATATAGGCCAAACGGTATGAGTTTTAAAATTGTCCATCCATTTAAAATGTTGCGGCATTTGAGATAGGTATAATTAGCCTTATCGCTCTAATTCGTATCTTTTCCATCAATCTTGCCAATAGACGTGTATGTTTTATGATTGTCCAGGATGCGGCGAGAAAAGAATTGATGTTTTTTTGCTCGTTATAAAACTATCATTAAAACAAAGTATGGTCGATACCATTTCATGAATATCACGGTTGGATACATATGATTGAAGAACTGGGGTCTTTAGAAAAAATGGAAAGTTAGGAAAATACGCAAAATCCGTTGTTGTCGGTTTAACACTAAATTATCCGTTTCTCGAGACACAGTCACTATTAAAAACTGAAAATTGGCACACTGAGCAAATAAGGGTCGCGAATTTCACTCCTGGTGTCAATTTTGTCATATGACTCCTCTAAAGTGTCAAATTACAACTTTCTCGAAATGAGCCCTCATGGTACTCATTCAATCACATTTTTGACAGCAATCACGAATATCTTATTTTAAAAATCTCAAATTTGAAATTTGACCCTTTTTAGGCACGTTTTATGATTGTCCAGGATGTGACGAGAAAAGAATTGACGTTTCTTTGGTCGTTATAAAACTATCATTAAAACAAAGTATGGTCGATACCATTTCATGAATATCACGGTTGGATACATATGATTGAAGAACTGGGGTCTTTAGAAAAAATGGAAAGTTAGGAAAATACGCAAAATCGTAAACTCAAACATTTTTCATTATACACCACATGCGCAGTTACCGGGTCAGCAGTTATCTGGTCGGATTTCCCGCTCGTGCCGTTATCTGGCTGCTCTCTTATTAGATAATAACAACAGGGCATTTGCCAAAAAAATTTTAAAAAATATTAGTGATTGCGCAATTCCCCGCTCGTGCTGTTATCTGGCCGATCTCTCATTAGATAACAACAACAGGGTATTGCGCAATTCCCCGCTCGTGCTGTTGATTGGCGGGTCTCTAATTAGATAATAACAACAGGGTATTACGCAATTCCCCGCTCGTGTGGGTTTTTGGCCGTCTTATTCCGAGATTTTCCAGACAGTCCGCTTACGCCCTGCGTAGTTATCTGGCCATTATCACGTAACAAAACATTTTTTCGGCGAAAATGTCGGCCAGATAACTGCGCAGGTGGTGTATATAACTCTACGATCAGCCAGTAGTTGAAAAATACATTCGTTTAGAATCTGTCTTTATAACAGAATTTTGTTTCATTTTGAAGATGTGTCCCACGTTGTTAATCTGCAACCGAAATTATCAACGCAACATTAGGTTATTGGCAATTGCATGCTATAACGAGCTTGATTAGGCAAGATGACATACTCACTGATTTCGGAACCGTTTTATTTCTTCATACATCACCAAATCACACCGCCAACGTCAGAAACAAAAGAGGCGCTCTTTTTTCAACGAAAAGTTTTTCAAAGAACGAATTTTTAGCGTGAATTTGGAGAATTTCATGAATCATGGGCCATGATTCACGCCGTACAGGGGGTTTTACTAAGGGACGTATGCTATTAGGTCCCTTAAAGGGATACCAAATGAAGAGACATGCTTCATAGTTAGTGAATTTTAAATCAAAAAAATCAATTTAACTCTCAGGGGGATGGTGTTTTGAAACCGTAGGGGGAAAATGCGTGTAAATAAACACCCGCTTAAAAATTCACAATAATTCGAAATAATTCAAAAAAACTGGTAAAGCCAAGTTGTAGAGCTCGTCAAACTACGTCGATCTGACTATTGATAAATTGATTTGGGCTACCAGGGCCCCCTTGACAGCTGTTTGAAATCTCCAACCTACGCAAAAAACATCGTCAATGAAATTTTCTCGAAAAGTTGAGGGGGGTCACCAATACCCGTTTTGCCCTACGGGGCCTCCATATGCCTTAAATCGACGAAAAAAACCAGTTGCGTGTCTATTTACACGCACTTCCCCCTGTGAGTTAAGGGACCCATTTTTTTCGAAAATAAAGGGATGAAGTTCAAATTAAGGGACAGAAGTGGACTTTGGGCAAAATAGCAAACTTTAACGACCCTAATTTGGTGAATTATTATTTTTTCCGGAAACAAGGACTCTTATTTGGCGCACATGACCTTTCTTTGGCGAAAGCGGCCCTTGTTTGGTGGCTCCGCTATAGTTATTTTATGCAAATCTTCAAGCTTCATTTCTATGCAAAAGGCCAAAGTTATAGAAAAGTATACGTTTTTACGGAGATTGCATGAAATGAGACGATAAGAGTATTCATAACAGATTGCAGATAAGATATGAAGTATTTAGCTTCTAGGTCATATTTGAGATTGGAAGATATCTCTTCTAAGAACACATACTGAACCAAAAACGTTCATGCACGATCGCGGAACTCGTCGATCTCAAAAAACTGTGTATCTAGGCACTTTTTCAGAGCTTTTTCTCTGCTTGAACATTCACGGAGGAAATCAATAGGCTTTCACAGGTGGTCCCACATTAACTCTCAGGGGAAGGAGTTTTTGGGAACCCGAAGGGGAAAAATGCGTGTATATAAACACGCACTTAAAAATTCACAATAATTCGCAATGATTCAAAATAACTGATAAAGCCAAGTTGTAGAGCTCGTCAAACTAAGTAGATCTGACTATTCAGAAATTGATTTGGGCCATCAGGGCCCCCTAGAGAGCTGTTTGAAATCTCCAACCTACGCAAAAACACCGTCAATCGAATTTTCTCGAAAAGTTGAGGGAGGGGGGGGGTCAGCAATACCCGTTTTGCACGCACCTCCCCCTGGGAGTTGAAAGAAGGTTTTTTTTTTATTTTTCACCAAATTCAAAATTGGACTAATTTAGTATCAAAAGTCATAAATTAACATTTACGATATTTCAACCATTATCTACAATACTGACGGGTTATCTGATCTTTATAAACGCTAAAAACGATAAGTTAACCTAACTTGGGCAAGCTGAGGGGTCAGGGCGATTGGTAAAATAATTCGAAACCTCGGTACGTTTTGGTCCAAAAAGTGGTAATATGACTGGTGGTAAAATACCCGTCAGGTGGTTTTTTAAATCTTTATTTGCATAACTGAGTGCAAATTATTATATACACCAGATGTACCTTTATCTTGGTAATTTGAGCCTATTTTCCATTATCTTGGATTCGCCTACGCACTTTCAACCATACGTCCACACAATGTACCGTTATCTTGGTAACATTTCCCAAGATAAAGGTACATCTGGTGTATTATATAACTACGTAGGCAAAAATAATGAAATCGTACGATAATTGCGCATGTGTAAAATGAACAATTGTAGTTTACTAATTTGCCGTTCGTTTAAAAGGATCAAACTTGCGTCCGTTTTGATATTTTGCAAAATATCTTTATAAATCTCTTAGTTCTTGCAGCGGAAATCTGTATACCGTGAAATTGTATGATGTACATCATGGGGTATGCATTTTATGATGCATATCTTTTTTTTAGTGGTCTGTAATAGAAAGTTTTCATGCATGCATTACACAGTCAAGCACCAAGTACTATAATTTTCAAAAAAAGGGTTATTTTTGACCGTCTATTATATGGTCTAAAGTTGACCGTCTAATGATATAGTTATCACGAAAGATACTGAATGATGGATGCGAACACGAGTTAAAAACTGAAGTCAGCCGTGTTCCGACTTGTTTTCCGATTTGACTCTCATAAAGTGACGTCGAAAGCAAATTACAATTATTTTTTGGCCACATCCTGCTCTAACTTGAATTTTACACCGGCCACAAAAATACGCCATAGAAAATAAATACATATTTTCCTCGGAATTTGATTAAAGTTAACGTCTACGTTCTTTTAAAACTTAAGGACGGGTAAGTAGCGTTGTGTACAAATAAAACCCAAAATTACGAAAATACACTTTAATAGTATTTTTAATTTGTTTTATCAATTTGTTTAGGTCTGTGTGCATTTCTCGGCTACCGACAAGTTCATTTGACTAATAATTCTAGAAAAATTAAATGCCTACCCGTCCTTAAAATTAATTTAATTACAATATTTACCAAACTGTCGGAAAATCTGAACTGTTTTTTTTTTAATTTTACATACATAGGCTTAGGGTGTTACAACTTAATTTCAAATGGCCATAACAAAAGTTCAAACAGCTACGAACATGAAATTTCACTCATTTTTAATACAAATTTTGGTCGGGTTTTGAGTTTTACCGGTTTTGACCGGCCGTAGTCGATTTTCGACAAATTAATTGTTAATATGCGTCGGTTTTTTCGGTTTTTAGGGTAATTTGAAGCGCGGTGTCCAATAACACCCTACGTACAACTGTATACGTATAATTGTATAATTTGAATTTCTGTAATTTGGTATACGGTCACAAATACATCCAGTGTTCGAAATATTGACCATCCGGGATGGTCAGATGGTCGAGATGGTCGGATGGTCGACCATCGGCGACCATCTACTTCCAAATCAGCGACCATCGACCATCAGCGACCATCCGGGTCCGATGGTCGATGATTTTCACAGCACAGTTTAGAAAATTTTAGAGTTTTTTATAGAAAATTTTTCTTGTCGAAACATTTTTTTCGTCGAAATTCTCATTTTTATTCTAATTTTTAGGAAATTTTCATTTTTTTTTGTTCGTACAAGGCGAATTTGAAATTGTATCACGGGACTTTGGTGTATATGATATGCCCTTTATTAATCATAGTCAGCTAAATTTTGCGCCAATTTTTTCTCAGATAACTAAAATAACAAAAGTTTTTGTCGACCATCGACCATCCCGGATGGTCGATGGGCGGTAGGCGGATGGTCNACCATCTACCGCCCATCCGCATCTGACCTGCGACCATCTACCGCCCATCTACATCCCAAAATCTCGGATGTTTTCGAACACTTAATACATCTGAACATGTTAAGGATGGTCATGACCAGTCTTGAAAATAACGGATGAAAATAACGGAGGGGCGACCATCCACATTGGTTCAGCGAAACATGAAATGCACCAAATTTATCCATGAACGGCATTCTAAGTTGATTGTCCTTGAATATATTTCCTTTCAAAATCAAATAAATAGTATTTTTATTTCGTTCTTCTTGATCAAACAAAATTGAATATTATATCGAAGTGGTAATTGATATCGATGACCCTTGGGTACGTGATTTCTTAGTGCTGATTTGAATATTTTAGAATTAACTTTTGCGCTGCACGTTCGACTTAATCGGTCACCATCATGTACATATGTATAACTTCCGCAAAAATAGCTATTTGCCTCTTCTCGAGTTGCTTACATGACATCGGAAGCAAGAATTTTAAGTACTAAACACGGGGCTACCGTCTGCTCGCCCCGGCCTCTTGCTCAACTACGGTTTTTGAAGCAAGTGATTAAATTGTAATTTGCGACAACATATGAGTTAATCGCAACTGCCCCACTACGTAATCTAAATAGAAACGAATCATTTTTCATTACATATGCCTGTACTATCTTAAAATGTACAGCGTTTATCTGGCCGGTCTCTCATTGAATAAATAACGATAGGGTATTGCGCAATTCCCCGCTCGTGCTGTTATCTGTCCGATCGCTCATTGAATAATAACGATAGGGTATTGCGCAATTCCCCGCGCGTGCTTTTATCTGGCCGATCGCTCATTGAATAAATAACGATAGGGTATTGCGCAATTCCCCGCTCGTGCTGTTATCTGGCCGATCGCTTATTGAATAATAACGAGAGGGTATTGCGTTATTCCCCACTCGTCTTGTTATCTGGCCGGTCTCTCATTGGATAATAATAATAGGCTATTGCGAAATTCCCCGCTCGTGCTCTTATCTCGCCTACGCTCTGCGCCGTTATCTGGCCATTATTACGTAACAAAATGTTTTTTCGGCAAAGATGTCGGCCAGATAACGGCGCACCCGGTGGACCTAATCGGTTAGAGGGAGTTTTGCTATACGTTTCGACTAGAGTTAATTTTTGATTTTAATTAAAGGTCAAGCATTATATCGTTGAATTTATTTACCGTGGCCGATCGTAACTATCTCACTTTAATTCGAACAAAACTAATTGTATTCGAAGATCTACTGTGTGATAACGAAATTGTTTTCTCTTAAAATTCCGTTTCTTTGTAATGAATGTTTTATGAATTCGTTCACTGACCTTGGATAACCCCTTTGACTAGTTTTTGTCAATAATTCAGTATCTAGCATAGGTTTTCAATGTGAAAAAAAAGTCAAAAACAAAATAAAAAATGTTGCAAGGTTGGGCAATAATTCTGATATTTTTATTGGCATTCTTACTGATATTTTACGCGTCATACTTAGTATCAGAGGTGGGGAAAATTCATAAAAATTTTTTTTTGAAAATTCACTCACAATATAATTTTTACACCCCGTGGTTTTTTAATTAATGCCAACAAGTGGCCTATTTATACCCCTAAACGAGAAAAAACTAAAATAAACGAACATGATGTTCTTGTGATGTGTATCTCATAGGACCCGGTCCTGGACAGTTAATATATTTTTTCCCTGAGCATACTGTATTTAATTATTGTAGGCTTATATGGTCTATTTATTTGAAAAGTTTTTTAATCATATTGTAGAGCTCAAAAAGTTAATAAGAAAAAGTGTAAAAATGAAAATCGTAAAATCTATGTAGAGGGCTCAAGAATTTTTCGATGGTCAAAACAAAATTGACCGTCGAAAAATTGTAGACTTTTCATGAACTTTATTCTCACACTTTTTTTTGCTACTTTTTTGAGCTCTACAATATATATGGCCAAAACAATTTTCAAATAAATAGGCCCTATAGGCCCACAATAATTAAATAAAGTATGCTCAGCGAAAAAAGATCTTAACTGTCCGGGACCGGGTCCTATGAGGTATGTCATATACCGTTTATGTTCAAGTTATCTTCAAAAAATTTCAATGAATATTTGATATTTTATAGCATAAACGAAAGAAAAAAGAAAAACGCTTACTGGTGGCGAAAAATCTTCTCGTGAAGCAAACCTTGGATCTCATGACGGCAATTTGATGCGTCATTCGTAACGTAAAATAAGCCACTTACACAACAATAACTTGGATGAGAGGGTGGCGCACTCTAATGGTTATCATATTTTCTGCTTGGAAATGACACAATTATTTTCTCGTACTGTAATACATCAATGGTGTTATTTTTTTCTGACTGAATTGGTTTATAATAAAGGCTGAAAAGCGTAAAAAATTAAGCTAAGCCATGGGTTTTATAAGCAGCTTGCCGAGCTCTGGTACTGTAGGTGAATGTCTGGCTGTGTCTGAATCTCGATATTGTCTTTCATGGAGAAGGGGTAATCCGTCGACAAATTCTGTACAAGTATTTAACAGTATTGCCGCATGACTCATGCGCATCGANCACACTTTTTTTTGCTACTTTTTTGAGCTCTACAATATATATGGCCAAAACAATTTTCAAATAAATAGGCCCTATAGGCCCACAATAATTAAATAAAGTATGCTCAGCGAAAAAAGATCTTAACTGTCCGGGACCGGGTCCTATGAGGTATGTCATATACCGTATATGTTCAAGTTATCTTCAAAAAATTTCAATTAACATTTGATATTTCATAGCATAAACGAAAGAAAAAAGAAAAACGCTTGCTGGTGGCGAAAAATCTTCTCGTGAAGCAAACCTTGGATCTCATGACGGCAATTTGATGCGTCATTCGCGTCATTCATGCGTCTGAAAAGCGTAAAAAATAATGCTAAGCCATGGGTTTTATAAGCAGCTTGCCGAGCTCTGGTACTGTAGGTGAATGTCTGGCTGTGTCGGAAA
>SCLG01000105.1:43664-59602 GCA_004367875.1 Oikopleura albicans
TATGTACCCACAGACCAATTCTAACCACAGATATAGTTTAGGTCTTTAAGGATCCTCATGACTCAAGCCGTTAATGTAGGACATGATTTTCGATGTAAATTCAAAAGTAAAAACGTTTTTTTCTAGATATTACCTCAGAATTTTCAAATCATACTTTTTTTCTACCGTATGAGTTTCATGAAAATCGGCCGAGCGTTTCTAGATTTTTTGTAAAGTTCTTCGATTGATTTTATAACTTTCGAAATGGGAAATTCGAAAAATTGAGGCCGATTCCGGCTTTCAGGCATATTTGGACAAGGCAGCGCAAATCGACCTATTTTTGTTTCTTTTTTTTGTGTCACTGATCGGTCCATTTCGTGACTTCTTTTTTTAAATAACGATTTTTAGAAGGTACCTGGCTGTATACATTTTTTTACAGAATACAATTCCCCAGTTTTAGTTGCATGAACATACATGTATGATTAAATGTTCTTTATGATAAACTAGAGTCCAATAACTACTGTAAAATTTTCTTGAGGTTGTTGCGGGTTCTAGAACACGTTTTAGATTATTTTCCTACAGAGTTTACCGTGGCGGCTACAGTTTACATGTCGCCCAGGTACCCTACACTACTGGTTTGTCACCGAGCTGAAGGGGACTCATCGTATATTGAGCTACGGGACTCATAAGTATACGACGAGTTCCTTTCAGCTCGGTGACAAACTTATTACCCACACCAGTATATGAAGGCATCCTAACCCCCATTTGAGTATCAGCTGATCATACTATAACTTATATAACCTTTCTTGTTTATCAAAAACATCTAATAAAAACAACCACCGCATACATCGACACCTTAATTTCTAAAACACAGTCACAAAAGTTATTTTTATCAATTTTTTTTTGATTAGGACTAAAAACTTTTTCGATATAATCTCTATGGCCGTTGTAGTGTTGTCTAATATTTAATAAATGTAGACTTCGGGTCGTGACGTATCTTTGAATTCCCCGAAGTAAATTTGCAGACTGTGTTTAATAGCGCATCCTGTACCACATTGTCGTCACATCTGATTACTTAGATCGAAAAAAGTAGGGAAATAGTCAAAATGTGTCACAAAAGGTAAGGATTTTATAAATGTGTCGGTACTAAACCTCAAGACAACCACATAAAGAATTTATTTCCGTATTGAGTCGATAGAAAAAAAAGGGATGAAGATAGGCCCAAAAAATTTTTTTTTGTTCAAAACAAAAAAAAACATAAACTACGACCTCGAGTTAGGGAGTGCACGAACTTCGAAAGACAAATTCAGGTCTTTTGATTTTCTCAATTTTGTTTACCCCCTTTCGATCATGTTGGCCATTTTGGCACCTTCAATTATTAGCGTCCGCTACAGAAATTTTTGAAAGGTTATTTTACAAATTTTCTAAGTAACTCTTCGAGATCTATACAATTTGGCAAAATTAGTTTTTCGATTTGGGGCCCACAGAAATATATAACGTAGGCTTTATGTTTAAAATGAAAAAAAATGAGCGAAGAGTTCAACTACTCCCATTTTATTTCATGTAAATTTATTTTTTTTTATAATTCTCTGTTTATCAAGGTTATTGAGTCAAAAGTAGACGTCAAATAAAAATAATCAGTTCATTTTATTCAGGTCGAAGTGCGTATTTCGAGCATATGTAATGACACTATTATGTTCTATTAAATCGTTTAGTGTATTATGAAGGGCTCAGTGATTTTAGTTTAACACCTCGGAAACAAGAGGTCCATGAATCGAAATGGCCTATGATAAACTGCGTTTAAAATTGATTTCATCGGAATACAATTATGTATTTGAGGTCATTTCTAAATTGTGTTTTAACTCAGGGGGAAGGAGTTTTTGGGAACCCGTAGCCTACGAGCCGTAGGGGGAAAATGCGTGTATATAAACACGCACTTAAATAATTCACAATAATTCGCAATAATTCAAAAACAAAACTGATAAACCAAGTTGTAGAGCTTGTCAAATTACGTCGATCTGACTATTCATATATTTTTGAGCGTTTTAACTAAATTCAATAATTTTGAAGCCCTTTTCTGGATTTTTTCGTCAAAAAGAAGGTTGTAGCATAGGGAGTAAATTGTCACCGGGTTGAGCTTCAATTTTTTGCCACATGTTTGAAAAAAAATAATTCAACACGAAATCATCAATAATAACATCATACAACATTGTAGGTACGTGGACGATTGTTTTCTTGTCATTCGTAAAGGCCAAGGTGAACTAATCTTAAACAAATTAAAAAAATTTGACAAAGNTATTACAAGGGTTCGGCCAGGGATCGGCATAAGTCAGAAAAAATGAGCTGTCCAAAAAGTTAAGAACTGAGCTCGACTGCGCTGGGCTGCCCTGCCGAGATCAAAAAATTTAATGAGCTGCGCTGTCGAGGTTCAAAATTTGGATGAACTGTGCTCGCCTCGGCTGCCCACTTCACGAACTGCCCAGGGTAGTTCACTTGAACTGGGAAGGCCAGCTGGCTGTTGCCGACCCCTGGGTTCGGCAACAGTTAGTTTTCCTCAACAGTCCTTTCAAACTGTCCAGGAAAGTTGAGGAAAGTTTCAGTTTTTTGCCAAATATGACAGTTGAGGACAGCTGAGTTTTTTTTAAGTTTGACCTTCTTCACTGGGCAGTTGAGGAAAGTTTTATTTTTTTTTGACAAGTACGACAATTGAGGCAGCTGAGTTTTTTCAGCTTGACTTTTTGAACTAGCCAGATTATTACAGCCCTGGTTGTTACAGTCCCCGTCCCCGAAACGGTATAGTATTTGTTGATTTTTCTATTGTCCCTGAAACGGCTAGACCCCAGAACGGGTAAGATATTCAGATTTAATTGATTGGTTTTGAGACATTGATGTAATACACCACATGGCTACGGAACTTAGCAAAACATTTGGGGAAAAAAGGTGTTAAGTTCCGGGCATTTTGTTAAGTTCGAGGCATTTTGTTAAGTTTAGGTCACAGTGCGTAGGCGGAAATGCAAAAAAACTTTTAGAAAACTGTTAAGTTTAAGGAATTTAGGGTATTTTTCAAAACAGCCAGAACTGTTAAGTTCCGGGCATTTAGGCTTTTTTTTCTAGATTTAGCTTGAATTTCAGAGAAAAAACTGAAAAATTTCCACTACATCTCCTATGAATGATTTAATTTTTCATCATGAAAGAGAAAAATAAAAAAATGATACAAAAAAAGATTTGACAATTGAGAAAAAAATCGAGATTATAAAACTTGTGGATCAAACGTGCGAAAAATCCTATCGAAAATTGACGGAAATTGTTTCCTTTATAATTGGTAAGGTTATACACCACATGTCTACGCAACTTAACAACACATTAGGGGAAAAAAGGTGTTAAGTTCCGGGCATTTTGTTAAGTTCGAAGCATTTTGTTAAGTTTAGGTCACAGTGCGTAGGCGGAAAAGTTGACTCGAAATGACTGTTAAGTTCCAGGCATTTTGTTAAGTTCGAGGCATTTTGTTAAGTTTAGGGGCGTTAAGTTCCGTAGCCAGGCGGTGTATAGAATCATGAATTAAAATCGACGTTTCGCTGTTTATTGCATTTTCAAGATTGACGCAGAAATGTTGAAACAGAAATAGGAAAAAGTGTGATTTTAGTAATTTGGCAAACGGGCCTCAGAATTGCCCAAATTAGAATTGCCGAAGAATTAAGCCCTTTTATTATTAACAGAGTAAGGTCATTATTATATTTGAAATTTGAAAAGTTTGCTAATTGTGTTACTCAAAGTAACGACAAACTTTAAAACAAACTTTAAAACAATATCTTGATGACAACCCTGAGGTTATTTTTGTTCCAATTGACAAGTCAAAGCATTTGGGATTATATTTTAAATCTGAATACATTCAGAAATTAAGAAATATTTTTTCACCTGACAAATTTGACTTGCTCAAAAAAAATCCACTTCAGTCTGATATAAAAAAATTCAAGAGTTTAATATCAGGTATGTCACACTACATGTCCAAACAAGACGAATATAAGGTCAAACCTATAGAAAACTTGAAATGCGGATATGGCCTTGTGAAATTACACAAACAGTCCCATCCGTGCCGACCTATAGTCTCCAGTCTTAATTCGATATGTAGTGGGGCAGAAGCATATCTACATGATCTTATTAAACCCATCAGAGAGTCGTGCACTTTTTCACTTAATAGCACACTCGATTTCAAAAAAAAATTTCAAATGATCCAACAAAAATTTGACCCATTAAATCATGAAATAATTTCATATGATTGTGTCAGTTTGTACACATCGATTAACCTCCCGAGGGTTATTCGTTACATTTTAGACATCATTTATGAAACTGACGATCAGGGAACTTATTTAAACATGAATAAATTTTTTCCGTTAGTTGAAAAAACAATCAAAAAAAATGACAAGGAATCAACAATCATAATTGGCCCGCCACCGCGCGGCACCCTTGAAAATTTTTTTCTGAGCGTTTTAACTAAATTCAATAATTTTGAAACCCTTGCTGGATTTTTTCGTCAAAAAGAAGGTTGTAGCATGGGGAGTAAATTGTCACCGGGTTTAGCTTCAATTTTTTGCCACATGTTTGAAGAAAAAATAATTCAACACGAAATCGACAATAATAATATCATACAACATTGTAGGTACGTGGACGATTGTTTTCTTGTCATTCGTAAAGGCCAAGGTGAACTAATCTTAAACAAATTAAAAAAATTTGACAAAGGGTTAGATTTTACTATGGAAAAAATGATAAATGGGCGGCTTAATTTTCTGGATACTACAGTGGTGCTTCAAAACAGTAAAATTCATCTCGAACAATTTCGAAAACCGCTTAGCAGTAATGTCATGATGAATTTTAAATGTGCTGTAGCTCCGATGTCTTATAAAATAAGTTGTTTAACAGGCGAAATCCATCGCGCCAATAACTGTACATCAACCACAGAGTCCCTATCAAATGCCCTAGATAATGTGACTAACATTTTTCAAAAAAATGGTTATCCGCGCAAAATCATCGAGGCTAAAAAAAATGAAATAATTTCGCGAAATTTTCTTCCGAATGAAAATAAGGCAAAAAGGAAGGCTGAGCTTGAAAATCCTGATTTAATTCATTATACTTTCTCACTTCCGTTTAGTTCATACAGATGTTCGGCAATTACATCTCAAATCTTTAAAATCTTGCGTGAATACACTCCCAAGTTCAGACTAAACATCGCTTTTCAAACCATTAAATTGTCAAAGGTTATTCTTCTACGGCTTAAGCCAAAAAGAGAAACATTTCTCAATTCTAATTTGATTTATCGCTTTACGTGTGACTGTAATGATTTTTATATTGAAGAAATAAAACGCTTATTTCATGACCTTCGGGTCGGAATCCGAGTGCATCTCTGGTCTCTAGTGAGCATTATATTTTAGTACATCAAAATCGGGTCTTTTTATACTATGAGTATTGTTTATTATGACTATGGGTATTGCATTTAATTTTGAAATGTCTTAAATTTCCAATTTTTTATAAAGTTATTTGTAATAGGTATCTGCAGTAGCGAGAAGCCGATTTAAAGTCTAGTTCGTACGTTAGTACAATTATGCATTTTTAACTATATTTAGAAATAATAAGTAGTCTTAATTTCAGAAATTAGACTTTAAAGAGTATTTTGTGAAGATATGCCAAATGGGCTTATGTCAAAGACCAAACTATCATATCATAACGTCTTCTTGTTGATAAATAAAGCTAAAAATTAAAAAATACCAATAAGAAGGATTTCGGGGTTCTGTAGGCCACTTACAAAAAATTGTTTAGCTTATTTTTGGCAATTTTTGGCGCACTAAAAGTAATTCAAACAAAGAATTGTGTGACTTAGAAAAAGTAAGCTAGGCCAAAATTTGGCTATTTTTGAAATAAATGTAGAAAATGTTTGAAAATTTTGCTCACAAACAAATATAATAAACAAATATCGGCGCTTCCAACTTAATTCTCCACGGAACTAAAAAGGAAGAAATTATTATTTTTTGCCTCGCGTTGCTATGGTAACGCGCTCAATCAAAATAGACAGCGCGAGACAATTGAGGTCTTCCCTGGACAATAAATGCTTGTTTCAATATAGTATTCAAATATGATAACTCACCTAAAGCTAGAAAATATATTTTAGACTTTTGCTAATACCCAAAGTATATCAACCAGCTTATTTCGCAGTTTTAAACCGTATAAAATATCTTTATACAATACATAAGAAGTGTGATTTAATACTAAAAAAGGACACGGGCTATTGCGATAAGTAGTTCCACGTTAAGGACCAGGTTCCTCGTCAAGTAACATCAAAAATTACAAAACAAAAAAAAATTGGGAAAAAGACAAAAAGCATGGGACAAAAAATATGGGAATATTTGTTATATAAACTATCTTTGGCAG
This sequence comes from Oikopleura albicans, assembly GCA_004367875.1. Taxonomy (NCBI): domain Eukaryota; kingdom Metazoa; phylum Chordata; class Appendicularia; order Copelata; family Oikopleuridae; genus Oikopleura; species Oikopleura albicans. Next base: position 50,064 of record SCLG01000105.1, read on the forward strand.
TCCAACGAAATGTATTTTGATTTTAAATCAATTGGCTAATACATTTGGCTAAAAGGAAAAAAAAATACGCAGAAATTATTGACAATATATTGCCAAAGTGAACAGCAAATTACCAATTTACTTGGAAAACTCTGACAATATTTGAATTATGTACCGGTTACAGAACGGTTCGACAGTTATTGTTCAATGTTTTCAAGAATTTTGTAAATATTATATACACCGGGTGCGGTGTTATCAGGCGCACAGTTATCAGGCGGGTTTTCTCGCTCGTTGAGTTATCAGGCACCCGGCGCAGTTATCAGGCACCATACGAAATTTCACAATTTACTATTTTTGCTCGTTATTCTCCAATTTCAACTAATACAGTCCCGACTCACAAAGCGATACACTTTCCTTCTGAAAAAAGTGTATCGCATTGAGGGTAGTATATCGCATTGAGGTAATTGCCTTTTTTGGCGTTAAAAGTTGTATTTTAGTGTTTTTTTTTTATGTAAAACCTTGTATTAGTCCATTTAAATAAGTTATAAAGCCTATATTAAACCATATTAATCATAAAATCTTTTATTTCCATTTTTTCAGTAACTGTTAAGCGAAGCGGGTTATGTCGGTTATTCTCAGCCATTTTTGATACAATAAAAAGAACAACAAATTTGTCAGAACTTCTTGAAAAAAAAATTTATTTTTGGTCAAAAACGTTAGTTCTAGAAAAGCTCTATTGTGAAAAATTATTTCAATGATTTTCAATTATTTCAATTATTTCAATTACACCACCTGCGCCGTTATGTTTCCACTAAATTGTTCTAAAACCCGGAAACATAAAGGCACCGTCGGGAACATAACGGCGCAATGCGTAAGCGATTTATCGGAAATTTGTATGTGCGGAAACATAACGGCTCCTACGGGACGGTTCTAGAATGTTTCAAATTTCTAAGCGGAAAAATACGCGAATGAACTGCCAAACAGAGAAATAAAATATGAAATGCCCAAAAAATTAACATTTTCTTATAATTTTCTTAATAATTTTATAATAAAGAAAATATTAAGGCCAAAAATATTTTCGGCGGAAACATAATAGCGCAGTGCGTAGGCGGATAAACTGGAAAAAAATTATCGAAAAAGCGGAAACATAATGGCACCGACGGGGCTGAGCGGAAACATAACGGCGCAGGTGGTGTATTTCAATCGATTTTGTACACTAATTCATATATCCAGTAATAATTATATTCGCTAGAAGGTAGCGGAATTCAGCCATATATCATTATGAGATTGAAGTTCTAATTATTCTGTAATCTAAGAATGGCTCTAATGAATAGTGATACGACAATTGTTTCACCTTTCTCTCTCAGATATGATACATATCAAAGTGTATTTATAATGTTTTCAGTTCAATTAAACAATGAGTCATATTATAGGATCTTAAAATTCCCCGCAGGTTCATATTAATGATTTGGTATTGCGAAATTCCCCGCTCGTCGTGTTATCAGGCAGTTTTTTTTTCAACTTTTTCCCCGATTCCACCTACGCCCTGCGGAGTTATCAGGCACCCTACGGAGTTATCAGGCGGTTTTTCGGTCGCGAAACCCACCTGATAACTCCGCACCCGGTGTATATTTAGGCAAAAGTTATTAACTTTCAATCACCCATAGGGTATTTTAAATACCATATTTAATAAAGTGTGTAAAAATATTTTTTTTTAGAAAAGTGTTTTTACGTTTGGCTCCGTGGAGGACGAGGGTTAAGATTGAAAATCACCCCAGTAGGAGAACAAGAACAGGGCTTCAAAAAAAAAAAATCGTTCATTGTTTGGCGCGCTAGACCAAATTGGGTAGCTAGCTACCCCAGATGCGCATGACTGTTAAGTGCCGTCCCCGGGTTATTTCGATTTGAAAATTATTTTGACAAAAGGATTTGTGTACTCATTTTTCACTTTTTCTTTAATATTTTTCTCCGTTTTTCGAGGTTTCTGAGGTTTTCGAGCGCCTTAGGCTCAGTCATAATTGTCACTATTTCTCTTTTATAAATGTCAAGACAAAAACACACATAGCCAATTCGGTGTATTTAAATAACTGACATAAAAGATCAATGTTGCTGTTAATTTTATCATCCTTTCTTTTACTGACAGGCGGGAGTGGTCAAATGCAGTGTGATGAGAAAAAATGTACGTATGGTAACCCGCAGCAGGTCAGAGTTACAGAAAACAAAAACAATTTTTATAATCAATGGTTACCCATTTTTTCATCCATGGTTACTCTTTGTATCTCCAGGTTATACAACGTCACATGTGACTTGCTAAAATAATAAATTACATATTTATATTTTTACTTTTTTTCACACCAATATAATGATATATATATACAGAAATGTACAGACTTAGTTTTTTTTACAATTTACATTAAAATAGAACGTCGGAAAATCAATAATTCGCCATTAAATTTCATTTAATTTGTATCATTTTTGTCGTAAAAATACATCAGGCCAAAATAGGCTGAAGGGTACTTTCGCGACCATTTGTGGTCGCGAAAGTACTTATAAACTGATTTTTTTCGTGACGACAAATGGTCGCGAAAGTAGCCAACTCCCAAAAAAGAATGTCTTGACATATCTTTAACATATCAGCATCAATTGAGCGCCGAGCTAGTATTTTATTTGGGAAGGGGCAAATTGGTCACCATTTTTTTCTGATAGGTACCCATTTTGTACCTGGATACAAAGTGGGCACGGTGACCAATTTGAACCTACATACCATTTTACGAACTTTGATTTTATGCAGAGATTTGTCGAGATTAACCACGGATAAGCCATAATAATGATAAATTTTATTTTACGGTAAAAATATTTTCAATGGTTTTTCGAACGCACTTTATTTTTTTTTTGTAATATATTTCAGACGTATTACATATTCAATGTACGCTTGTCAAATAACTCAACCAATCGGTCATGTCCCAACCACAGTTGTTCTCAAAAATGAAATAAATACTAAATGTCGATCTAACAAATTTTACTTGAGCAAAAAACTTGTTATGTCTTTGTAATTGCACCGTGTCGTGTGTTTAAAACAGACGAAAAGTCAGTATATCATGACAAACTAGCCAGAGTATTTTTCAATGCAGCGCTCAAGAATCTGTACAGTTATTTCGAAACTTCCTGTTATTTTTCGAGTTTTCTTGATATCTCGGAATAACCTATCTCGGTAACAGTTTTCCCAACAATAAGGCGCTCGTGGACTTTTTTTCTGCTCGTCTTTATAGTTGATATCAGTGTTGGAAGCGTTGGGGTGAAAAAAAGATGTAAATTTATGTTAAAATTTTAAAATTTATGTTAAAATTGTCACAAATTTATGACGAGTTATAATTTTTTAAAAAATACACTATTTTTTTAACATGCGCATCGAGTTTACTATAACAGTCATGCGCATCTGGGGTAGATAGCTACCCAATTTGCTCTAGCGTGCCAAACAATGAACGGATTTTTTTGATTATTTTTTTATTTTGAAGCCCTGTTCTTATTCTCTTACTGAGGTGATTTTCAACCTTAACCCTCGTCCTCCATGGACCCAAACATAAAAACAATTTTTTTTTAAAAATATTTTTCTCCCATATACAAACCTAATTTTTTTTTTGATTTCAAATCCGTTGTCTGTTAACAAAAAACAAATAGAAACCAATTGTTAAATGAAATGGTCAAATATGCGAGCACAGACAGTATGCAAAACTTGTGCTTTTGGATAAAAATTCCTATGCTAATAAAAAAACCACCGGCTGTGTACAGAAATGTTTTTCACATTTTTTTTATTGTTAATTTTTCGATCAAAGTTTGTCGTTTTTAAAAATCGCATATAAAGAAGGTTACGAGCGAAATCTGAATTTTGCGTGAACTTATTTATTTTTGATGAATACTAGTTGTGGTAGCATAATTGTTCGAACTTCCCCACTAAGTAATTACAATAATTATTAGAGAGCGCATACGTGTTCACGAGAGTCAGCTAGGCCTATGAATGCATAAAACGTAAAAAACACGGTAAAAATAGGGCCACCAAAAACCACAATTTTTTTATAAGTCAAAATTTTGAGTAATCCACTTTTTAATTCTCCGTCGAATGGCCAAAACAGGTTTTTCGAAAAAAATTGGTGGTTATGGCTATTTTTTTCTAAGCTTAATTGTCTAATGTGTCATCTTAACTTATTTTCGTAGTCTTTGAAATTTTGCTCGACGTATTTTTCATGAGAAATTAGTTAACGTTAGTTGTATGACTTGCTGCGACCTGTCAAACAGAATTGCAACTGTAACAAGGTTCAAGGGCCAATTTTATACTACCCCTTCTGTTAGAAGGATTAGGTCCGAGAGTATGTTAAATTAGTACTTGTTAGAAGGCCAGGCTATTACACAACTATTTTACAAACTCCCAGTTTAATCAATAAAACGAATGCTCTGGGTGTGCGTTATTATATTAGAAAGTACACTCCCTCCTCATGGTAAGGGCCACTTTTGTCTCCTGAATAATAGCGTAATATTTTCAAACGGCACAGTGCGTGCTGGAGCGGTACACCACAGTTAAATTTGGAATTGTCGGTTAGTTTGACTTCCAATATATGAAACAAAGACAATATAGAACGAGTTGTCTTATTTAGTTAAAATTTTTTGAATATTATTTAAATATTAAACACGAATTGAAATGAAAATACGCATTAGAAATAATATTGTTTTTATCAAAAAATGTTCGTTTCATTTAAATATGTTTAAACTCATTTGTTTTTAAAGCAATTAAAGCATCAGTAAAGAAAATTTCTATTTGCATTAAGACTCGATTTTTAAGGTTTTCCAAAGCATTAACCATTCAAAATAACAATTTTCAGTTAAAATAACAGTTTTATTTCAATTTTATCGTTATTGTACATCGACATGGTCAAATTTATAAAATCTTCAATTGACACAGAACAAATTCAAATGAAATACAGTCCTTACTTCTTTTTGGGACGTTTTCGGTCCTCGAAAATAGCGTTCGAAAAAGGATTTTTTTTTATTAGAATGACCCCATCTTAGCCGAACGTTAATTTCAGTTTGTGATAATGGTACAGGTTTAGCCTCATGAAAATCGGCTGAGCGTTTCTAGAATAGAGCAATTTTCTTCTTTTTTTCTTGCAATGGGGTGCTCCTATTGGCCAAAAATTTTAAGAGTGGGAAACACCCTACCAATAACATTATCTTAATTTTCTTTTTCATGCACATTGATATCCAGTAATATGCGTATGAAATCTATAAGCGTTATTTCCAAGTTCGAAAAGACGGATATCGAGCGAAAAATCTAGAAAAAATTATCTTGAGCGGCTATTAATATATGCTGATTTTGGGAATATTCCTGACGGTATTTCTCAACTCAAAATATTTCCGTTGAGTCATTTTTATTCCAATGGACTTTATTTATCATCTTATATGTCTAAAGAATAAATATAGAAAGTTTGGTTGAAAAACGACGGTTTCCAAATAAAAAACGACGAATATTGCAAAAATTGTCCCTAAAAATGGGGATTGAAGCGTCCCACTACTACAGTTTATACTTTTTTCAATTTTTTTCGACGTGATTTAAGAGATAATACATAGGGCATCACCGAACATTGGGGCGTTTTTTGAGAAAAAGAACAGTATTCTTTTAAAACGAATTTTTATTGACCCAAAATCATCATTTTTGGCAAAAAATGACAAAAAATGCAATTTTGAAGAAAAATTTTGGTTTAGAAAAAAAAACGCCCAATGTTCCCTATAGAGTAAGACGTTCTCGTTCGAATGGTTTTTGTGAAAAATTATTAAATTAAACCGTGTAGGAGTGGGACCATTTTAAAAATTTTAAACACTTTTGTAGCGACATGCATAGTTTAAGATTAATTGTTACCGTACTTTCATAGAAAAGTAGTAATTTCTGATCACACCTTTTTCACGAAAAATGGGTGTTTCCCACTCTTAAAATAAACTTTAAAATAAACTGTAGATCAGAATACGTTTTCGGGTGCATCGTACCGTCTTTTTTGCATAAATCAATCGATAATGACCATCAATCACCGTCAATATTCGGGTTAGTTTTGGACTAACTTTTGGTATCGTGATTTCCATTGGTTTTGCCTCTACAAATTGTAATCGCGTACCGAACATAACGGCGTAGAGCAAAATTGAAACTTTCATTAGAAATGAATCAGTATTGAATCAGTATAATGTGTGTAATATGATTTTTGAAGTTTATTTTATAGAAATTTTTATATAATTTTTTATCTTGTGACGGACGTGTATAATGTAATTTGTGTGCCCAGATGCTCCACATTTCTATTGGGTCTAGAGGAAACCATATGTGAAAATTGAAAAAAAATGGAATAATTAGGAAATATATACTCTTAGATTCTAGAAGTCAAGAAATTGCCGGTAGAACTGCTGACTTGACAGTTCACAGTTTAACGATAGATTCCCATATTCTATAATTAATGGAGAGCATTTGGACGACCTCAATCAATGAAAGAAAACCGGCAAAAAAACTTCAGGAAACAGTTTCAAAAAGACTGTTTCAAAAAAAAGAAAACCTGAATCTGAGATTGTCGGGCTTTGAGCAATCTTCATATGATTTTGACGTTATTTTAAGAACGTCGAATCTGCACGAGATAAACTCTCAGGGGGCAGGAGTTTTTAGAACCCGTAGGGGAAAATGTGTGTATATAAACACGCAATTAAAAAGTTCACAATAACTCGAAAAAACTGGTATTGCCAAGTTGTAGAGCTCGTCAAACTACGTCGATGTGACTATTCAGCAATTGATTTGGGCCACCAGGCCCCTCTAGAGAGCTGTTTGAAATCTTCAATCTACGCAAAAAACACCGCCAATCGAATTTTCTCGAAAAGTTGAGGGGGTCAGCAATACCCGTTTTGCCCTACGGGGCCTCCATATGCCTTACATCGACGAAAAAACAAGTTGCGTGTCCTCCTGGGAGTTAACATATAAAAAGATGATATCAGAGGTGCGGAGTTGCTTTGTACCTAATCTATGCTAGGGTTGCCAAGACAATCCATCGTTCAATACCGCCAGGGCTCATGCTCTAGGGGCATTCGGTTTTTTCAATAATGCGTCTTATTTTTAAAATTCGATCAGGTGGCAACGTACCGAGCAAATTAAAAGTAGTAATTATGATTATGGCTCAGCTAGTAGTGGGTTTGATGGAGACCACGATTGTGGTTGATCGATCATCATTGATTGTTTTTTCGTGGGTAGTAATATATCATATTTTCCATATAACATTTTACTACCCACGAATTTAAAATATTTTAAATATCCCAACGATTTGAGCGATTGTACTTGATTTTCACTACACTTACTCATACTCTTCTGTGCAGTATAGAATGCATGAAAAAATCCTGATTTTAAAACGCGAAAGGCACTTAAGAGGGAAGTTAAGAGGGGGGAGAACTGTAATACAAAAATATTTTAAAAGAAGGAAATCGCCTTTAGGTGATTGGTCGAGCGCGCTCAAAAACGACCAATGACAGGCCACATATGTAGGCCTCAGACGTGCTGTCAAGCAACGTTACCAAAAAGTGGTAACATTATTTATTTTTTTTCGCGTTTGAAAATCACTGCGATATAGGGTCACGGTCTTCCACTGGTGTGTGGAAAAAAGTGTCACCGAGCAAATTTCGTTTGTAGGTTTTGAACAGTACTCGCTCGTATCTATTATAGGACTTTCGTCGAGCTCCGTGGCAAACTGACGACCCACACCAGTATCAAGAAAACGTTTTTCGGAGTAAACATTTTTTGAAGAAAGTTTTTTGTTGAAGGTTATGATTTTAAGTAAAAATACTGCTGTTGGTGAATTGCATAGGCGACATAAATTCAATAAAATTGTCCCGAAAATCGTTTGTTTCGATAAACATTTACTCTAGAAAAACGTTGTCGTCAATACCTTTTCACCGAAAAAATGTTTTATTTTATATAAAACAGTGAAAACCGTGTTTAGGACCAAGGCTTTGACCAGTTGTGCTTACTGCTGACTTTCACGTGTCAAATGTAAGGTTTTCACTAAATTACCGGTATAATACAATTTGTTTACCGGATGTACAACATTGTGTTAATTGGTCAAAAGGTCGTACTAGTCATCAAAACGACTTGATAAATAATTATCTAAAAACTTATTGCAGAGAATTCAAAATCTATGCTCAGCCTTTTGTAGTTAAAAAAACACAATTTGTAAATTTTCATTTGGCGGAAAGTATCGGATAGAAACGTGCAACGAAAATCACGATAAATTACTTTAGGTACTTTAGGTAAATTACTTTAAATTCAATTTTAACCGGGCATTGAACATCAGTGAATGGTTTCTTCAGCGTGATTCTAGAAACTCATGGTTGTACCGGATAAAAATTATTTTAACATGGGCTTAACCGAGACTTAAGAGGCTTTGTAATGAAACAGCCATTTAACTCCCGCATGCCCATACTCACATCATGTCTTACACAACTTCTTCTCATACTTTTTAATTATAAAATGCAAGAATTGCAACAGACGTAAACACTTTTTGTGTCCAGTCAATTCCAGTGAACTTTTGGCTAAATATCATTTAATGCTTGATTTAGCAAGTTTTTTGCTTGGCACTGCCAAGGTCTGTTTGATGAGCCGACATTTTGAATTCTAGAAGGCACAAAGTACCTTTGGAAAAGAATAAAATTCCTATTGCATAGTACTTTTTGTTGGTAAATGACACTCCTTAAGATTGGAGATTTATTCACAGCCTTAAAAGCATTATTAGTTACAATAATTGTGTACCAGAATTTTATTTGTTGTATTTGCATCATTAAAAGTTGGGCTAATTACCCTCAGTTGTCTCCCTGAGAGTTGATAAAGTGTAAAAGTATAGTTATATAAAGTGGTAAAGTAAAGTTAAATTTGGTCCCGCTTTTCAAAACTATTTTCTAGAATTGACCAGAAAACGCGGCCAAATTTGACTTGCACTGGATCTCTCATAAATGCAATTTCGTTTGAAAACGGAGAAATTTAACGAAGAAAACGTTACCCACCTACGTAACTTAACACCATCTAACTTAACAAAATGCACTTAACTTAACACCGTTTTTTTCCAAAAAATTTGTTTAGTTACGTTATTATAAATTGGGTGCTTGATAGATTGCGTGAATAAGTTTATAAGTCGTCGATTATAGTTCTTGTTATTTATTAGATGTTAGATGAACTGATTCGTACAGATGGTAAAATTTGGGCGCCTTATATAGCCTTGCATCACATGACTCGATCATATGACTCGTCATGTGATGCGCGGTACATCAAAGGCCCGCGTGACAAATCACGAGACTCATGCGTGTGAACGGCATAGATCGTTGTCTGAGAATGTGAGACCGCGGCAACTCCCTTTGAAGTGTTTGAGACAAGTCTATAAAATAGACTTCGAGAAGCTTCAAGTTGTCTCACGTTCCCACGAGGTTACTTTGGGAGAGAATTGATATTTTACAATGTTACATATAATATTAGTACTAAAAGTACTAAAATCTATGACAAT
>SCLG01000105.1:63686-78653 GCA_004367875.1 Oikopleura albicans
TTCTAAATAAAAAGAGAACGGCTTGCGATAATAAAAAAAAGTCAACGGATTTGTAATTAAAAAAAAATACGTTTTTATAGGACGAGGGTTAAGGTTGAAAATCACCCCAGTGAGAGAAGAACAGGGCTTCAAAATAAAATAATAATCAAAAAATTCCGTTCATTGTTTGGCGCGCTAGAGCAAATTGGGTAGCTAGCTACCCCAGACGCGCATGACTGTTATAGTAAATTCGATGCGCAGGACTGTTAAGCTAACTAAAACAGTGTTAACCATCTTTTTTCCTCGACAAAACAGTGTTTGTTTAAAAGAGAATTAAAACATAAACACCTTAACCTCCAAACTAATATTTTCTCAATTTTAAATACAGTCCCGAATCCCTTATGAACCGGTGCTCCCTTATAGGCCGCAATTTTCCTATTTAAATAAGTGGCCCTTATTGGCCGCAATTTTTCAGTTTATATTTATGATTTTTTGAAGAATAAAATCAATAATGTCGTAAAACTCGTTTTCAAGCAAAAAACAAATAAAATTAGAGAATATATATTTTTTGGTCAAAAAGGACAATGTGTCCCTTATCGGCCAGAGATTCCCTTTGGGCCGGGATCCCTTATGGGCCGCCTTTTTGGAGCCCTCATGGTGGCCCATAAGGGATCCGGGACTGTATACAGAAAATCACCTTGTTCATCTTTCTATAGAAACTTTATTGGAATTCTAATAAAGACAGAGTCTATACTAAACGTGCATATTCTAGTGCGGCTAAGTATTACGTCTTTTTGTGTCAATTTTACTAGAAAATCGGAACAAACAGCGCGATTTTCTGATTTAGTCAAACAAACGCTTCCGAGTGAAAAGTAGCCAGTTTTTTTCAATTTTGACAGTAAAAAACGCGTCAGTTGAGGATTATTGCAAACATGGCCGAAATAGTTAATTAAAAGTGCGCAAATTTGAGTTTCGAGAACGTGGACAAACGTCATCATTAGAATTCTACATAAAAATATGTTGCCTAACAGTTAGGGAAAATCTGATTTTCCCCCTCACTCAAGATTTTTCTATTTTTAACTAGAGCACTATTACAGACACGAGATTTGTAAGAGAATACTTCCGGAAAAGTTTGAGCGTGAGTGGTCTCGAAGCGCAGTCTAGACGGCACCGTATGAATCGGTATATTTTCCTTTGTGGCGAAAGGATAATCCGCAGAAATTTCTCCGTCTCTGGCTAATGGCAATGCTAAAAAAGAGGAAAATTTCGGCGAATTAACCTTTCGCCATAAAAGAAAAAGACCGATTCAGACGGTACCGTGTAGTCGCGCACCTTAATAGCATTTTTACGAAATCGTCGGATTTTTTTCTGGTGTGAAATTCCAGGCGGTAAACCTACTCATTGCCTTGAAAAATATTTGAAATAGAACTTTTCCGAAAAGTTTACTAAGAGTTAAGGTCATTGCTTAAACGTGTTAAAAGCATGGGCTCTTTATCACAGCGTTCCCGGGATAACATCACATTACACACGTAATGTGACCATTTGTTCAGTACCGCGGTCTTCGATCAACCTCAAAAGACTTTTAAAAAGTAAATAAAGCAGCTTTTCGAAAAAGCCAATTTTGAACACGACATGACATAAACGTGACAAACTACCATAATTACACATGCTTTACTATTTATACTCATAACACCTGACGCCCGTGTGATCTTGATTTGAACTCCGGCGATAAGCGTCTAAAATGACAGCTTTTTAGTCGAAACTTGAATACTGTATATGATATACAGTATGTATGTTATATTTATGCCATTTATATGGAACGTGTCCGGAATTTATTTGAGACTTCGTGTATACCCTAGTATATTCTTATTGTAGTCTTTTGTAGCGAATTCCACGCGGTGGCCCTATCCATTATCAAGATATGACAACTAATTTACAGCTATTTATATCTTTTTAGTGGATTGGGACACCACGTGGATTTCGTTACAAACATAAATTAACAATTTAGTAGACCGTATGAGTAAACTCATTTTATCTCCTAGGGGGAAGTGCGCGTATATAGACACACAACTTTTCTTTTCGTCCATTTAAGGCATATGGAGGCCCCCTAGGGCAAAACGGGTTTCGCTGACCCCCCCTTAACTTTTCGAAAAATTAAATTGACGGCATTTTTTTGCGTAGGTTTGAGATTTGAAACGGCTCTCTACATCAATTTCTTAATAGTCAGGTCGACGTAGTTTGACGAGCGCTACAAGTTGGCTTTACCAGTTTTTTGAATTATTGCGAATTATTGTGATTAAGTGCGTGTTTATATACACACATTTTCCCCCTACGGGTTCCAAAAAATCTTTCCCCTGTGAGTTAAACTAGGAAAATACGGTTGGAAAAAATGATTATTTTAAAGGTATTTTTTTGTCATTTATATGATGAAATAAAAACAAAAACAAGTAATAAGTCGTAAATCTATTATTCTGCAAAATTAAAATCTGCCCGCGTCTACAAATAGGGTTAAATAAGTTAATTCTAGTCTAAATCGGAAGCCACGGTTCAAGTTTTTTATCAAGGCTGTTTTTACTTTCCGCACCTAAAAATACTACACGTTCTTTGATCGGTTAGCCACGGTTAAGCTTAACCCCTCGCTGCGTGTGTACGGCTTTTAGTTGTATAAATGACTTAAAGCACCATTAGTATTATGTATCAGGAACGCTATTTTTTAATAACTGAATTGCGACATAAATAAAATTTATGTCGAATTCATGATATTTTTGATCCGTCACACATTTTAACGTCTCCCTTTAGCTTCCAAAGTGTATGAATTTCATAGTATGAACCTAAGAAGTAGTTGTCAGAAAGCAGTATAAACAGAGTGTCACTTCCCATAGTCTATGGCCCATAGTCTATGGGAAGTGACACTCTGTTTATACTGCTTTCTGTTAACTACTTCTTAGGTTCTATGGGCCATAGTAGGTACAGGTGGTCGCGAACTAAGGGTCGGTTTCGTATTTTGAAACACCGACCCTTACTCAGCTAAATGTACGTTTTGTAACTTTACGTCAACATCATTTATCGGGTTTGTACATTTTCATTTTATCAACTTTATTTAATTAACATTGAGATGACATTTGAATTTAATAGAAAAAAAATAATCGTATTTTTATTGATGACTTAATAAGACTTAAAATCTCTACGGAATGTTAACTCTCAGGGAGAAGGAGCTTTTGGGAAGCCGTAGGGGGAAAATGTGTTTAAATAAACACGCACTTAAAAAATTCACAAAAATTCGCAATAATTAAAAAAAAACTGGTTAACTCCCAAGGGTCCCAAGTGGCATATAATCCTTAGGGGGACATTGGTCCAAATTTGGACCAAACGCCCTAGCGGCTATGTTAAGCTTTATATCCAAAAGAACGATGCAGTTTCTAGGGTAATTGACCACGACNTTTCATTTTTTTATCTTATTTTCTCAAACCACAACATTGAACAGAATCGTTTGTTCTGGTAGAATTCAAAAAAAATTAAAAAGCTTTGGGCATCCTATATTTCGACATTCAAATTGATCCCGCGATTTCAAGGTCATAAATTATGACTCATAATGTTGGCATAGTCGGTTAATTTTTGGAAATTTCGGAAAGTTTCACAACTTCCAAAACGGAAAACGTCTAATCCGAATTTTGTTACTCACAATTATGATCCTTAGCGCGTGCAATTAGGCCGCGAAGCGAAAAAGAAAACGATTTTTGAAAAAAAATATAGTAGTTTTTTAGACGGGGGGATAGTGATGTAAGCGCACTAATTACAGTAGTCATCTACTGTAATTAGTGTGCTTCCCTCTGCTGTCTGATTTCCATTATTCTCATTACTGGGAAATCAGACAGCAGAGGGAAACCTATTTCTGTGCTCTTCTTCCCCTGCATCCGTCCGGCGGGGAAATCAATTATAGATATAAGCGCCCCGCCGGGCGGAGTTCATCATCACAGTTTAAATATAATTTATAATAAAATAAATTATAATAAAGACAAAACCCGCCTCGATTTATTCAGCATCAGTACTTTCGAACGCCCCTACGCAATTTTGACAACCCTGGACACGACCATGTCTACTTTTTTATTATTATGATTTTTGCTACTTTTTGTTCGTCTTTTTCACTACTTTATATGTTATCTGACCATGACCCACAATTTGGCTTTGAAAGTGGCCGTCTGCATTTTACCTAGGATATGTAATCCAATGCGCTGTTATTTGCCCAGAATTTCTTTTTTTGAGGTTTTTTCGCATGTTTTATGTCACGATAACGACCCTCATGATAACGGCCACCACCTGTGACATTATCATTTTACCTATATGACAAAAAGTGTCAAAAACAGTTTATTTTGTAGATTACGGCACAATGAATTGTAGATACTAAGTACGAGGTGACTAAGTAAATTATACAATAATACTGTAAACTGACTCTACTGTTTGTTGAAATAATTTGAAGAAGGTCCGAAAACGATTAAAAAAATGAATGATGTTAAAATAAATTGGTAAACTACGGTGTTAAAATTTATGGACAGTTGTAGAAAATTCATTTATAGTTGTACGAACGCGAACGTGACACTTTCATTTGGCAAAAACTGTCACGTTCTCGTGAGATCTATGGATAACCATTCGTAAATTTGTTTTATAAATTTCCCAAATATATAATTCCGAAAAGGTCTCACGATCTTACAAAATTTCCGAAAAATAAGCGTATTTCGTGCCCCTTTTCTCAAAAAAACGTCATTTTCTCGTAAATGACCACCGCTTGCCAAACAGTGTCACGTTCTCATGAAATTGTCATGTTCTTGTACCCAGTAGTATACGGCCAATAACATTTATTTAACTACCGTATGCCGCTGTTGTGACTGACGAGCTTAAGGCAATCTTCATATCCTTCTCAAAAATATTTGGGCAAAACTGCCACATTTTAGAACACTTAACTCGAATAAGGACGCTATTTACGTGCATAAAACGTTCCCTACTAGAAGTAAGGACTGTACTATACTACTTGGCGGCCATTTTTAGCAATACACTTGTGCTTTTAATTATGAGATGCCACAAATTGTTATGACATTTTTTTCAATGCAAATTAAATTACACTAAAATTCAGACTATTAGCGTAAACGGGGTGAGCATATCATAGTAAAGCAACGTGTTCCTATTCGTAGCGTTCAATGTCTAAAATGACACAAACGTAAACAAGTTAGCATTATTCATGAGTTAACTCTTGGCCGCCAGAATTTTTTTTTTGTTCAAATTGGGGGGTTTAACAACTCAACTCATAGGGTCACCTTGTAATACTCAGAAAATGAGCCGCTCAAAAAATTGCATTTAAAGGCCGCATATGAAAAAGCCTGCGCAGTGATCGGTCAAATTTATCCGAGAAACCTGCTAGATAGCCGTGATCTATTTTCAGATCATTTATAGGTTCTTCGCGATATGTCGCAGATTTCTATTCTAGAATTTTTTTTAAATGAGTCCGTTTTTGCGTTAGTCCGAAAATAAAGCCCGCTAGTCGGAAGTGAAAAAAAACGTAAGTAAAAAAGCACGGGGTTAATTTGGGGTTAGACCGGAAGTAAAATCGGAAGTAAAACGGCTCGAGGTTAATTTGGGGTTTTCATATTTAAAAAACGGAAGTAAAAAGATGTTAATTTGGGGTTAGACCGGAAGTAAAATCGGAAGTAATAAAGCACGGGGTTAATTTTGGGTTTTTATATTTTACATAATCGGAAGTAAAAAGGGATTAATTAGGTTCGACCGGAAGAAAAATCGGAAGTAAAAAGGCACGGGGTTAATTTGGATTTTTTATATTTCTAAAAATCGGAAGTAAAAATGTAAATTAAGAAAAAAATATGAGGACTTCGATTTAAGCAACAACGGACGAAAACTTCTAGAATACGAATCTGCGACATTTCTATGTCGCAAACAACCTACCGTTTGAGTTTTTTGAAAATAGCCACAAATTCTCCATACTCTATTTTCACGCGTATGACTCATCTTAGGTGAAGTTTAAGCCAATCAACGCCCTCGAATTTCCACGCATCAAGACCACACTTCGGAGAACTGTACTAGACAGTGAAGTGTTATGAGAATATGATTGTGGGCGTTGTGATATTCTTTTTTATCCAGAATTTGTGGCTATTTTCAAAAAACTCAAACGGTATATATGCATGATATCTGGAAATATCTTTATTTATTTTCAGAATTTTTGGATTATTTCAGATATTCTGAACCAGTGTTGTAAATCTGGGATAATTTTGCGTTGGGTTAGCGTTGGGTTGGGGCAGGCTAGTCGAAAATCGCGTTGAACCCAACCAAACGCCCTTACGCCCCTACGCCCAAATGCATATTTACAACACTGTTCTGAACCTATACCTTTCAATGTACTTTCAATGTAAGTTTTTCCACTTTTTAATGTAACTAAATTTAACGAACCCAAATTAACAATGCTTTTCAAGCAGACTGAATATTCCAGCTGTGTACTGTTATATAAGTGGCGGACATGTACGGTAGAATTAGTTGAGCGTGTGGTTGATCGTTGAGACCCGGGTGCGGTTCTCGGCCCCTGTTATGGTTATGCAGCCCCGTCAGTACCAATTGGTTAATAACTATTATTAAGTGAAGTTTGCCACGTCAATTTCTTTCTTTCAAAAATGACATTCTTACCAGGCTGCCCAGTCAATTCGAAACATTATAGCATGTTACATGGAAATTTTACGGTACATTAAACGATACGCTATTATAAGATTGTCTGGTTATAAGGAGAATACAACGTTTATATACCTTTTGTACTTCAGACCATTTTCAGCGGAACCCGCATTGTTTACACCGCGTCAAAAAGGGACCCACAATTTTGTGAAACCAAGGTTTTTAAGAATCAACGGTGCTAAAATTGACGGGCTTAAGGCAATATTTGTATTCTATTCAACGCTATTTTGTCATAATCACGTCAGTCTTAGCGCCAACACACGGTATATTTTGAAAATTATTGCATAATTACGCTTGAACACATCGTCCACATGAATGTCGGCCGATTGCCCCTTTCGAGATTTTTCCTCACGGAATTCTTTTTTTTAACTTACAGATAGTTTATATCATAAGAAAAAGAACAAAAAATATAGGATTTGATGGTAGAGACCATTTTTAATAAAATATAATAAGCGGCCAGAAGTGAGTCAACTTTAAAATTTTCAGTCAAACTTGATGCAGTACTATCGTAGGGATTTAAAAAGAGGAAACAAATCAATAATGTAACTATTTTTTGTAATAGTGCTTGACAGTGCGTCTGAGGCCTGTGTGGCCTGCAATTGGTCCTTTTTTGAGCGCGCTCGGCAAATCACCGAAAAGAAAATCACCCAAAGGCAATTTCGTTATTTTAAAATTTTTTTCAAGGACAAATTTTTGGCATTTTTAAATTTAAAGAAACAAATCTCAATATTCAGACTATCGATATATATTTCAAATAATATAATTTTTTGTTAAAACTCAAATTTCCCCAATGTACAAAAAAACGTAAAAGAGACCGGAATTCATATGACATATAGAGTAGCGTGGACCAAAAAAAAAGAAATATTAATAACGTAAGGATCTTTGTCGAAAAACCGAAGCCCTCCCTAGTGACCTTAATAAATTTTATATATGGTTCTACTAGAAATATGTGAATTAAAAAATACTCGTATTGTATCCTTCTTCAAACGAACACTTGAATACAACGGAAACTTTCACGGAAGGTAAACGAATAAGTTTAAAACGAATGCGGTGTTCAAAGTAAAAGTGCTTCAAGGGCATTATGCAACATCATTCCCGGAAAGAAAAGCGATCACGCGGCAATGCTGAACTTTAAACGGCAGTTTTAAACGTTTGGCACTTGTTACGTAACCGGAAATGTTCAAAATTGTATACAAGAGTTAAGTGTTCGCCTTTGAGCACTTTGTTACATAATCAGAAACAAATCCTTTGCCAAGCAACTGTCTGGAAACTTACTTAATATGTTTTGGAACTATTCGTAAGGTCGACTAGTTCCATTGACTATTTGTGATATGTGTCGTGGGTTTCAGACCATTTGTGACTCAAAAACATGCGTATTGTTATTTTAATGTTTTTCCAACTCAATCCACGCGGTGTCTAAATCCAAAATATGTTATAATAACTAAAGAAGTTAACAAAACAATGGGTCCCAGTGTTAATTTTCATGAATTTNTGAATTTTGTAAGCTTAAGTAGATATTGCGTCGGCGGTAGTACCATAAAACCTAAATAACTACTATATACACCACCTACCTACGTAAGTTAACAAAACTATTGGAAAAAAAAGGTGTTAACTTACGTGAATTTTGTTAACTTACGTGCATTTTGTTAACTTACGTGGGTAGAGCGTAGGCGGAAGTGCTGAAAAACTTTTGAAAAACTGTTAACTTACGTGAATTTAGGCTTGTGTGTCCAAAATTGACAAAACTGTTAACTTACGTGAATTTAGGCCTTTTTTCTAGATTTTGTTCCAATTTCAAAATAAAATTTGAGAATTTCCAATATGTTTGTTATCAAGGATATCATATTTATCGATAAAAAATAAATAAAATGACAAAAAATTGAGATAAATAGAGATTTTATAAAATTGTGGATCAGTCGTATCATCAATCTTCCAAGGTCTGTGTCCAAAATAAAAGCGTAAAAAGACATGATTTTTTTTCTAGAAAACACATGAATTTGTCTTAGATATTTTCGGAATTTTGAAGCAAATTTCACCAAAAATCTTTTCTTTTTCTATATCGCTTTGAAAATTACCAACACCACATTCCAAAGAACACCATGGTGTACCACGTTCGTACGTAAATTAACAAAATTTTAGGGAAAAACGTGTTAATTTACGTGAATTTTGTTAACTTACGTGGCTAGGGCGTAGGCGGAAAAGTTGTCGCGAACAGACTGTTAACTTACGTGAATTTTGTTAACTTACGTGGTGTTAACTTACGTAGGCAGGCGGTGTAGATAAATAATCATTGTAATTTTAATTGTCAAATTTTGATCACTTTCTGTAACTTTGGTTGAAAGAAATCTGGGAACAATTTCAGAAGTCAAAAACCGGTAATAAATGAAAAAATGGCTCAGGGTTCGTTATTTTATATTCACAGTAGTTCAAGATATAATGAAAACTTCTAGCATGCTTGACCTTTATACCATTCAACTACGACTTGGATAAAAATACGAACAAAATTCGATAAAGGATTTTTTTTTTGTAAAACACGGAAGTTAACCATCTGATAGTCAAATCAAAAAATTAATTTATGTTTCAAAAAGTGGCGTGTTTTGACCCCGTTTAACCTTAGAATTTCAATTTTTTATTGCATTGATAAAAAAAATATGATTTATGGCCAAGTTGAAGATCAAAAATTATAATTTTGAATTTGTCATAAGAAGATTTTTTGCCACGGCGTAACGCTGAATCCGATGTCAGGAAAAATTGTTTTTGACGACCTTCGATTTTGACAGCAGACACTCTAGTCACCGCAAATCATAAGAAATGAAAAACGGCGCGTGTACTTTCGATTTAAGGTAACTTGGGATTTAAGGTAATTTAAGACAACGATTTAAGGTGACGATTTAAGGTAGCGATTTAAGATAACAATTTTTTCTCCATACTATACTGTACAGTTTAAGGCTTACAAAAGTGTCTGATATGAGGCTCCTAGATTTGTTGACTGATTTGTACTCAATTGTGAAAAACATGAAATATTGAACTCAGGTATCTAGCTTATAATTCCGAACTTTCCCAATGCAAACGGAAAAATCAGCAAATAAATGCTGCCATGATCCAAATAAAACGAAATTATGACCAAGTGGTGGTGGAACAACGAACTCTGCGGAACAAAATTTCACACAATATAAGGGACTTACGTTGCAAACAAGATTCACTTTATTATTTATTTTTTATTTTTTGTTACCCGTCCTCTAGCGAGTTTTATAATACCATTTTGTCAATTATCTCAGTCGTATTTTTGCAACATTATACAAAGAGTCCTTGAACAGTTACGTAATCGATTGTCCGTCAAAGAAAGTCAATGCGATTTCCTCAAATAAGAATTCAACCAATATTAAACTGAACGTGAATATACCCAACAGACCACTTTACCAATTTCATATTATTCCAAAGCCTTGTTAAGAATAATAAAACGTAATAAATAACTGCAGTATACTGGTAATAATGCAATGATGAGTTTTGCAGTTTAACTGTTGCGTTTAGCTATTTCTCAAAAAAGTTTAGAAGACGGTGAAGGGTAAAACCCCATTTATGAGTACTTTCGCGACCACACCATTTGGTCGCGAATTGTTGTTCAAAATATGATTCCGCAACCATTTTTTTTCTTCTTAAAAAATAGTGGTCGCGAAACCATATTTTGAACAAAAATTCGCGACCCAATGGTGCGATCGCGAAAGTACTCAAAAACGGGTTTTTTTTCGCGACCACAAATGGTGTCGAAAGTACCCCATTCCGAGAAGAGGATTAAAAAGATCATAGAAGTGTTTTTTTGGACAAATTCTCTAAACAAATTCTTCGGAACGTTTACTTTAGACAGCCTAGGTATCAGTTATGACTCATATTTGCGCCGTCGACTAGTTTCGAGTAATGAGTACATTTATATATAATATTACTAAGTTAGTAATCGTCTTGTGGAATTTCTACTCATTTGAAGCACCTCCAATTTAGCCACGCGTTCTAATTCGCTTAATTCTAGAACCGAACAATTTCAGAAATTACTCTAAACTTGGTTAACTAAAGCTAAACATATTTTACACCTCGAGTTTTTTCGAGATTTTAACAAAAAGATTTTTTTTAATTAAAATAAGAGAGGAGCTTACAAAAAGTGCAAAAAAATAATATTATTATAAAAAGTAAAAAAGTAGGGCAAAAAATAATATTATTACTCTAAAACTCTAGAGCCTACCCGAACTAGCTCAAAATGTACAGACTGACTCTGTGTCTCAGTCAAGAATACATGAGTATGGCATGATAAGGGAAAGATTACAACTTATAAGGGTTTCCGTATAAGAGACACACATGTTTAATAAAAGGACGATGTTTATCCGAAAACATATTAGTCCATATAACTTATATGATATAAGGGATATGATATATGATATAAGGGTTGTATACTAGAAAAGCTTTAGTACTAATTGAACTTCCAGTGGTAGATATGGTAGAAGTGGGCAAATCGAAAATTTTTCGAAAAAAACTGGTATAGCCAAGTTGTAGAGCTCGTCAAATTACGTCGATCTGACAATTCAGAACGTGATTTGGACCACCGGGGCCCCCTAGAGAGCTGTTTTAAATGTCCAACCTACGCAAAAGAACGTTCTGAATTGTCAGATCGACGTAGTTTGACGAGCTCTACAACTTGGCTTTACCAGTTTTTTTTCGAAAAATTTTCGATTTGCCCACTTCTACCATATCTACCAGTACCAAATGAGCGTGCATATCGCAATGATTTTCAAACGCGAAAAAAAAAATAAATAATGTTACCAATTTTTGGTAACGTTGCTTTACAGCGATTGCTTGACAGCGATTACCAATTTCCTTCTTTGAGTTTTATAATTCAGAGCATTCCATTCTTTGAGCTTCATTGAGCTATAAAAAGGACCAATGACAGGCCACATAGGCCTCAGACGCGCTGTCAAGCAACGTTACCAAAAAGCGGTAACATTATTTATTTTTTCGCGTTTGAAAATCACTGCGATAGTTGACGAGCTCCCTTTTTGTGAATGTTATTTTCCATAAGATACTGCCACATGACAAGCTTTTTCAATGAAGTTAGTCTTCATACTTTTGTTCACATTTAGAGTATAACATTCAATTAAACAGATGTTAACCATCTTTATGTAACTCGAAAAACTTAGAAAGATTTGGAATACCGAAAACTAGCTTACGAATGCAAAGTCGAGACGTCAAAGCTTCAGCAACTTTATAAGATGGGGTGAATTTATTCAAAAACAGCTTGATTAAAAATGTATATTTGGCTTGATAGTTAAATTTAATTAAATATGCAAAAATTATGTAACTGTATTGATTTATCTGTTACTTCAAGAGCCGAAATTGTCCCAAATATAGGGCTGACGTAAATTTGCTTCCCAACCATAAAAATGCTCCTTGTTCATGAAATACTGGGACACAAAGTGTTACCATAATTTTTTTTTTCAAGAAATCGTTTTATTGATTTCAAAATGAGACCAGAAACGAAAAATAATGTACACCAACTGCGCCGTTATCGGGTCAACAAAATGCGTAGGCGCGGTAGCAAGAATTCTGAGGCAAAGTTTTGACCCGATAACGGCGTAGGTGGTGTTTAAGTGAATGAAAAAAAAATTGGTAAGATAATGTACGTTATATGAAAATGATAATTCACTCCTAAAAGACTTATAAAGGGCGGTATGATGAAGCGCATGACGCCAAAAAGATGCTCATAATGAAAAACGCTTACTATGAAAGCTGCGGTTTTTCAAAATAAAATAAAAATGATATTCGTGATCCAGTGCCGATCGGAAAAAAATTGTGTTTATCACAAAAATATTGTGGCCTTAATTTGGTTCGAAAACCGCTGAAAGAATGATTGGTCAGTTGCAACAACGATTAATGTTTTTACAGAGCAACTGTAATCGACGATAATGGAAAAAAGGATCTCTGGACTGGTAACCACAATTTAAAATCGGGTAGATTCTGAATAATTATTTTTCACTGGCCCTTTTTTGAACGCGCTTGGCCAATCACCCACAAGCCATTTTCTTCCTTTTAAAATATTTTTTGTATTACTCACAGGCCTCAGACGTGCTTTCAAGCAACGTTACCAAAAAGTGGTAACATTATTTTTTGTCGCGTTTGAAAATCACTGCGATATAAGTTCAACAAAAAACCTCCAAACTACTTTTAGGGTGTTGTCAACAAATAGTTTTATCCTCTTGTCTATGAGTTAAAAATATTATCAGTGGCGATAAACGTCCACTTTTAGGGGAAAAAAGATAACGTGAAAATTTTGTGTCACAAAATTTTAAGGTTTTCGGTACTTGACCGACTAACTGATTAATAATTGTGAACTCGACATAAAAACCTATTTTTCTGTTCGTCTAATAAAAAAACTAACGATTAAGTTGTTTTTCTTAATTTTGCAAGTTCGCCGCGTTTACATTTCTACGGTAACCCTTGGGATTATTTTTCACACTTATGATCGGGATCGAGAGCTCTCTCGGTATTCTTGCGCTTTCTACAAAGTGCCGAACTGTCAATCTGTTATCTAACAATAATACAACGATCATAAACGTTTCATAACACCAGTCGTTTCGAAAAAGAACATAAAGAAGGCCAGATAGCAAAAAAAAATGACGAATAAGAACGTAAATTTACACATCGCGTCAACATTGGCGGATAGCGGTTATCGCCATACAAAAATATTCAAAAAGTTATATTCGTGCAAAAATAAACGAAAATTACCATAGTTGGATTAACTACGGTAGTTAACCACCAGAGTATCATATTCGACGCTTTAGCTGCGGGAAAATATCTCTACTAAAGCGTTCATAACTTAACTCTCAGGGGAAGGAGTTTTTGGGCACCCGTAGGCGGAAAATGCGTGTATATGAACACCCACATAAAAAATCCACAATGATTCGCAATACTTCAAAAAACTGGTAAAGCCAAGTTGTAGAGCTCGTCAAAGTTTGACGGTCAAAAACGTCGATCTGACTGTTCACAAATTGATTTGGGCCACCAGGGCCTCCTAGAGAGCTGTTTGAAATCTCCACCCTACGAAAAAAAACCCTACGGGGCCTACGGGGCCTACATATGCCTTAAATCGACGAAAAAAACAAGTTGCGTGTCTATATACACGCACTTCCCTGGGAGTTAACTCTTGTCAACGTGTGACGATCATATTTCATCGAAATGGCTTCAAGTCAAAAATCGTTGATACAGGTTTAGCCTCATGAAAATCGGCCGAGCGTTTCTAGAATAGAGCAATTTTCTTCCTTTTTCTTGCAATGGGGTGCTCCTATTGGCCAAAATCATTTTAAAATATGCCGACACAGTAGAAGGATCAAACAAAATTTCGTGGAACAAAAATCGGAAAAAACCTTCCTGAGATCACTTTGGAGACATCAGTGGATTTTTTATTAGTCAAGATGGATTCGTCATGCTGAAATACCCCGTAAAACAATCTTTGCACAGAATTTTGCTAACTTTTTAAAAAAGGCCATAAGTTATGGGCCATAACTTATGGCCCCTAACAGGCGTGTGTGATGATCACACAGTGTCCCCTAGGGGTTGTGAGTCACAACTTGTGACTCACTAAAGTTAAATTCAAAAATCCGATTCGAGAAATAACGATAAATTTTCGAGAAATAAGATACATTGCCGATCGTTTGCGAATGACGAACATAACCAGGTACAAAGTTTGAACCGTCGAGAGTTAAATTAAGTACCATATATTATAAATACCAAAAAAATGCATTGATGCGGGATACACATTGCGGATTGAATTTACAACAACGAAAGTGGATGCCCAACTGTATTGCAAAATCACCACTTCTCTTCATTTTAAGTATTAGCGGTCAAATGAATTGAGTGTTACTTAAAAAAAAAGTAAAGTAAAAAAACATCAATTTTTGGAATGAACTTTCTCGACCAAAACCGCATGTGACGTTATGTTTGATTAACAAAGGTTAATTTTAAAAAGCTTAAAAATGCAAGAAAAAAAGTTCAATTGTCAACCTTATCCGAATGTATTCTCATTATTTTGTCAGGGCTGACGCCATACATACGAGTTGGGGATAAGCGTCAACCGCCCACTCTGTACTTAATATATGTTTTTGGGGAAAAGCAATATTTTTTCTTCAAGCTGAAACTGACCACGTAATTCTTGATCGCAATACCTACGGGGTGTCCAACCTAGACTGTTACACTTTTGCTGTTGTTTATGCTTACATAAAA
>SCLG01000105.1:84241-105295 GCA_004367875.1 Oikopleura albicans
CGCGTCAACTAACAAACAATTGTTATTTTGCGTGAATTGGTAGTTTCAAACAGCTCTTGAGGGCCCCGGTGGTCAAATCGACGATTGGTCACGCAATTCATCGTAGTTTGAGGCACTGTACGAAATGGAAACGGGAGGGTACGGGATTATGTTGCAGGATTGGCCACGGGAAACGGAGGAAGCGGGAACGAAAAAGCTTTAGACCTTGACAATGTCAGTTTTTTTTAAATCCCCAATTACCCGATTTTCAAGAAAGCTACCACAAATAACCAATATAGTAGCCAAGTAAACTGACTCAACCAATATCATTTTTTTTCATCCGACAATCGCAAAAACCCGATGCTAGTCTTAGTCTAGAACCAATTAATTTGCTTTTCAATTTTCACTTGTCAACAAAGTCAACGTACTAAAACCCCATTTTTCAATTTAGCCTTCCTCTTTCATTACCTAATGGACTTTTTTTATACAAAATGGGAGCTAAATTAATCTTTTGTTGAATTCCAATAAATGAGCAAGATTGCCGAAAACGATACAAATAAACTGTAAAAGAGAATGACACGATATCTGACATCTGGGACTTTCCATAATCCATTAATTAAACGATACAAGTTCAATCCCCTTATTTTTAATAATACATCAATTCGGTTTTTTAAATTGTGAAAACTAAACTTGTTATACAAATGTCAATTTGTTAAGTTACGTTGCGATTTATCTGATAGTTTTTTTGTTGAGAAATTCATGTGTGCCTAGACGAGTCTGTTAAAATGTTTTTTGTGATAAGTTCGATCCTTTTGATGTCGACTGATTAAAATAAATCTACCATGTTTTTATAGGGATAATACATTTTATTTAATCACGATCTGGACTTTGTTGGTTTCTCTGATCTCCATTTTTTCCAGATTGATATTTTGTTACATTATCAATTTTTAGGATGGCATGACGATCATTTTGACAGACATTCAAATGTGACCTTGTATACGAAATAAAAAACTGATGTTTCTTTGAAAAAAAGTGGACCATGGTTAATAGAGAACTTTATGACATGTTTATTTTAACTTGAAAAATTGGTCTTAGACAATAACCAAGGGCTGGAACTGCGCTCAAAACAATTCTGGAAAACCCATTTGGTCCAAGGGCAATTTTAAGAGCTGGTCAAGGAATTTTTTATATGTACATTCCCTGTGCTCTTATCTTGTCGAAATCTCTCACGGTGCATTATCTTGTGATTTATTCAAGAAATAGTTCCACCATATGCGCCTACGCACTTTTTATCTTGACAAAAAAGTCACAAAATCACCGGTTATTATACCAATATGATCCCTTGTTCTGTAATGTTGCACATATACTATAGGTGATGAGAAAAAACTCAGTTCAATATTACGCATGCTAGGATTAATCAGGATTTTTGAACTTAAAATTTCAAATTTGATAATATCAAATGACATTTAAAAAATTTCAATTCGAAATAATTTTTTTTCTTTTCATCAATTGATTTTGTAATCCTTTATTTTCTTCTACTGAAAATTTTCCGGAGCTTTACTAAACGTTTATTATTAAAAAATTTACAGATGAACCTTCTTCCTTAGATCTAGAGTTCTGTCGCATTGTGCATTTATCTGGCCAAATGTTGGTAATTTTTTATGTTTTCCATCAAGTCCGTTTATCTTGTCATTTTCACTTATCTTGTCAATTTTTCAGTTCGCGAAAGGACGAGATAAGTGCACGGGGAGTGTATACAACATATTTTAAGAACGTCCTTCAGAGTCATGACTCATGGTTATCCAATTATCTTTCAAATGTTATTTCAAGTAGAAAGTGACCACAAAAACATTGACTGTCGCCGTTTTTGTCAAGATTATTTGGCGCTAAAAATGATCGATTTTGCGATCCTGAAATTTCTGTTCATAAGTATAATTAAAAGGACACGTGTGAAAAGAGGGCCGTGGCGGTACCTTAAAGTATGTCGTCTTTTGATTCTAACGTTTAGAAAGTACCACTTACAAGACTTATCATATTTCCCTACACTTTATCAGATAAAAAAGCGTATCGTTTACGTGGTGACGCGTCGTATGCCGAAATTTAACTATTTCGTTATTTTTTTTTAATCAGAATAGAAAACAGAAAAACTTATATGGTTTACTTCTGGGCTTGCAGAAATAATGACATTTTTTTACCACGTGGTAAAATTTAACCCACAAAAATGTGCGTTTTCCCGCACAACACATTTTTATCATTGTTTCAATTTGGCAGATCCAAATTTGCAATTTGCCGCATTCTTCGCACATTGTACACTAAAGCAGAATGAACGTGAAGTTTTTTTTTTCGCGAATAAGCGTATTGATGTTTCATGATTTTTAAATCCACCGTGATAGTACAGTAGATATAAATCTTAACCGCGGTTAACCGTCGAGGGTTAATTGGATTTTTTGGCCGAACGCGTCCTACTTGGCTGCTCAAAAATGCTTGAGTTGTGACGTGGATTTTTGAACTGTTTCTTACAGTAGAAAAGTGACAAGATAAGAGCGCACGGGGTGTATCATTATTATGAATACCAATAATTTATGTCAGGAGAAAACTTGCTTCATTCGAGATTCGGAGTCTCAGATTCTTTCCAATGGTCTGTTGATGACAGGATCTAAATTATACGGTATAATATTGTCGGAAAAAAAACGAATATTACCCGACTAATAACTCGGTGACAGGCCGTCGATATAAGGGGAACCGTTTAAATATGAATTACAGTTATAGTAAGTATTCTACAAAATTTTAAGAATAATAACCTCGGTATTGCAATGCTTCAAGAGAAATATTTTCGTTCCATATTTTTGTACTGAAAACAAAACGTTTCCCTTATTTTCTGAAAAAAACATCGTCTATTGAGCTATGTTGGTTACCGTGAGCCTTTGGGAGATTAACCAGGCACTTTTCTAAACCTGGAGATTATTTTAACCGCCTTGAACCGTTTCATTATCAGTTCCACGTCAGTGACTGATTTAATGCAAATTAAATCATACAGTAGTTGATAAGGATTTTTGAAAAGAACATAAAACTAAAATGTATGTCAGTTAAATTTTGAGTCATTTAACTGTTTAACAGTTAATATATACAGTTGACTTCACACGTTATTGAGTGAAACGTATTGCGATAATTATCTTACCCAATGACCTACCCAATAATCTTAATAATATTCAATTATCTAAACACTTTCTGAGAAAAATGGTTCTAAATAATCAAATACAAAGCGTGCGCCGTTATGTTTCACAAACAAATCCCAAAAATAGTGAAACATAATGGCCCGAGCGGGAAAAATGAGACATAATGCGGTAGGGCTTAACATATAAAGACATGTATAAGCGGGAAACATTTGTTGAAAAAAGTGAAACATAACAGCTCGGGCGGGAAAAGTGAACCATAACGGGGTGAAACATAACGACGCACCCTATGTATTTAAAAAGGTTATTTTCCTGTAATAATCGGGCTCGTAGCGCTACCTACGAGAAAATCATATTGCTTTGATAAAAATTTAAACAGCTTTTCAGTACATCTATTAGGCCATTTGTCAAATTTAGAAGTGTAAGACGGTGTGCGTATCTTAAACTTTTTGATAATATTTGACTAATATGTCATTTTTATTTATTCGATGGACAGTTGAAGGTTTCTGGTTGTCCAGCTACACCCGGGACACGGAGAAACATGAAAACTGAGTAAACCAAAAACGGAGAAACCGCTTTTTTCAGTTTGAGGTTTTACCCGAATAATACAGCATTGTGAGTGGGCACGGAAAACAGCGAAAACTTGATAACGGCAAAATTGATTAACACCTTAAAAATCGGTCAACAGTGTTAACACCGAGAAAAAAAATAATTTAATGTGACTCATTTAGAGTGAACCAATACCGGAGGAACGTAAAACTCAAATTGACCAATAATTTATCTCCTCTACGTAGAGGGGTTATTTGTTTTTTTGTGATCAAGACAAAATATGCCATAAAAACAGAGATAATACCTTGAAAGTGTTTGTCCTGTTTTCATAATTTTATGAGAACAGTACTGGTAGAATGTAGAATAATAAATAGGGAAACAACGGTGACAATTTTTTTAATTCATTATTTTTATGTAGCGTTTTTAAATAAATTTAAGTTTATTTCATAGTTTTTTTATTATAAATTGTTTAAACTATTTGGGTAGTCGTTACCTATTTGGGTAGTTGGGTTTTCTGAGCCAAAAAATGGCCTTTTTGATGTTGTATATACACAGCAGTACCTTGTATGTATCGAGAACGGAAAATCCATTCTAGTGTTAGTCTTGCATAAAAACTATTTATTGTTTTTTCATAAAAAAATCTTGCATTATATGATTATGTTTTTTCTGTTTCATTTTTTATTTGACAGGAAAGAAAAAAATATTGATGAAACTTATATTTTTGAAATACAAAATGTACCCATTTCAAACATCTCGTCTTTAAATTAACCTATTATAGTCAATAAATTTGTTAAAAAAATTTTTGAGAGAAATCATATAAGGAAAAAAAGGGTTACCTATTTGGGTAGTTGGACTTTGGAAAAAAAATCGTTACCTATTTGGGTAATTACGTCATTTCGTTACCTATTTGAGTGTTACCTATTTGGGTGGGGGACTGTATATATATTATTTTAATAATAAAAAGTGAACTCAGATAGCTGTAAAGTTAGTCATGAACGTAACGCTAAAACAGTTTATACTTTCAAAAACCAATTAGAAAATTTATCAAGAATAATTAGAAAATTATTATTTATTTAGATTGTAGCTCAAATGATGAGTATGCTACAGCAAATGGTAATAACAATAGCTTTGATGTCAAAAAGCGTCATAAGGAAACAGTTAATATACCATTCGTAGTTACAGAAAAAAGGTAATAATATTAATCAAACAAAGTTCTAATAGTACTACAAAAAATCAAAATAAACACTTATAACACAAACGGAGCCCTATTAACAATAGGTTATTATGTAATAAAAGGCTATTATGTAATACGTAAATTGTTCTAGTTTCAAACAATTGGTGACAAAATACAGAAAAACAATGACATTTTTCGAATGATTGCAAAAAAATTACGACCTGTCAAAGGACTTACGTATTTTCTTAATGATAGATTAAGAATTTGAATTGAAAGATAATTTCGGCCATCAGGGCCATATATAGCTTTTTTAAACGGTCAATCAAATAAATTAACGGGTTTTTGCGATTTTTTCCGCATCTCCCACTAAAATCAATAAAAACTGTACGTACAGATGTGATTTGTTCGGTGGTTCTAGAGCGGCACCAGCTATAATCGATATGGGTGAGATCGAAAAATTCATTGGAGACTATGAAGAAGGCGATGCTTTACATCCGTTTGAAAATTTAAAAACTAAATTTCGAAACTTATACCAGCCGCCTTCCCTGGGACTAGCAAGCAAAACACACGAAAAAGACCATAAAGGATCGTGCTCAATAAACAGCTCATTCAGAATGACAAGGATAAATCATAAGGTTCAGATAGTGACTTTATACAGCATTTTTCAAGACAAACCAAATTGTTGTTGTCAAAATCGATAGCGTTTGACGCTGATTGTCAATCAGTGATTGGTTACCATTCTCGATCAACGATTCCAAACCTTAACTCCCACAAGGACTTGACACACGTGTTGTGAATCCAAATTATTGATTTTTTTTTTGTTTGCTTTTGCTTCTTGAATTCGTATAAAAAACCGTCAGGAATTTTTTATAAAGATTGTTTTTTCATTTGTCTTTTTCTTGAAACTCAGAGTGATTTTAGTGCACAGATTTCCCCCTGGGACTTATTAAAAACTTTGTTTGACACTACTCTACAATTTGGTGGTCATGGCTTATTTTCTTTTTCTCTTATAATAATAAAATGGGGTTTAATTAACCGTTGATTGCAAAGTAACTGCTACTAATCTTACAATCGACCGTTGAAAAAAATGATAATTTAAGCACACTAGGTAGTTTACACCGTATAATAATGTATCAAAAATATTAATATTGATCACTCAAAAAGCACTCGAAGATCCAATTTCCCGATTAAGTTCATTTACTTACAATTAACATATTTTTCAAGAAAAAAGCTAATACTATACACATTTCTTTATTTAATCTGTCTTTTTGAAACAAAAACTTTATTATTGCAACAATTGTAAGAAAAACGGCTTGTATATCCGACCAATTTTATGTTTCATTGGGTTTTCAAGCTGTTTTATCCGGCCGCCTTGAGGATGTATCCGGTCCTGTGGATTAATCCGGTCCGGTTTTGGTGTCGTAATTTTTGTACAAACGCATAAAGGTTGAGCACTTGAATCGTTCAAAAACCTTACGGGTTAATATACTATCTGCAAACTCTCTTAAGGGTTTTTTTAAACTTGACAAATTGCGACCCTAACGGAATTAATTGTACGTCTCTTGGCCTCATATACGCATCGAAGCGACTCTAGGAGAGTGATGACTGTATGAATAATTTGATTTTATATTGATTTGGCTAACATATTTTTACATTAAACAAATCCGTGAAAAGTACTGAAAGGGTGCATACTTTATCTCTCATTCATCTTCGCCGAAATAAGTTAAGAAGGTTTCAAGCCGGTTGATGGATGTGGCATTATCGTTTGATGAGATACCGAAGCAACAATCAGATTGCCAGTTACCTCACGTTTTAGAAAGTACAGATTTTTTTAGTTTAAAATCAACTCCACTATTAAATATTTAACGCGGTACAAAGCAACTACGAGACAAACGTATAGATGAAATAGTTACAAAATAGTTAAAATACTTTCCCAAAAAAATAGGACGGTGAAAACTGTGACATGTTTTAAGGATGTGAAATTTATTGATTTTAAGATTGTCGGTTATAGAACATAAACATTCGAATTATTGGAAAACTGGTTCAGTTCACCCACGTACTAAGTTTTTTTTATTTATGTAAGGTCTTATTAGCAAAAATATGTAATAATGAAAGTTTTTAATGTTAAAAAAGGTCTGATGTACCCAAAGCTTCTAGTTGTACCCGAAACGTGAAAGTAAAAAAAGTTTTGGACGTTTCGGGGACGAGGACTGTAATTAATTTCAATTTATTTTAAGTTTATTAAGATAATTGAATTATTAAATCAAATTGAATTGTATAAATGAATATAGCCACCTGATTGGTTATCTTACCAGTGATTATCTCACCAAGATCGGGCGTTTATGATGGCAATATTACCCGTCAGGTGTTAATTATGTATTATCATAAACAAAATTCATGATATAAAAAGAATTTGATATATAACCATACCAAACGTTTTGGTATCTTTCAATTGTAATTATCCTCAAAAAACAGAAAAATGCTTACGTATTAAGCTGTTATCTTCAGTTTTACGT
Organism: Oikopleura albicans; assembly: GCA_004367875.1. Classification (NCBI taxonomy): domain Eukaryota; kingdom Metazoa; phylum Chordata; class Appendicularia; order Copelata; family Oikopleuridae; genus Oikopleura; species Oikopleura albicans. The sequence continues at coordinate 91,633 of SCLG01000105.1, forward strand.
TTGACCATAATTTGGTACACATTTTGTCAATTTGTTTTAGAAGATGAAAAAAGCACCCTGATTTAGGACCGGTTATACCTGTTATTCTCAAAAATAATGTTTTCAAAATTTATTATATAATGTGAGCTCTACTTTGTATCAGACATGTGTTAATTTATGTTTTAGAAACTTCTAAAAAATATAAACAGTGACATACTTAGTACCGGTTCGGGCCTTACATGACGTTGGAAAAAAGGTTCTTTAAGGTGTGACTGTTGCATTTTCTTACACGGTTTAGTTATTGGATAACTGCGATTTAAAACATATTCATGATATATAATGTATGTTGTTTTTGTTTTATTTACGTTGCTTTAAGTACTTATTATTTTTCTTATTCGCCCTAAAATATCATATGTTTCTATAGAATTTTATTTTATTCGACCTAAAATATCATATGATTCAATATAATTTTATTTTAAGCAATACGATCTAGGTTTTAAGCCCGAAATAGTTGGACAGCCTAACAAAAGTCTATTTTTCAACGATTTTAATAGTTTTAGCCTAATATGGTGAGAAAAACAAAATAAATCAGAAAATGTTATAAAATCCGGCACAATGTCGCTGGCAGCGCGATTATGTAACAGTATGATTTCCGCCGGGAGGAGAGCTCAAGCATTCTTTGCTGACTTTGACATTCCTTTTCTGGTCCACAACATAAATAGACAAAAAACGTAAATTACGTATTATACAGTTTTTGAAGTGTTTTGAAAATCCAATACTAATAAAAACAAAAGAATGGCAACCCAACAAGGACAAGAAGAACCCGAGCCTGAAAACGCTGTGGATGAAATCCAGTTCGCGCTCCTTGAACCGGTCCCGGCGCCAAACAAATTGATGTCCAAATCGGGGAAAGTTACAGTTTCCATTTAAGAGTGGGGAACGGGGGCTCATTTCTAGAATAAGCGTGTGTGAATCAATGTGTGATGCGTCTGCCTTTCAAACAAAGTGATGCCACCTTATTGGTCCGTTGACGTTATGACGTCACTATGTGACATCATATGAAAATCGAGTCAACAACACAGAATAATAATAATACAACTTGTTTGTCAGACTTTTTTTATTGGAAGCAGGTATCCAATAATTAATGCCAAAATTTAACCGAATGGCTACTCTAATTTTTTTTTATAGTCAATAGAACGATTTTTCGTGGAGGTCGTGGGAACGCTAATATCATCGGTTTTTTTTAATTTTGAAGACTTTGCTGTAAAATCTGACTCTAAGGTCAATATTTTGTTTTCTGTTTTGATACGTGTACGTTTCATCCTTTTTTCTAAGGACGATTCTTTTCCGTCTAAGACGGATATGATATAATTTATAATAGGGTGGTTATAAAGTCAACTACACAGGGTGCGCCGTTATGTTTCACAAAAAAATTCGGAAAAAAGTGAAACATAATGGGCCGAGCCGGAAAACGTGAAACATAACGGCGCAGTGCGTAGGCGAATTGGTCTACATTTCACTGAGGTGAAACATAATGGCCCGTACGGGAATTTTTCTAGAGTGTTTCAAATTTCTGTATAGCCTCCATATTTCGAGTATGCGCTAGAATCGAGCGCAAAAAATTGATTTAAAATAGAGAAAAAATGGCAAAAAAAAAATTTTATCATTAAAAAGTACTTATTATCATCTACCAAGTTACTTATTCTAAGTTGTATATTTTTATACACAAAATGAAATAATTGTATTATATTTTATGCACTGCTATAAATTATAGCCTATAATGGAAGTTTTAACGAAACAAAATGTCTAATATATCCTCAGGTGAAACATAACGGCGCAGGGCGTAGGCGGATTAGCTAGAATTTTTTTCCAAAAAAAGTGAAACATAACGGCACGAGCGGGGACAAGTGAAACATTATGGGGTGAAACATAGCGGCGCACCCTGTGTATTTGAGGGTAACTTAATTGCTACCACTTCATTGTAGAGGCTATCCATTATACCCTTTACTGTATAGGCTATACTGTATAAGCTATATTGTATAGGCTATATTATATATGTTATACTGTAGAGTCTACAGACTATATTGTATAGGATATACAGCATAGGCTATATTGTAAAGGCTATAATGTATAGGCTATACAAACGATATTTTCGAAAATAAAATTTTTTTATATAAAATATCCCAAACTTTATATAGGGGCAAAGTTCTGGTTGTGTCATTTTCACGCGGCGTATTCGTTACATTAGATTGACGCCGCCGGGTACGAATAGTCGCTGTCGGTGTTTGAGACAAACGTTTTTTTTTTACATTTTCATTTTGTTTTGAGAGAAATTGTAGGAAATTTGAATCAATTGTCCACCCAATTTTTTTGCTAATAAGGTATTTTCAGATAAATTTGATATGCATCAGTTAAGTGCTGCAATTTATGGGGCGGCACTTAAGGGACGCATAATATATTAGCGTAAATGCGTTAAAATGACATTTTGAGACTCTAAAAATAACTACCTAAGCTCCGTAACCAAATACAGAAAACCTTCATTGAAAATAACTGTGCAACAGTTGTACCTTCCCAGAGCATTACGCTGGGTAACACTCTCAGATTTATTGACTACATTAGAACTGAAATAATGGCTTATAGACTATGAGACCTATTTATTTAAATTCAATGACTCACACTGCATTTAGTACAAATGCAATAGTCTTCAAAAGTCGATATTATCAGAAATTAGCAAAAAGTGTTAAAACAACCAAATTTTGTAAATATAACTGTTGTAAAGATAACTCGTTAGCAGGTGTACGTTATAATCATTTTTTAGTCTAAACACCTTATTTGTAATAACATTAAAAATGGAGCCCTTAATTTGTGAAATCCTATTTCAGCCCTATCAAATCCTCTGTGAACTAGCTGTGAATGAAAAATCTCATTATGAGAAGTTGACCCCGCATTTGAAATTTTCATCAATCTATCCTCACTATTAATGAAATCATCAAATAGTACTTTTTTGACTTTGCTAACTGTTTTTTCTCCCATTATTGTAACACTGAATATTGGGCAATATTTTTCATCGGGATTTTTAAGCGTTAAAAATAGGGTGTCTCGATGTTAATTAGACACTACACAGGGTGCGCCGTTATGTTTCACAAAAAAGTTCGAAAAATAATGAAAACATAATGGCCCGAGCGGGAAATAGTGAAACATAACGGCGCACCCTGTGTATTATTAATTTTCATGAACGTTCATGTAAAATTTTCATAATTTACTTTATTCAAATTGTATGTTTTTCATATTGTATTTTCTACCAATTTAGCCGGTTTTGACAATTTATTAATACGGTAAGAAAAAATAAATCGTAGACACCCAACTGGACAAATGGATTTCTCACAACTGAAATGATCACTCGGGTCTTCAGAAGTCCAATGAGCAATAAAGCCACTCATTGTTTTCTTATACTCTACTAATGACTTTGTTTTTGAAGCTGTCCATTTTTTATCAAGATTTTGAACTGTAGTAACGATTTGAAGGACGCTCTATTATAGTGTTTATTAGATAAACCCTATAAGTTATATTAGATGCCTTTTTTCCTTTTTTTAAACACCATATCTTGTTATTGATATTGCCAATTGTATAGCTATTCAAACAAAATATTTTCCCCATGGGGCCCCAGGATTGTTCTGATGTTTTTGTATAAGTTTTTTTGCATATGTGCGAAGTCTCTTATAAATTCCGGTGCTTTAACGACCCCAAATTCATCCTCAATAACTCTAGTACCAACCAAACTTTCACAAATTGAAAAATTTGGCACGTCAGATTCTTCATAATACAAATTTTCGGGTATTTTACTAAAAACAATTACGGTTTGTTTTAAATCACATTTATAATGGTAACGGATAAACGGGTAACGGAGAACTAGGGTTTGAATCCGGAAACGGATACCACATCTAAGGAAGGTAGTAGGCGCGCAAATTACGCATTCTCGCCTCTGGGAGGTATTGACGAAAAATAACAATTCAAGACTCTCAACGATTTTCATTGAAAAACATTTTTTATGTGTAAAATGGTTTACGGGTCTTATATACGTAAATAAATAAAGTACCTAAGAGACAAATCACCATCAGTCACAAAAATTGATGGAAAAACTGATTGACTGGTCATCTCCTTGTAGCACAAAATAAAAAGTGCTGATTCCATAGATTTACTCGTGCCAAAGTGGTAATTGATATCTGATTTTTTGTCGTTCTTTTTAGATGCCGAAGTTTCCTGTAATCTATTCATAGTGGTCCTAAAATGAATTGTTTGGAAAACTAACCCCCATTATTACAACAACCTATTTGTAAATAAAAAGGATATTTATTTGGCCACCTCCCTGTACAAAACTCGCTGGCTAACGATTTTATGCGAATGGCCATCAAACTGTGAAATAAATGACCCAATCGCACACTGGGCATTAGTTCGATGACTAATTTGGAAGCTCACAAATAGTACGTTGTAAGATAAGAATTTTCACAATTTATAGACTATAAGTTATACCGTCCTTACTCTCAATACGGACGATTACATCCAATATGGACGCTTTTTGTGGAAAAATGTCTCTAAAACAGTCGAAAATGGACACTTTATGACTAGTAACTTCAATACGGACGCTATTTTCGAAAATTAAAAACGTCCGTATTGGAAGTAAAGACTGTAGTGTAAGAAAATCTTACATAATAAAAAATAGAGGGGGTTGGTTATAACTTATAACTTATAAGGAAAAACTGGGATTTAAGAAACATTTTATTTTATGTATTTTAAAGCTTCCTGTAACTGCCATCGAAACTAAGGGAAACTACCGATTTGTCTTTCAATTTTTGTGTCCATTTATCCGTGGACTCCTTTTTCAAGTCGGCAACATGATTTTGAATAATAGCAAAATTGTTTCTAACATATTCTGTTTTTCTTACATGAACATTGAGTAAAGAAAGGAGCGTCTGAATTTTGCCCCATCTGTTTCCAGATACTAATATGCTCATCAAAAACGCTTATTATGGATTTTCAAGCCTTTGGTATCATTTTAAAGCGATTTGGAATAATCGCCACAGTTACAGCGCATGTACACACAGCTTCTTAAATTCATGACAAATGGTTATAAATACACAGGATATTAACGGGCATGTTTTGGCCCGAAAGTTTTCCAGCGATAACACTATTTAACGAGTACACGCTGAGCCATTAACAAGCATATTTTTATACGCATAAACTGTCATCAAATGTACTTTTTTTCTTTTTTGGCTAATATATTTTTTTCGACAAAAATGGTCAAATTAAATCGAAATTGCACTGGTGTGTAGCTAATTTTTTCTCATTAATTATGGATTATTTGTTTGTTAAAATTGTAAAATGCCTGTAAACAGCGCACCCTGTGTATAAAATACTTTTCGCTCAAAATGAAAAAAAAAACAGAAAATAAGTTTCAACTTTTTTACAAACTTTTTTCACATTTACCAACATTAAAGGTATATATGATATGAATCCAATGCCTATGAAATTGGATTGAAACTTTCAGACACATTTTCAAGGTCATATGTCGTCGCTCCCATGCAATAACATTTGATTTTTGATGTAAACTGGAGACCAACTCTGTGCACTTTGGGTACCACTAAAGTGGGGACCTCATTGCAGAACGAACATTTAAAAAGTCCGCTCTCCAGAAACTGTTTCTGATACGTGATAAAATTAGTACGAAATTACACACTACCTAACCAGTTATCTGAACACCCAAAATGCTTAAGAAGTGTGAAGATAACTAAATTTTGTTAAGATAATTGGGTAAGGCGTTTGGTATGATAATTGGAAATGGCCATACGTTACTGCTCAAAAAGTGTTAAGATAACCCCACTTTATTAAAATAACTACAGGTGGTTGGTTATAAGGTCAAGGTCAAAAAACTGACTTGACCTAAATGCTCTTTGAAAAACTGACTGGACCTCATAACCATCTAAAAATTTGTTTCAGCAATAAGTTAAGAATTTACATGTATCGTTCTTAATTTACACGCAAAAAAGTGAAACAGGCATGATTTCTATAAAAAATTTTTACTCGTGTCGTTCTAAATTTACCCCCAAAGAACACTTGAAAAAGACATGAATCATGTCACATGATTTATCTTGAAAAAACTAACTTGACCTTATAACGGCATAAATGGCTGACCTTTTAACCAACCCCTGTAGTATTAAGATAACTGGGTAGGTGGTGTAGTTTTTAATTTCTATCCCGGATCAAATTTTTTAGGCTAATAAATATGTGTTCGCGTCTCCAATCATGAAGTTCTTCCAATTTACGACCAACTGATTCGCGCTTATTCTGATACATTTTTTTTCTACTTTTGTGTTTTCGGAACTCTTTCGACTTATGTTTCCTCATTTTAAAAGTCAAATAATTTCATAAATTGTGAAATATTTTATATTGAAAAGTAGAAAAAAAAAATATAATTTGAATGGAAGAATTGGAAGAATTTCTAGAATTTTGCCATTCAACGGATCAAATTTTATTGCATTGAGTCGTGACGTCAGAAAAAAAAAAGAAAATCTGGGTTAGGTCGCTTGAAAGACGCCCCAGTCCTCCAATATTATTATTTTTAATTATTTTTCGGCGCGATATGAGAGAGAATACATTCAGCATCACGAAACATTGGGGCGTTTTGTAAGTAGACTAACAGTATTCATTCAAATGGAATTTTTCTTGACCAAAAATTTCAATTTCTGGCGAAAAATGACAAAAATTGCGATTTTGAATAATAATTTTGATTTAGAAAAAAAACGCCCCAATGTTTCCTATAGAGTAAAACGTTCTAGTTCGAATGGTTTTTGTGAAAAATTTTTAAATTGAGCCGTCTAGGTCTGGGACCACTTGGTAAATTTATTTTTGAGGTACGAGATAGCGCTGTGGGGGGCATATGTATTAAGTTAAGGTTTCAGTTTATCTATAATATGAAACTCCAAAGATTTCTGTAGTGACATGCAAGGTTTGAGATTAATTGTTACCGTATTTTCAGAGAATTGTAGTAATTTCCGATCACACCTTTTTCGAGAAAAATGGGTGTTTCCCACTCTTAACCTAAAACATACACCATGAACGGCACCGAGGTGCATTTACCGGGATGTATCTCTTCGTCGGCAGGAAACTTGAATATTATAAGCTTTAGCGACTGGTTAGGATGCCCGGGCCAAATACCATTGTTGTCTCACATTTTCCGCCGTTGGTCACTATGGGAACAGGACGTACTACAAATACGTCCGAACCAAGGTGGCGTGAGCATTTATTGGTGGATCATTCGAACCGACCAAATGCTCCGCTATTCGATTAATAAGGGGAACGTCCCGGCGACTAGCGTTTCCAATAGCCCCCTCTCTCCGGCCGGGTTGGTTGTGTCGGACTTTCGGTATACCGATATTATTTTTATAAAAAATAATCTTGGAGGCGGAATTTCAGGCATAATCGACCCGGCCGCGTAAGGTGGGCTTAAGTTCGCCCAATGGCACATACCCTTAATGTTATATTCTTAAGGTTGAAAATGATGTTTATAACAATTTTGTATAGAATAATATGTTTTAAGAGTTCGTATCTTTTTTTTTGTGTTCAAATTGAACAACAATTGTCTTTATTAGCAGCTTATGATTCATAAATTGTGGAGTGCCATAGTTTTTAACTCGCTCTAAAAATTATTAAACTGTCAAGCGTACTGCTGAATATACACCAATTTTTTTTGCCTTAAACTTGCAAGATAATTGCGCAGAGGTCTACTCAAATTGTAGAACTTGGTTTATTATTCTGTTTCATGAACTCCGCAAGAAAAATCAAATGCCCGGTTTTTGAGCCGGTTTGGTCTGAAAATTCCGTGTGATTCGATCAGTTTCTATCAGCTCATTTCAAGTTTTGTTTAGAAGGTCAAGGTCGAAAGGAGAACGATTATTTGCAGTTTAAGGTAAATTTGAATGCTGCCGTGACAAACAATAGTATTAGAAGGCCATTAGTGTTTTTTACACAATGTCCATACGGCCACTTGGGTCGAATATGACTAATTGGCTCATCATTTAATAATTATGAAGGCGTCGCAGATGTGACGAAGTGATGATTCTTACTGAAATGAAGTTTAAGTGGCCAGAGGACGCGGCTGTGGTTACTTTTCAGCGTAACGTTCTAATATCATCAATTATTCACCGTTGTCACTTTACCCCTTCCCCCTTTTGCAGCTTTAAAAAATAGTTTTTTCATCATATAACCGAAAAATAAAATTGTGGGTTATATTATATCATTTAATTCATATGTATGGTGATTAACCGACACGTATTTAATTAACCCACCTGGATCCAGAATATAAAACATAGATGATCTTAAATTTCCAACATTTTCACAAAAAAATTTCATATTTTATTGTTTTTAAATTCGCGTTCTACGTGTCGAACTGCATCCTACATGTGAATCTCATAAAAAATATTTTACCATGCGGAAAATTGATATCAACAGGGGCCGCTAAATAAGGGTCGGTTTCGTGTTTAGAAAAATTGACCCTTATTTCGCGTGACCGACCCTTATTTCGCGACAGCGACCGTTATTCGAGGGGCCCTTATTTGGCATTCCCCTGTAATTAAAAAAATAAGTATAACGCCGTAATGTTTGTAAGACGCTGATTGAAGTGCCACCCTTTAGGTGTAATTATGAGTCATAATTTTTGGATCAACAAGTTTTTTGATGAGCTCGGAATTTTTTTTTCTAAGATAAGGATTAAGAAGCTTTGATATTAGGTGGAAGTTTAAAATAGATTTGGACAAATAAAATATTTACCCGAGCGTTTGAATTCATCACGTTTGTCAAGAATGCTCATTTTATATAAATTATTATATAATTTAATTATTAAAATTATACAAAAACGAACTTCCACTTTCGACAGAATTGTCCGATTTAGCCATATGCCGAATTTATTAGCTTGCGAAAAAAAAAATTTGTTCAGACTCCTATTTCCATGATATTCGAGCTTACTTGATTTAAACACGGTTTACAATCATTTTTATTAAGATGCTGATTACTCGTCATTTTTTCATTTGTTGATTGCACCATTTTCATCAGAGCAAAACGTTATTGTCCCAAAATATTTAAAGATATGATTTGCACCGTAATCATTTATATGTAACGTTTTATAAAGTCATTACCAAAAGTTGAAAAATGTAGCGAATGTTTAACACATTTCTTATTACCGAGCGATTTCGCTACTCAAGCTAGACATTTATTCACACTACTCACGCGTCCACAACATTCCAAGTGAAAATGAAAATGTAACGAACCCGTACGGCCGCAAAAATACATATTAAAATATACTCTTCATGCCAAACCTGATTTTGACCAACAAATATTAATAAACTTTTTCAAAGTAGTTCACTAATTCTAATTCTAAATTCTAATTCTGATTCTTTTTACGTTTTTTCTAAATACGGTGGGTGATTGAATCAGCTTGATTATTTTTTAACCGATCGCCACAATTTAGTGGACATTTTAGATGGCTACTATGTTTAACAAGTGTTTTTCAGAAAGGGGAGAAAAACGCCTTTCAATGTTTGATGATGTGAAAATGTGTCAAAAAACGCGATAAATCGGCTTTCGACTGTAGGTACGTTGATCGTTCGCATTTCTTACTGGGACATCGGATTGGCTATTTTATTTTTTTAATTAAACCGACATGAGTTAGCGCAGATTTGATCCAGGTATGGTGAATATCAAAATTTAATCGGAAAGTAGGGAAAACGAGTTTTAACTTTTGGTGGCGAAAAAAAGGCCAAAAAAGGGGAAAATTGGGCGCACTCTGACCGCGATTGCATAATTTTGAACAAAATTATGTTAAACTAAAATTCCCATACCTCCTAAAGCTCGTAAGAATTACTCAGCCAAGACAAACACAAGTTTTTCCGCGTAATTTAGAAACGACAAGAAGTGAAAAGGCGCGGGACACAAATTTGTATCCCGGCGGAGAACACGGGTTAATCCGTAGGCGTAGGTACTTAATAATAAAGAAACATATTATGACATGTGGTTTCACAAAATTTCCGTAATTACATAGCAAAAAGGCCACATTATTAAAAAAAACTCTGATGTAGAGGAAGTTGTTAAAATAGAAAGATAGTGGTTTCAATGCACGTTATAAATGGTCTTTTCCAGTGACCGCAGAATAATTAAATATCGTAATTGTAGGCAATAAGTTATTGCCAATAACCCAAATGTCTCGGAAACCCAAACTGGTTTCGGAAAACCATCATTACTCTAATTTTTTGTTAATTTTCTAAAATTATTGAGTAAGTACAACTCGCTATAGCTAGACATGCATATCTACTCTAACTTCATAGCTGATTCGGCATTAAAAAACTAAACAGGACCTATGCTGAAGATTTGGAACACAAATACACCGGGTGTGTCATTATATTCACCCTTATTTTTTCGGAATTTTTTTGATCTTTACGTCAATAATTTTGTGAAAGCGCAAAATTACTCTCGCTTTATATGAGAATTATATTAGTGAACAACAGCCCATATCCGTCTTCAACTTTTTTCCTCACGGAAGAAGGACCTCCGTCAAAAACTTTGGGGATCGTAATTATTGCTTAATTGCAAATAAAGTTATTGCTATTGTTCATACGATTAAACTCTCTATGCAAGATATAACAAACCAGATCTGCAGAACAAGAACGGCGTAAATTGCTGTTCGATTGAGGTCAGTTTAACATATGCCAATACGTGTCACATAAGTGCACCACATGCTCCAGATATTACATGAATGCTATTAGAACTCCCCTTGAAATTTTTGAAATTGTTACCATAATGTTACAATTTGTAAGCAGCGGCTGGCTTATCTGGATTCAATGTCCCATGTACATGCATGTATAGATATGCCAAATGCCGTCCAAAGACAATCCACTAAATATTTTAAACTATAAATTGTTGTTAAAATTTACATTGGCTTATGTGTTGGAATGGAGCAAGAAAAAGACACGTTTTTGCTCTCTTTCAAATGATTAACTTCGACTTAAATTGACGATATCGAATTTTCATCCATTTCTTTTATAATTTGTTTGAAATCAGGGCTCGGCAAAGCCAGGCATTTTCAGTGGCTTGGCTTGCCTTGGCTTTTTCCCCTCTTGAAAATTTTTGGCTTGGCTTGGCTTCGCTTTTTCCCCTCTCGAAAAATTTTGGCTTGGCTTGGCTTTTAAAATTCTCAAAAAAATTTGGCTTCGCTTTCAAAAAGCCAAGCCAAGCCAAGCCAACCCAGTGTGCCAAAGCCATTCGTGCCGAGCCCTGTTTGAAAAAATTAATTGTGATCCCTTTTTTATTTTGATTTTTTTTTTTGATTTATTATTCTATCTAATAACCACCTTTTAATTGTTGAACATTTTTCCAACATTCATTTTTTAGTAGTACCTAAGCAGTACTTATAGCGGTTTGAGTCAAAAAATGGAAACTAAAGGGATAAAGACGTATAATTTTGGTATTATCGGAGATCTAGAATTGCTTGACTAGATTTAGCCAGAAAATACGCAGAGCCTGAAAGCTTCAGAATTTACGTCATGTGCTTTGGCACCGTTTGTCAAATGAAATTTGTTGACAAGAAAAATATAATAAAATTATTAGCTTAGTCCGTTTTCACACCATTTAACTAGTTTCGTCTATTTTTGTTCTTTAAAATTCATAGTTAAGCCGATTTTGCATTTTACTCAACAGCTGCCAATAAATAATACAAATGATTTCAAAATTAACAAAACAAGATATGTCGAGAAAAAAAATGCTACAAAGTAGGCATATGATGTGATTTCTCGAAAACATTGTTCTGATTTAGGACCATCATGCCATGGTCCGACCATGTCACAGGATCGATGTGAAACTTGCATCTAAATAACGATGTTTAGTTTGTCATTTTTAATTCGAGTAATTTTATGTGATTTTTGAGTGATTCTGATTAAATTTTTTTGGCTCTTGTGAATGTGTTTCGCTTTTTCAGCTTTAAAGAGTGTGTTTTAGTCAGTTTTTGGCCAATCACAGTCCCGACCTTCATATTGTGCAATTTGCGTTTCCGAAAAACGCGCACAATTTGAAAGTCCTGCACAATTTGAGAGTCGTGCAAAATTTGGTAAAATTGCCATTATCAATTTGACTATTAGTTTTTTAGGGCGGTTTCGAGTCATAGACATATGTAAAATCGACTGGTTTATCTTTTCGAACGAAAAAATAGCAAATTGAATCAATAAATTTGGTGTGACAAACCAAAAAGACTTTTTGCCAGTCTCGTAAATTTTCCTGAAAAAGTGCAGAATTTCGCAGTCGTGCACAATTTAAAAGCCAAGACTGTATTGGATTTTCCCCAAAATAACACGTTTTTCGATCCCTGAAGCAAACTGCTAGTTTACGAAAAATCTAGCTAAGTCACAAAAAGTTAAAACCACTAAACGTGGTCATTTAAAAGAATTGTGTTCATGGAATTTCGGTGATGATCATGGATGTTGTATTCCACAGTACAAGAGCTTGGATATCCGGCGCTGAATTTGCTCTACAGATAAGGCCCTTTAAAGTCGATTGTGAGTTTTACCGTTGTCCCTAAAACGTTGGCCTTAGTTCAAGCTCGGCTAGCCGAGCGGTTTACAGCATAATATATTTTGAGCAAAAAATCGCCGAATTGACCAGAAATAACAATATCCAAAAAGTTAATCAAATGCGGCAAATATTTTTGTTTTTTGTCAAAAGCTTTGAACCGTTTCATGATTTGCTTTTTGCTCGTTTATGCCCAAAAGTATAAACTTCAAGGGGAACATTTTTCCAAGTTCGTACCAATCGCTTTCAATTTTTTTTAATTTTCTAACGTAATAACATATTCAAAATTGATAACCGACCCGCCACGGGTATAGTTAACTCCCAGGGGGAAGTGCGTGTATATAGACACGCAACTTGTTTTTTTCGTCGAGTTAAGGCATATGAAGGCCCCGTAGGGCAAAACGGGTATTGCTGACCGCTCCTCAACTTTTCGAGAAAATTTTATTGACGGTGTTTTTTGTGTAGGTTGGAGATTTCAAACAACTCTCTAGGGGGCCCTGGTGGCCAAAATCAATTTCCGAATAGTCAGATCGACGTAGTTTGACGAACTCTACAACTTGGTTTTACCAGTTTTTTGAATTATTGCGAATTATTGTGATTTTTTTAAGTGCGCGTTTATTTACACACATTTTCTTTCTACGGGTTCTCAAAAACTCCTCCCCCNACATCCTTTAAATCGAACTTTTTAACAAAGGAAATAAAGTCTATTTTGTATTGAATATGCGCACGGTCCTTTGCTGCCCCAACGCACACCGAGTCTGTAAATCACAATATGGTGGCTGGCAAACTCTTTCACACCACCCTTCGAAAATTTCATTCCCAGACTTCACCCAAGGCACTTTCGATATCCGTATAAAACGGAAAATATTTTGGCAAAAAGTTAAGAACCTCGATAAGAGACTTGAAAAATATCAAATAAAAACAATATGAAATTCTCAGCAGCACTTTTGGCCACCGTTGCCCTTGCCGATGATAAGAAGGTTCCCCCACGACACCCTCTCCAGCGATTGAACAAACTGACGATGTTCTCTGAGGAGCTCTTGAACGACTGGTTCGGTGCTCTTCCCTCTAAGGACGC
>SCLG01000105.1:105568-120171 GCA_004367875.1 Oikopleura albicans
TGGGTCGCCAAGTTCGCCACCAATGCCGGCCGTATGGCACGTAATTTTGAACGTGGAAACCAAAAATGTGGATTTTATGACGAGAGCCAATTGCCCCATGGTGGACCCGAAGGTGACCGAAAACGACGTGACCTTGACGATGACCTCCGATACGATACCAATGACCCTTGCGTCGGCACCAAACAAATCACCACCGGATTCTCCAAATGGGCAGTTCGCTACATCGGAAACTGCTCGGGTCAAAAGAACAACCAATATCAAGTTAACCGAATGGACCGATGGAACAACCGACTTCGCGAATTCCTCGGCTGCTATTAATTTCTTTGTTTTGATCTCTTTGTCTGTTTTTTACAATTACCTTTTGTGAATAAAATCTTTACCTAAAATATCGTGTAGAATTTAATTACTGACGATTTGATTGAACAAAAAAAATACTCGGTTTGGATAACAACGCAACAAAAGTGCAAAATCACAAAACATGTCTCATAAATTATCGTTTTTCCTCGGGAGCAATTTTTTCGTATATTTTATTACTACCGGACGGGTGGGTACCCTGGATACCGTATACATATCATATGGGTCACGCTCCCCGGTATAAAGCTTGCTATCCGAAAAAGTCAATTTTTATGATAGACGATCTATCTTATTTATTTGGTTAAGCCGAACCAACCACTTAAGGCAGTGGTTTAATGGTGAGAGCCATGTATTTTTGGGGGATGGTCTCGAAAACGAAATAATGTTCAGTTAAAATGAGCGCAAACCAACTAGACATTTTAGCAACCCAAAATTAAAACCATTTTTCTTTCATAAACCGATATTTTTTTTTCTAATTTTATAGATTGTTAACCCTTATTCTAGAACAAAGACGGGAAATTTTCAAAACGACGGGTAGGCTTGTATTCAGGTTTGTTAGGGCCGGCGACGTTAAACTTGCGTCCTGCTCTTTGCAATCTCGCGGTTTAACGGATCGCACGCTATTCATCGAATTTGGCCGGTGCCCTGAGCCATATCCGAATGATTTCAATAACGTTGTTCAAAACGGTAGTGTGAAGTTGGAATTTGGAACTTTTCATAATTTCATGCAAGAAAAATTCCACGTTATTGACATTTCGAAATCCTTTATCGAAAGTAAGGGAAATTGATTAGACTTAAAAAAATTGCTCATGTTAGAATATATGTATTTCCAGACACAAGCAACAAAGTCGACAACTAAAATTTTAACCACCGAGATTTTTAATACAAAGCGTGGAATTTTCTATATTTATGATTTTTAAAATTGCTCTTCTATTTAAAAATTAATTCTAACATATAATTGTGCCTTTGCGTAACTTTTTGTAAAAAACTTTTTTATAATTATATTTTTATTTAATATTACATCACTATAGTTATTTTTCGAGATAAAACGAGCTTTTAAGCATAATTTGGTATTACACTTAGACAGTATACCACTAGGTATCCTTCAAATGTATTTTTCGCTTTGATTTGTCGAGATGCCCATTTTTCGTTTGGAACAAATTTTGACCTAAATGTTCAGGGCCAAATAGAATAGCATACACATTATATTATGGTCATTAATTTACGGCCCTAGGTTTGGTCAATTTCAAAACAAGTTTATTTCACAGATTCTGATAAAAAAAGTAGCATTATTCAAATTTCGTTAAAAAATTGAACAAACGGACCGTTGTGAGTTGATTTAAGATATAAGTTATATCAGCGTTTTTCAAACAAACTTGAGTGATTATGAATGTCACGAACTGTCAAACGAGTTAACTTTACGGAGCCACGAAACCGTGGTTAAACCGCTTACACCTAATTAAATCGGTTAGACCGCGGTCAACCGAGAAACCAGCCTGTACCGTGCTGTACTGACAACAACAATGACAACACCAATGGGCCAGACAAGACAAATTTTTGATGTCCGACAGTCGGACTCCGACTGCGCATCATTTTCATAGTTAGCTCTCGTTTCAACGTACGCAATAATGACTTTGCTGATATCGTTACAAATATTGCAAATGACATACATTATTATAAAATCGTTACCTATTTGGGTAGTAGCCTACTACTAGTTACTAGTAGCTACGAGTAACTAGTAATGATTTTTAACCCTAACAAATGACCTTTTTGATGTTGTATATCCACCGTCGGGGACTATATATAAATTTGCATTTTGAATTCACAATAACGTGGAAATTTTTTTTTGTTTTGTTTTTGGAAATCAAAAAAAAAATGAGGTCGCCTACTAAAAATCAGAACCTACTTTAAGTTTATTGTTCTAATAAAACTCTAATAAACACTCTACGATTTTATTCGGCCACTTTCCGAATCCTCCCCCTTAAACTTGCAGTGCGTAGGCTAGTAAAAGTTTTTTGGGTGAAAGAGTGTATATCAATCAAAACATGTACAAAGCACATACAATGCTAGACCTTCTGCGCAAAAAAGTAAACGAGTGACACTTATTGTCGGCAAAACAGTAAAAGTGGCAATCATCATTTGGATTTTCCGATTTTTCCAAGTTTTTCTCCACATATCGTAGACCAGTCAGTGGGATCGGAATTACTGCAGTTGAATTTCGGCATTCAGCGTTGGCACCCGAAGCTACAAAAAATCATTACTCACTTATTTGGCTTTTTTATGTGAGCGAATTATACACATATGTATCAGGTAAGTCATGAATCATGACTCATGATAAAAACACCCCTAACCAGTTATCTTAACGCCAGTTATCTTAACAAAGGAGGGTTATCTTTATTTTTTTTTTTTTTGGACCCAAACGTATCGCAATTTTCAATCATCTTAAAAATGAGGTATCAATAGTAGATCAGTTTAAATTTTTTAGTAAATGGTATATAATACTTAACAGGGTGCGCCGTTAACCGGCCACCCGTTAACCCGCCACTTTTGACCAAATTTTTTCAGAGATAACATGAAACGACAACTCATTGAGCCGTTAACCGGCCAGTTTTTGAAAAATTATAGTGGCCGGTTAAAGGCGCATCCTGTGTATATGAGAACAAACCCTCGAAATACGCAGGATATGACGAAGATGCCGGACAAATTTTGTCAAATTTACACAGTTCTGGTTGACGAGTTGAACACCAGTAACCAGTCGGACACATAAGGCAGTCACTTTTCGTCGTTGATTCTAAATTTGTTCAAAAATTAACTCACAAGGGGAAGTTTTTCGACGATTTAAGGCATATGGAGGCCCCTTACGGCAAAACGGGTATTGGTGACCCCCCTCAACTTTTCGAGAAAATTCGATTGAATCAAATCAATTTCTGAATAGTCAGATCGACGTAGTTTGATGAGCTCTACAACTTGGCTTTACCAGTTTTTTTCAATTATTGCGAATTATTGTGAATTTTTTAAGTGCGTGTTTATTTACACGCATTTTTCCCCTACGGTTTCTCAAAAACTCTTTCCCCCTGAGAGTTAATATAGACTTAAATTTAGGTGTTGGTAGGATTAATTAACTTGTGTATTGTGTGTATGATCCAACGGGACATTGCGTACATGCCACCGGAGTGTTTATATCGCTAAATTCGCCAATGGGACATGCTTGGCGTCTACTATCAGCATACGCTGGGCAAAAATGTCCGGCCATACAATTTTTACNTTCTCCAAATGGGCAGTTCGCTACATCGGAAACTGCTCGGGTCAAAAGAACAACCAATATCAAGTTAACCGAATGGACCGATGGAACAACCGACTTCGCGAATTCCTCGGCTGCTATTAATTTCTTTGTTTTGATCTCTTTGTCTGTTTTTTACAATTACCTTTTGTGAATAAAATCTTTACCTAAAATATTGTGTAGAATTTAATTATTGACGATTTGATTGAACAAAACGTTTGAATCAAAACGCAACAGAAGTGCAAAATTTACAAAACAGGTCTCAGAAAATATAGTTTTTCAGCGGGCGCAATTTTTTCTCATATTTTATTACTATCAGACGGGTGGGTACGCTGGATATCGTATACATCTCAGCACGCTATCATATGCGCCGCGTTCACTGGTATAAAGCTTGTTATCCGAAAAAGTCAATTTATATAATAGACGATCTATCTTATTAATTTGGTTAAGCGAAACCAACCACTTAAGAAAGTGGTTTAACGGTGGTTAACGGTGAAAGGCATGTATATTTGGGGTATGGGCCATACCGTATGGCCCGGAAAAAGAGATTATGTTCAGTGTTATTAATGAGCGCAAAATAGAAATTTTAGCAACCCAAAGTTACAACCATTATTCTTTCATAAACTGAAAGGTTTTTTTTCAAGTTTTACAAGTTTTTTAAGTTTTTTAAGTTTTTTAAGTTTTGTAGTTTGTTAACCCTAATTCTAGAAAAAACAAAGACGGGAAATCTTCAAAACTACGGGTACAAATTTGAAAATTGCGTCCAGCTCGTTGCAATCTCGCGGTTTAACGGATCCCACGCTATTCATCGAATTTGGCCGAAATACGGTAGTGTAACATTTGGAACCTTCCATAATTTCATGCAAGAAAAATTCCACGTTATTGACATTTCGAAATCGTTCATCGAAAAAAAGGGAAAATTGATTAGAGTTGATAATTTGCTTATGTTAGAATTTATGTATTTCCAGACACAAGCAACAAAGTCGAAAAATAAAATCTCAACCACCCATATTTTTAATAAACAGCGTGGAATTTTCTAAATTTATCATTTCTTAGATTGTTTTTTTATTTAACAAATAAATTCTAACATATAATTGTGTCCTTACGTAACTTTTTGTGAGAACCTTTTGTTTAAGGACCGGTCAGTCATGTTGTGTACAAACTAGAGTCAAAAATCCATATACCTTATTTCATCCGCATATTTTATTTTTTTATTACTACAGTCCCCACCCCAAAAAGGTAACACCCAAATAGGTAACAAATGACGTAATTACCCAAATAGGTAACGAATTTTTTTTCAAACTTCAATTACCCAAATAGGTAACAATTTTTTTTTCACGATATTCTTTCTCTCAAGGAAAAAAAAATTAGCTAATTTATTAATTTAAAATTGTTTATTATAATTCAGCCTTTACAGTGTAAAGTTTTCACGTATTTATCGAGAACGGAATACCTCTTTGGGCCCCATATTCACTTCAGAGTGTTTTATTTTTGTCTGAAAATCTAGTGCTTTTACCAATAAGCATCCAATCCTTCAAAAATATGACGATTTGATAACATTTTTGCCAGTAAATTTAATTAAATTTCATAAAATTAAATAATATTAACTACAGGGGACGTTGGTTATAAGGTCAAGGTCTAAAAAACTGACTTGATCTTATAACGGCACAAATGGTTGACCTTATAACCAACCCCCCTGTAAAAAAAACACAGTCAGATAGAACAAGATTTTGTTATGAGAACCAATAATTATTTTTTTATTCAAGACCGAGGATAAAATGGTTTTCCTTTCTAGATGCATACAAACTGTTATGTACTACAGTATACAACATAAAAAGGCCATTTTTTAGGCTTAGAAAACCCAATTACCCAAATAGGTAACAATCACCCAAATAGGTAACAAAAATTTCAGAACGATGTTGTTACTTATTTGGGGTGGGGACTGTATTTAAGACGTTGGTTATTGGTATCAAGCATTGTCAAGTTCATTTGACGAACTAATTCTAGAAATATTGAGCTTTCAAAATTTCAACAAAAAATGGAATTTGTAAAATTGGTCATACATTTTTTCAAAATTAAATGTTGTTTACGTGTTTTTAATGTCTACTTTTTTACATGATGTTGTTTACAATGTTCCTAGAAATGGTTGAACACAATTTCATCGCAAAGTTCAATAATAATCACAACGCATAACACACTTTTCTTAGAAAAGTTAGACTTTTTATGTTGATTTTTGTGAAAACCTCATCAATCACGTGAACAGTGTTGGTGCTATTGATTCAGTTTTTTAAGAATATTGTACGGAAAACTATGGTGCTCAATTCTATGTGGGCTTTTTGCGATATCGTGTTTCGTTCATTGAATTTCAAGTACACGAAATTTGATGATTTTCAAATTTTTGGACTTTTTTCGAGTTTTTCTGAGATATTTTTTGTTCTAGACCTCGCAGGAAAAAAGCCCACATAGAAATGAGCGCCTGCATTATAAAAAACATTTGACTGAAAAAAAGGAATCGGTACCACCAACAAGATAATCTAGGGGATCGGTGGTGCTACTTATGACAAATTAGATACAGCCCTGTTAAAGTACAAGCTTTGCTCTCTTAGCAACTGAATAAAGAAAATGTAATCGTATTTGTGGAACGGTTTTTATAGCGTTTTCCCCGAACGTAAGGTTTGTAAACAACATGACTGACCGGTCCTTAATTATATTTTTATTTAATATCGCATCTGTGATGCGGCATCACTATAGTGATTGTTTTTGGATAAAACGAGCTTTTAAGCATTGATATTATACCACTTGAACATTTATCGTTCAAATGTATTTTCAATAAAATTAAGGTAAAAATAATAATCCTAAAGAGTCCCTTTGATTTGTTGGTATCCCCATTTTTTCGTTTGGCACAAATTTTGACCTTAAAGGGTCAGGGCCGAACAAAATAGCATACAAATTGTATTATGGTCATTAATTTATGGCCTCCAAGTTTTGTCAGTTTTAAAACAAGTTTTGTTACAGATTCTGATAAAAAAAAGTTGCAATAATCAAAATTTGTTAAAATTTGAACAAACAGACCGTTGTGAGTTGATTTAAGATATAAGGAAATCAGCGTTTTTCAAACAAACTTGACCGATTATGAATGGATAAAAAGCATGATCCGAGTTGGCCCGAGTTGACTTCACGGATCCATGAAACCGAGAAACCAGCCTGTACCGTGCTGTACTGACAACAACAATGACAACACCATTTGGCCATACAAGACAAATTTTTAAGCTCCGACTGCCCATCACTTTCACAGCTAGCTCTCGTTTCAACGTACGCAATAATGACTTTGCTGATATCCTTACATATATTGCGAATGACAGACAGTATTATGAAATCGTTACCTATTTGGATAGTAGCCTACTACTAGTAGGGTTTTACAACCCTAACAAATGGCCTTTTTGATGTTGTATATGCATGTTATTTTTTCAGAGCGATAGTGTTACCTATTCCGGTTGGCCCCCACCGTGGGGGACTGTATAAAAATTTGCATTTTGAATTCACAATTACGTGGAAGATTTTTTTTAGAAACAAAAAAAAATGAGGTCACCAGGTGACCGTCACCTACTTAACTCTCAGGGGGAAGGAGTTTTTGGGAACCAGTAGGGGGAAAAGCGTGTAAATAAACACGCACTTAAAAAAATCACAATAGTTCAAAAAACTGGTGAAGCCAAGTTGTAGAGCTCGTCAAACTACGTCGATCTAACTATTCAGAAATTGATTTGGGCCACCAGGGCCCCCTAGAGAGCTGTTTGAAATCTCCAACCTACGCAAAAACACCGTCAATCGAATGTTCTCGAAAAGTTGAGGGGGATCACCAATACCCGTTTTGCCCTACGGGGCCTCCATATGCATTAAATTGACAAAAAAAAATTGCGTGTCTATTTACACGCACTTCCCCCCTATGAGTTAAAATCAGAAACTACTTCAAATTTATTGTTCTAATAAAACTCTAAAAAAACACCACCTGCGATTTTATTCGGCCACTTTCTGAATCCTCCCCCTTAAACTTGCAGTGTGTAGACTAGTAAACACTTTTTGGGGAAAAAGTGTATTTCAATCAAAACATGTAGAAAGCGCATACAATGCTCGACTTTCTACGCAAAAAAGTAAACGAGTGACACTTATTGTCGGCAAAACAGTAAAAGTGGCAATCATCATTTGGATTTTCCGATTTTTCCAAGTTTTTCTCCACATATCGTAGACCAGTCAGTTGGATCGGAATTACTGCAGTTGAATTTCGGCATTTAGCGTTGGCACCCGAAGCTACAAAAAATCCTTACTCACTTATTTGGCTTTTTCATGTGAGCGAATTACACACATATTTATCAAGTAAGTCATGAATCATGACTCATGATAAAAACACCCCGAACCAGTTATCTTAACGCCAGTTAACCAAACGCGTTGGGGCAATTTTTCTCCCAACGCGTCGGGAGCGTTGGCCGTTGGGGCAAATGTTCTCCCAACGCGTTGAGAGCGTTGGACGTTAGGGCAATATTTCGCCCAACGCGTTGGGATCGTTGGGTTTTGAGGCAATTTTTCTCCCAACGCGTTGGGAAAAAATCGACCGTTGGCCAACGCTTGCGTTGGGCATTGGGAAAAAATTGACCGTTGGCCAATTTTCGCAACACTGGTATATAATACTTAACAGGGTGCGCCGTTAAGCGGCCACTTTTGACCAAATGTTTTCAGAGAGAACAGGAAACGACAACGCATTGAGCCGTTAACCGGCCAGTTTTTGAAAAATTTTAGTGGCCGGTTAAAGGCGCATCCTGCGTATATGAAAATGATACCATTATACCAATTGAATTAATTATAATCTATAATACTACGGTATCATGAAAATCAATTTTTAACAAACCCTCGAAATACGCAGGATATGACGAAGATGCCGGACAAATTTTGTCAAATTTACACAGTTCTGGTTGACGAGTTGAACACCAGTAACCAGTCGGACACATAAGGCAGTCACTTTTCGTCGTTGATTCTAAATTTGTTAAAAATTAAGATAGACTTTAAATTTAATTTTAACCTATTTAAACTAATAGGTGTTGGTATGAATACCTTAGAAGAAAAAAATAAGAATTGGACAGGTCAAACTTTCGAAAAAAAACTGTTTTGGTCATTGTACGCAGAATCAAAAAGTAGAATTTAGGGACCGAGGTCAGTTTTGCGTCAAGTTCAACGGGTCATGTGATAAATAAGGATAAAGGCATGGTTACTTGTATTTTTTGTGTATGATCCAACGGGACATTGCGTACATGCCACCGGAGTGTTTATATCGCTAAATTCGCCAATGGGACATGCTTGGCGTCTACTATCAGCATACGCTGGGCAAAAATGTCCGGCCATACAATTTTTACAATCGACTTCGGCAGTCTCGTTTTGATACTGCCCGGGGTTGCATTTGATTGGTTCGATTGAGTTTGGACATTTGTAGCCCACTGGACAAGGTATGCAATTTGCTTGTCCTATGTCGCTTTGATAGAATCCTTCCAGACATTTCAGAGGCTTACTTGGATATGGTATAGATTATACCACAACTTACGAAGTAATCATGGCCAAAAATTCTCATAACAGTTATCGTGCCGAAATGTAATATGTACGCTTCTTACGCTCTGTGCTTGTATCTTGCCTTTTTGAAAATATCTCTCTAATATGACTTGTATAATATGATCGTTGATCAGGACTGTACAACTGCCCGACTGGTCAATAATAGATACACAAAACTTATACAAAAACTTTACAATTTTTATCAAAAAATAGTGTGGTCATCCTAAAATTTAAAGAAATGTTTAAAATATGAGGTTTTCCGAACCGAAGCTAAACCTGACATATTTTTAGACATTTTTTTAGACATGTTTTTAGACTATATTAAGGATTTTGTGAAGTAATAACTTTCAATTTATTATAATACCCTGACTTGACAGAAACAGAAAATGATTCGATGCCAGGACACATATGTCCAACGGGACACATAAAACATTCGGTTTGTCCTGTTAAATTATTAAATTGTCCATCTGAGCATGGTAAACATAAATCTTGTTTGGTATGAATTCATTTTGGACATAATCTGTCTAAGGTTCTTTATGGACCATAAATTTTGGTATGGCCTGAAATTTTTCTGAAAGTTCAGACTACTTTATTCCGTCTGTAATTTCTAAGGATTTTGCTATTTGTTTAGTGTTTATCGACGGTAATTGGCTTTATAAAACTGGTAGATCCATGACCGGAAATTACAACTAAGTTCAAGTTCTCCGAAATTGCCTGCCTTGACCGAATTTCGTCTGATAAAAATTCCCGAAAAGCATTATCATTGATTGAACTGGAAAATATTTCGTACCATTCCTTGTGCCGTCTCGTTTCCCCACATCCCTTCAGGACATGGTTTTTGAACTCCATCTTGACAATAATGACCAACGCTACAAATTCTACAAGTACTTTGACCTTTCAAATCTTGAAATGTGCCGTTCTGACAAATGTGACATTCTCTCGATCCTGTTAAGTTTGCGTAATGTCCTTTTGGTAGGCTGTCTGCGGTGATAATTCCGAAAATTTTATCTTTTCGAAAAACAAAATAAATTTCCTCTCAGGGGGAAGTTGTTTTTGGAAACCCGTAGGCGGAAAATGCGTGTAAATAAACACACACTTAAAAAATTCATAATAATTCGCAATAATTCAAAAGAAAACTGGTAAAGCCAAGTTGAAGAGCTCGTCAGACTACGTCGATCTGATTATTAAGAAATTTATCTGGGCCACCAGAGCCCCCTAGAGAGCTGTTTGAAATCTCCAACCTACGCAAAAACCGTCAATCGAATTTTCTCGTAAAGTTGAGGGGGTCAGCAATACCCGTTTTGGCCTACGGGGCCTCCATATGCTTTAAATCCACGAAAAAAACATGTTGCGTGTCTATATACACGCACTTCTCCCTGGGAGTTAACAAACAAAGGTTGTTTTGTATCACGAGAGAGCGAAAGCAATAAAACCGGAAAATAATTCAGTTAATGGAAACACCGATTTCGGGTCCAATTAGGTTCAGTCCGGTTAGGGTCAAAATGCCAACCTCTGCTCATTAACGCTCTATTCTTGATTTTCATCACAAATAGCCTACCAACAGGGCAATCAGTGCAAAGTTCCGATCTAATTGTTGGTGCTTCTTGACCAATAGGACATTTAATTTGCGTTCCGTTCGAACAAAAATGACCAAACGTGCAATTGTGGCAAACCGTTTGTTGTACTCCGTTTTGAAAGGTTCCAACTGGACACAACTGTGGTTCCGTCATCCCTTTTACCGGACAGAAATGTCCGATGGGACAATCTGTACACATCCATTGACCATACCGTTCTAAGTCGGAGTTACATAAAATTCTTTCAATAGCAATAATTTTTGGGGCAAATAAATAACTGGTCAAATCGATTTAGTAAAAAATGTCCGATAAAAAGTAAGAAGTGAAAAAATACTTCTATGGGGTAGTTTGATAGTATGACCCGTACTACCATACTGTATATGCAATACACCACCTGCGCCGTTATCGGGTCAACATTTCGAGGTAAAATTTTGACCCGATAACGGCGCAGTGCGTAGGCGGGGTCACTGGAAAATTTTGACCCGATAACGGGTTTTGACCCGATAAAGGGTNTTTAAACTCTCCACTGCATATGTGCCAGTCTCACATAGTTTACATGCTGACGTTTTGGTCTCGTTCTGGTGGTTTCCTGGAGCGCAACTTCGTTTCATCCCCTCCACGCAAAATCTTCCAAGTGTACAATCATGACATGATTTTTGCCCAGTCGCAAGTTGATAAGTTCCATTTGGGCATATTGTCGGACTTGACATTATTTCAGCCGGACACATGTGATAAGTAGGACATGTGGTGCAATTAGCTGCACCTTTTGCAGCAAACGTGGTGGAGGAGCAGTTTTTTCTAGATGCACTCCCAGTGGGACAATAGTGTCCGCCGGGACAAACGGCGGGGGTGCCGGTAGCTCCTGTACAATAGTACCCAGCCGGACAACTTTCACATTCATCTTCTCCGGGAATACCCTACAAAAAACCGTGATATTGAGTCCTTTTGTGGGTAACGAGTTTGTCACCGAGCTGAACGGGACTCGTCGTATATTGACCCATAAGTTATGGCCCATAACTCAATATACGACAAGTCCCGTTCAGCTCGGTAACAAACTCGTTACCCACACCAGTAATAGACGTTTTCAGTCGAAACTTTTTGCCGTATACTTTGTACGGTATACCGTAGACAGCTTTTGAGTACAATAAGTACATTTTGTTTTGATGCCTGTATGCTCCGTAGCGTGAAACTTTATGTTTTAAATCTTAACCTGGTAGGTTCCTGGTGCACATGCAATTGGACTACCAGAATTGGTTGGACACTTATGCCCTACAGGGCAAGTCATTGGATTTTCAGATCCTTCCGGGCAGTAACGACCCGCTGGACAATCGTGACATGAAGCGTGTCCTTCCCCGCTTTGATATGACCCCGCCGCACACATGGTTGCAGTCGTTGAATGTTGTTCACAATAATTTCCTCTCGGGCAAGTAGTCTGACTTGTCGACCCTTCGGGACAATAATGTCCAGGACTACATGTATAACAACTGCTTTGTCCTATTTAGAATTTTGAAAATCGTTTGACTCAACTAAGGTAGTAATTTTGAGTTTTGTTATAAACGAGCAATTTTTCTGTATATGCGGGTACTGTTTGCAGGGGTCGGCAAAGCCAGGCATTTTGGATTGGCTTCGCTTGATTTTTACATACTCAAAAATTTTTGGCTAAGTTTGGCTTGACTTTTCACATTCTCAAAAAATTGGCTTGGCTTCGCTTTTTGTAAAGCTTGGTTTGGCTTTTTGCTAAGAGAGAAAAAAATAAGCCATAACCGCCAAATTTTTTCGAAAAAAACTGTTTTGGCCAAAATGTTCGTCTCGAAAAGTTAGCTTTTAATATTTAAAAACAGATTTTTTCGAAACAGTTTTTTTCGAAACAGTTTTTTTCGAAACAGTTTTTTTCGAAAAACAGTTTTTTTCGAAAAAATTTGGTGGTTATGGCTTATTTTTTTCTCTCTAAGCCATGTGCCAAAAGCCATTAGTGCCGAGCCCTGATTGTGTGTGAAATTATCTCTCGCGTACGTTTTTTACGCATCTTTTGATACAGTGTTGCGAAAGTTGGCCAACGGCCGCTTTTCCCCAACGCCCAACGGAAGCGTTGACCAACGCTCAAATTTTCCCAACGCTAAACGCAATTGCGCGCAAACGTTGACTCAACACGTTGGTTGGGCGTTGGCTAACGCATCCCAACGCCCAACGTTTCCAACACTGTTTTGATGAAGACATTTCAGTTTTTATGTACAAAATAGATTTTTGAAATGTCACAGACGAATATGACACAGATAACACTCGTTAACTGCAAATTGCGCAATAGTGGACGGTTAACTGCGCATTCTAGTATGAAGTTTATATAACAAATCGAGTAACTCATGTAATTAAAAAATGCGATGGTCCTAATATTAACTGTCATATCAAAATTTTTCAAAAACTACTCCCTGTATGGGGTTGATAAGAGCCACCTGGACATGGACGACAACTGTTTTCACTGGTCTGGTATGTTTCCAACCATAGAGCGTTTGTACACTTTGATCGATTTGTGGCCTGACCCGTATCGCAGTAATGGCCTGGTTCACAAAGTTGACATAAATGTGAGATAGAATGCGCTTCGCAGGCTGAATTTCATATGTTAGTTATTAGAATACCAACTCGCCGTTATCTGGCCGAAATAACATGTTATGTAATAATAGCCACATAACGGCGCAGTCCTTAACATAAAATGATAGGTCTTTCTGAAAAAATATTGCTGAAAATTCCGGCCAGATAAAGGACCGATCGTGAATTTCGGGCAGATAGCGGTTGGCCAGATAACAGCGCAGGGGTCTTGACTAACTTACTTTCAGCTAGATCATCCTTCGCAGTACATTTTGAGGAGGCACTGTCCAAAATCCTGGTTACTGGAGCCAAAACGATCAATCCGTTACGATTTTCTAGCCTGCGGTGTACTGATTTGGGATAATTTATTATTTCAAAAGTTTTTGTTTACTTACGTATGTAGGTGGTGTCAGGGCTCGGCACAAACGGCTTCTGGCAATTGGCTTGGTTTGGCTTGTTGAAACCCAAGCCAAGCTAAGCCAAATTTTTTTCAGAATCTATAAAGCCAAGCCAAGCCAAATTTTTTCGAGAGGCGAAAAAAGCAAAGCCAAGCCGAGCCAAAATTTTTCAAGAGGGGAAAAAGCCAAGCCAAGCCAATGAAAATGACTAGCTTTGCGGAGCCCTGGGTGGTGTACCCAAATTTGGACTGTTAATTTCTAGAGGGTAAATTTCATCGGTTTTTATCCCGCACTGAACATAGTGGTTCATAGCAAACCCACTTTAAAAGAAAACCATCAAATCTTCCGGAGCCATCAGTAACAAACGTCGCAGATAATTGTCCATCGTCGATTATTTTATCAGGTATAATGGTATTTAGTCCGCTATATGTAACACCCGTTAGTGTTAAGTGGTCATGATTTGGTTCCGTTTTAAAGACTGATGAATACACAAGAAGTTTGTCGCAAATTGTCACCACGTTAAATTGAAGCTCTTCGTTATTTCCATAATTCAGATGCTCAAGTTTTCCAAACCGCGGATGTGATGCTGTGATGCAAATTTTTAATGAATGTGAAGTCGAATTTTTTTCCGATTTTCAGAAAGATGAAGATTAAGTGATCTCGACGGTATGCCTGAAAAATTTGTGCAAAAATTAAGATTACAGGGTGAGGTAATATAGATGTAAAGCCGTTTTTGGTGACTTATATTCACTCAGCGCACTCGCGAGCCAAAAACGGCTTAGCATCTATATTACCTCACCCTGTAGAATTAATAATTTTCAT
>SCLG01000105.1:137446-149846 GCA_004367875.1 Oikopleura albicans
AATTCACCCACTAAATTATAAAATAAACGATACTATTCATAAATATGACTCATCGTTTTTAATTCTTGGGCGATTTCAAGTTTAGTTTACACAGCCTAGCCGAATTCTTCGTCGACTATACATTTTCACTACAGTCCGTTTCCTCATGTGGTGACTCGTGTTATCTGTTGCTTCACTATCTACAATAATGAATAAAAAACAAAAAACCCGTCTGAGAATATGTTTCATTTCGAGAATGATATTTTTTGACTGAACTCATTGTGAATATTGAGGTATTAAGATCGAGGCATATGTCGGTAATCCAGATTTTTAATGTTTTAAAATGAATTACTCATCATACATAACTCTTTTAATTGTTACCGAAATGTAATATATACATGCGTTTCCTGGCGTTTTATTTCATTCTTTCGGGTTCATAAACTTAGTTGATCTCTCTGACATACGTGCATAATTGGGCACAGCTGGTATCAGGCATAATGAAGGGACATGTCCGGACATATCTCTATTAGTACAATGTATCTGAATAATCTCTGGCTCAGTTACCCAAAACCACTCGAAACCTCCCATTATTGAAACAACCAAACGATCTTTGGGTCACGACTCAAAAATCTAAAGGCTAATGACTAGGCTGCCCACGAACTTTTTCAGGTTAAAAAAAATGTCGCCAAATGAAAAAAGTGAGTATACTAGGTGATACAGTTTGATCCGCTGAACAAAAAATCTCATTAGAGGAAATCCGAATTTTAACCCCTAGGCGGCGCAAGGGCCATTTTTGTCACAGGAAGTCGATTATTTCCGGTCTATCGGATATTCGAGCTCCCATCTATGCACTTTAGGATTTCCCGCCCGCAAAAACAAAAGTTGGGCCAAATTCTAGAGCAGTTATGACTGGCAAAAGTGAAAAGACATGGAAATCAAAGCCAAATGCTTGAAGGACATATGCACACGACAGCATGCGTGAAGAGATCGTCATATCTGGAACAAAAAACAGATAATGATGCATATTTAACTGTTTCTATTAAACTTAGCTGTAATTGCCAAATTTTAATAATAACCTTTAAACATTGAAAAAAAACTGCGAAGGGTGTCGTGTTGTTAAACCATAACGGAAAAATTACATTCAAGTCTCGTTCGTCTTGTAATCCGGCATGTTGTTCTCGAAAGTTCTGGGAAATTTTTTTCTAACTAGGTTAACTAAATTATAATACAAAACGTATGACATGATGCCATATAACTGCGCAGTGGGTGTATTAGCGTTTTCCCCTTAATTTGTTAGTATGGGTCGGCTTTATGGCAACAGTTTCCATGTGTATTTTAGTCTATACAAAAAATTTGTTTTTTTTTTTATTTCCTGTTTATTAATGATGTGCTTTCAAAAATAGAAATTTTATATGTAAAACTTATGTCAATAGCTTCATTTGTATGGATTTTCTAGGACGTTGTAATATTTGCGATCGTTGAATTAGAGCTTCCATTTCTATTTCGGTTTGACAGGAAAGCAGGATGTGTTCCATATCGTATATGTTTTGAATGCTATTTAGTATATCCTGAATAGTGTTTAATGTCATACACTACTTAGTTCCGGTTTATAGGCTATACATTATAGCGTGATTTGTTATAAAAACAGTATGTGGTGGTACGAGTTCAAAAATTGCTTATGGTGCAAATAGGGAAACTTAATTACCCAGGATAAATGTTTTTGGTCATGACTAGGGTGGTATAAAGTTTTTTCGAAGACGCCTTTTCAAAAAGTCATTTGATCCAAAATGACCAGAATTTCAGCCAAAAGTTGATAAAAAAACAAACATACCGGAAAAAATATTTTTATTCAGTAATAGCAATATTATCCGGTTATCTTGCTTTCGCCAAATAAGGGTTGGTTTTTCAAAACACGAAAACGACCCCTATGTAACGACCCTTATGTAACGACCCCTGTAATTCTTCTTGAACCTTACCTTTTTGCAGGTGACCTTGTGTTTTTTGGTGAATTCGAATATTTATTCAATTTGCGACAAAGTATTGAATGCTCTGACTACATTTGCTGAAATAAAGTTCGCAAAAGGTTTATTGGCATATTGTCAACATCCACGTAATTGTGAATTCAACATGCAAATGTATATATACTTATTATATATTTATGCTCATAGTATAATATGTTTTTCAAAGAACCTAACAAAAAGACCGAGAAATGGAATTGGCGATTAAAATAATCACTTTATTTTTTGCAACACTATTATTTTTCGCTTATTTATTTTCATGTATATTATATTGTTTTTATCGGCACAGGTTTAGTTGTAGTTGACCGAGCATCAAAATTTCGGTTTTACAGAATCGAGTCTCTATATTTTATCAATGATGAGTTAACAATGTCAACTTGAAACATGGATAGTTAACACTTACCGTGCAATTTTGTAAAATCAATACTTAGGAGTATTTAGGTAACTCTCAAAATTTGCATGGGTTGAAAATGGGTTTTATTTCTAGCGGTTTGTAACACGATCGTTTGGTACTGAAGCTTCTTTTGATACTATAGGTTCTTTTGGTACCAAGACTTCTTCTGGTACTAAAGCTTCTTCGGGGACTGAGCCAGTCGCAAAATAAGCTTCGGTACCAAAAGAAGTTTTAGTACTAAAAGAAGTTTTGATACCAAAAGAAGTCTCGGTACCAAAATAAGTCTCGGTACCAAAAAAAGCTCTTGTACCAAACAGAAGCTTCACTACCAAAAGATTGCACGTACCAATTGAAGCGCTCCCAAATATAGTGTACCTCAAGTAATAGGGCTCGGCACAATTGGGTCGCTCAGAGCAAAACATTACAATTTGAGCCGAGCCAACAAAAACGAGCCAAGCCATAAAAACTTCTCCACTCAAATGTCGAGCCAAAAAAAGAGTCAACTGGTCATACATATACTCGTATAAAAAAGAGCGTAAAAATAATATTTACTATTGTTCGTAATTTCAACTAAATCAACGATGGCTATGCAGGTGACTTATGATGAGATTATGTTTGTGATTGTGTTGTTTTTTGAAATCATAAAATATAAGTAGGTTTTTATTGTTCAAATGAAAACAAAAATATGTAAATACACGATTAAAATATAATGCCACAATTTATCAAACCGGTGGTGCTTTACTCTGACTTGATAATATTTGGTTAACTCCTTCCGACCCCAGTGCGAGCTGTTCGTACAAATACTTGTACCGGACTTTGACCGACGCCGTGAGAACAAACGAATTAAATAAGTTGGAGTTTTAACCCCACAAAATAATGCAATGTTCACCGGCTTTTGATTTATGTGTTTTGAGTTAAGAAGGGGTTTTGAGTTTAACTCTCAGGGGGAAGGAGTTTTTAGGAACCCGTAGGGGGAAAATGCATGTTTATATACACACACTTAACAAATTCACAAATATTCGCAATAATTCAAAAAAATTGGTAAAGCCAAGTTGTAGAGCTCGTCAAACTACGTCGATCTGACTATTCAGAAATTGATTTGGGCCACCAGGGCCCCCTAGAGAGCTGTTTGAAATCTCCAACCTACGCAAAAACACCATCCATCGAATTTTCTTGAAAAGTTGAGGGGGGGTCAGCAATACCCGTTTTGCCCTACGGTGCCTCCATATGCCTTAAATCGACGCACGCACTTTCCCCTGGGAGTTAAGGAGGAGGAAAAATAATTGTTACGCTAAACATTATTGTGTATGAAAAAAAAAACGTTTGATATTCTCCCTATTAGTCATCTTCTAGCAAAAATGCCGAAAGCTGACTAATGGTCGACGTCGAGCATTACTACGAAAGGTGAAGTTTGAAACGTGGCTATTTTTTATTTCGATGAAAACGAACGAAGCTATCGCGCAATAAACGCGATCACACTGCCCGATCTTAGACGCCGAAAATTAATAAATACAAGTTTTTTTTGACAGAATAAGAAAAAAAGCAACCACATTTTCGAACTCTATTTTTTCTAACTTTCCGAGTTATACAGGGTGTCCAACCTACACTGTTATATTTTTGCTGTTTTATGTAAGCCTAAACAACAGCAAAAATGTAACAGTTTAGGTTCGACACCCCGTACATTTCCGCAAAATCGTTTTTTTGTCCAAACATAATTTATGTTCCATCCACAACTGTTAGTACGATTAAAGATGATTTTGACCCCTAGACTACATCCGAAAATATGTGTTTCAAACCCTAATGTGTGCCTTCCCGAATAATTACCAGCCGAACGCTCTATGACGAATCAACGACTAACATCCATTCTAATCAAACGACGTTTTACTGTAACCATTACATATGAACAAATCTTATCAATTAAAAAAGTAAAAAAAATCATTTATTCTACTGCGCTGAGGGATCCAGAAATAAAATATTTCTTAAAGTATTATAAACTCTACATTCACACCGGATGTTCAAAATCATTTGAATTTCTGTGGCAATTTTAGTCATCGAGACCAAAAATAATATATGAAAATAATTGTACAACTTTCAGAATTGTCACAGTAAGAACCTCGATTTTTTTGTGAAAATGGTCGATTCATCAGAGACAAACTTGTCAAAGAAGATTTTAAAAGAAATTATAAATTTTCACCTGGCTACGGCGGCTGGTGTTTGCGGAGCAATTGTGGTTTATCCCATAGAAACGGTAATATTTTTTTGTGAAAACGATTGTTTTTTGTGAAAAGATTCATTTTAAAATTTGTATATCGCAGTGATTTTCGAACGCGAAAAAATAAATAATACCATTTTTTGGTAACATTGCTTGAAAGTGCGTCTGAGGCCTATGTGGTCTGTCATTGGTCTTTTTGAGCGCGCTCGGCCAATCACCGTAAGGCGATTTCCTTCTTTTAAAATATTTTTGTATTACAGTTCTCCCCCTCTTAAGTGCCGCACTTAAAGAGAAATATGCATTTCCGCTCATAACTTTTTTTCGCGTTTTAAAATCAGGACGATATAATATGCATTGTAAAAAAATATTCCGAAAGACTCAATAAAAACACGGGTACAAAATCAGAGGTCCGCTGCAGACACGAAATTCCTAGATCCGAAATATGTTTATAAAGGTTATTGGGACTGTCTTACTAAAGTCGTCAGGTACAATGGACCTCTAGCGCTTTATAGTGGCGTCGTCGCTGTTTGTATAGGGGTAGGCCCCGAAAAGGATGAGTTTTAAACATCAACAGTTTAAATCATAAGAAGTTTATAAAATGTGTGACAAAATTAAGTCACATACAAACGTATCACAAAAACCAATTAAGAAAAACTCTCCGCCATAAAAATTTTTATCTTTAACTCTCAGAGGGAAAGAATTTTTGATAACCCGTAGGATAAATTGTGTGCACGTATGCACTCACTTAAAAACTCACAATAATTCGCAATAATTCTGATAAAACTGTTAAAACCAAATTGTAGAGCTCGTCAAATTGTACGTCGATCTGACTATCACAAAATTGATTTGGGCCACCAAAGCCACCTGTTTGAAATATCCAACCTACGCAAAAAAATACCGCCAATGGAATTTTCTCGAAAAGTTGAGGGGGTAAGCAATATCAATTCTGCCCTACGAGGCCTCCTTATGCTTTAAATCGACGAAAAATCAAATCGTGTGTATATATGCACACACTTCCGCCTGCGAGTTAACCGAAGAATCCCTTCAGAAATCACGGAAAAGAGTGACACATTGTGTTTAAATTATAAAACACTTATAAAACACACATAATGTTTATCCATACCGCAAATATGCGCGCAAAAGTGGGTAGCTAGCTACCCCAAAACCGTACCACAATTAAAATTATAAATTTTGGAACGAAAAAATAAAACTCTGTAGGCAATGAAACTAACAATCAATGATTTATGCCGCCAATCACTAACCAGCAAGGATGGTTCATTATCAATTCAGTCTAAAATTTTTGCAGGAGCTATGGCCGGTTTGGGGCCAACTTTTATTGTCAATCCTCTCGAAATTGTTAAAATACGAATGCAGTTGAACCCAAAAGAAAGTCTGGTTGAAACTGTTAACGAACTGGGCTTGAGGGGGCTTTATAAAGGTAAGATTCAAGGTGATGAACTAATGCAATATAATTTGGAAAGCCAAACCGATAGCTTGAAAATTTTTGAAGAAAATTATTGAAAATCTATCTGAAGACTTTTTTTCACTGACCGAAAACCGCCCGACATAAAGTTGGCATTGGTGTAATACAGATGGACTCACTTACTACCGTGTGGTCCAACAATGAATCAGTCAGGGCAAATTGCACCACGAAAATCCATAAAAAGTCTGAGGCGAATTCTAGAATTTTTCGAAGGTCAATTTTGTTTTGACCTTCGAAAAATTCTACAGCCCTCTACAGACATTTTATAAATTTCATTTTTACATTTTTCGTACTAACTTTTAGACCTCTACAATATGGCCGAAATTATTTTCAAATATATAGGCCCCGTAGGGCCACAATAATTAAATACAGTATGCTCAGCGAAAAAAGATCTTAACTGTACGCATACGTACGCTGTACGCTGTACGTACGGGACCGGGTCATATGAGATAATTTATTAATTCTTAGGTTCAAGGGCGACTATTCTACGCGATATGACTTTTGCGTCACTTTATTTCACTGTGTATTCCTATTTAAAAACAAAATTCGTGGAAGACAGCGAACATACAGGCGCATGCTCAATGAAAGGCACTTTGCTTGCTGGGTTTCTTGCGGGTTTTCCGGCTTCATTCTGGAGCGCGCCGTTTGATGTAATAAAGACACGCATACAGGTTAACAAAATATGTAATACCTTCTAGATAAAAATCTTCGATATAAACAAATACACAACATTAATTTGACGACACAGAGTATTAATTTAATGCTAAGCACGGCTAACTTATGTTTAGGCAAAACCGGAAAAAGGGGTAACACCATACAAGGGGGTGGTCGACGCTGCCAAACGAATTGTTAAGGAAGAAGGACTCCGAGGTATTTTTAAAGGTAAGCAATTTTATTTTTGAGTTTTTCGCAAAATTTACAGAGGCACCAACTTTTGCACTAAATTTGTGAACACCTTAACCTTAGCCCAAACTACAATGTAAAAGTACAAGTATGAGACCGTGTCGTCCTCTGTACTCCTTTTTTTCTGGGCTATAAAAAAGTTTAAACTGAAAAGTGTTATATACGGGCACAGTACCCTTATTGGGTCAAACCGTTAGGCATCGCGGGTTTTCGGAGAAAACGTTTTTCGGAGAAAGGCCACTGGAGGCCCCTCAGGCGAGGCCAGGGCTTCAAAAATCGACAACCGGCGCGTCGCGACGTGTTTCCACAAAGGAGAGAATAAAAAAAAGATTTTAACAACCCTACCCCTTCCTGAGGAGCCTCCAGTGGCCTTTCTCCGTAACACTTTTTTTCCGAAAATCCGTTATGCCAACCGTTATCGGGTCAAAAAAATTTCGAAACAATAATATAATTTATCATAAGAATAGTTTCATTTTTTTTTCAGGTGCGGGTGCACGTTGTCTTCGTTCGCCACCTCAATTCGCAGTCACACTTTTGGTTTATGAAAAGCTCAAACAGTGGCTTGGGCACACAGCGAACGAAAAATATAGAAAAGTGACTCATCCAATTGATGATGGTGCTTTGAAGCATACACATAATTGTTTCTGTACTCATATTGAACAAAAATATGGATTACAACTGCCGAAATTTGAAGTTTCACCCACTGTTCTACTTTGAACTGTAAAAGATATTCCATACTGTTATTATTGGTGTGTAAATTGGAGTAGACACCAAAATCCCTCATCGGTTTGTCAAATCCAATAACAAATCTGGTTGATAAAAACACTGAAAGTCTTTCCACTAATTATTAAAAGGTATTTCTAGTTTTCAAGCCAACTGGAATACATGTATAAAAATTCGAATAAACCATCAATATCCAATTTGTGCTAACCCAAAGGTGGTTCTCGGAAAACGATAATTCGACAAACGTGTTCCTATAATGGGCTTTTCTTTATAGAAAAAAGCAATAACCATCAAATGTTTACAAAAAAAAGCTGTTTTGGTCATTCGGTGAGAATTAAAAAGTGGATTGTACAGTGGATTGTAGTGGGCTTATCCAGTTAAATCAAATTTATCACATGACAGGGTGAACTTGGGCTTAAACTGGATTAGCTCACTACAATCTACTTTTTAATATTACGTCGATTGGCAAATACAGTTTTTTTCGAGAAAATTGGTGATTATGGATTTTTTTTCTCTTAGTCAAAAATTAATTTGAATAAGTTTTTCGAATAATTTTCCCTAAAACCGCTTTCTTTATCGGCCACGGTGACTCTCAAATGAACCGGCCCAACTGGTTTTGTTCCAAATAGTTTCCAAATAAAACTTGCATTTTTGCAACTCGTTGAACATAAATACCCGTTTTTTTTCTTAAGTTCAGTATAGACGTGTTTTGCTGTATCAATGTTCATATAGTAATATGTGATACGGTCTATATGTATAAGAAAGTGATTTTATCAGGGTGTATTTCGAATGGCGTCAGACTCTTTTTAATATTAGTGCTTCAATATTAAAATGTCAAAAATAGTCGATAATACTAATTTTCAAGCATCTTAAAATGGTGTCCACAATAAAAACAACAGAC
Organism: Oikopleura albicans; assembly: GCA_004367875.1. Lineage (NCBI taxonomy): Eukaryota > Metazoa > Chordata > Appendicularia > Copelata > Oikopleuridae > Oikopleura > Oikopleura albicans. Next base: position 146,060 of record SCLG01000105.1, read on the forward strand.
AGTATTTCTTGTTCCTTTTTTGAGCAACTGTTGTGGTTAAATATTTAATTTTTTCGTCCGTGAACACCAAAAACAAAGGTATTTCATTTGTAACAACAATATGGATTGGTTTCAATAGTGTTATGAGAATGTTACAGCAAAATATGATTGAGCAAAAACTCATTTTATTTGAAAATGTAATATTGAAAATTATATAGTGGCAGAGCAACAATAGAATCAACGTTGTTTGATAATAAATATTAATCTAATCAAGAAAAAAACATTTCATTATGATGAAAGCAGCCAAAAAAAATTTATCAACAATCTTTTGTATTGATTGTAAACCAAAAACACCTTTTGATACAGTCTCACAGACCTACCGGCTACCAGTCATTTGAGTCTACATTAAACATATGTCTTTGATCAGACGCTACGATCCCGATTATCTAGTATTTTTCGAAGATCAACAATTTTTAATGTATAATTTTAAAGTTTATATTTGAATATACGGAGCATTTAATATGCTGCTAAAGCTCATAATATGACATTCATATTTAATCCATATTCGAATGAATTTATGTCTGAATTTTATAGCTGGCAATCAACAATGAGAACGCTGATGAAATCATTTTTATTTCTGATTATATTCGTCAAATTTTGTAGTAAGTACATTATCTAAATACTGTATTTAAGAGTTGGGAAGTCTTAAGAGTTGGAAAGTGTTCAGCATTTCTAGAAAAAGTGAATATGTGTGTGTCAATGTGTGATGTGTCATTTTTCATCTTATGAAATTAACTCGTGGGCTATTCTATTTTTTTTGTTTGACTGGATGTAAAAGAGAATTTATGGAGCATCATCAATAATAGTGGGGTTTGGTAAGTTGACTAACAGTATTCTTTTTTATTTATGTTGACACAAAATTAATCATTTTAGGCAAAAATTGCGATTTTGAATAAAAATTTACATTTAAAAAACCACCTATCGTTGCTATAGAGTGAGACGTTTTCTTTCGAACGGCGTCTGTGAAAAATATCCAATTGAACCGTCTAGGAGTGGGACCACTAAAGTGTAAATTTATTTTTGAGGTACGAAAAAAACGTGAGTTGTGAGAAAATAACATGAACTGACAAGCATTTTTGTAGTGAGATGCAGGGTTTGAATTTCAAACTTTGAAATTAATTGTAACCCTACTTCCAAGCACAATAAAAACTAGCTCATAGAATTATTGAAATTATTTATTAAAATCACACTGAGCTTTTGAGCTAACAATAATCGATTATATACAGGCGAGTAAATATTGTAAATACAGTAAATGACATTGTTAATAAACAGTGAGAATGTAGGTGAATGTAGGGTGTCCCACAATCACCCCTTAGCATTTTTTTGTGTTTCTAAACGGTTTTTTTTCACATTTTTTTTTGGAAGGGAGCTGTTTTTATCGCATTGCTCTGTTGAAGACGACTGAACGTGCCGCTAACGTACGTCTGTCGTAAAATGATATACCAATGATGGCATGTATGTCACGACGGTCCAACGGGTGCGTTTTAAGCTTGTTTGTTAGGTCTTGCTAGACATATCCCGGTAAGTCGCGACCTTCCAAGACTGGCCGTACCTGATTTATGGACAGGCCGGCGTTAACGAAGTACCACACCGCCAGGGTGTGGACCTTTTTTGCCTTTACGGTCGGCATACGTCCTATAGCGATATTTAAACTGTAATTCGGATGAGTCGTCGGTGGTAATGGGGAACTTCCCAAAAATGTCATGTCGATTCTGTTTCGAGCTGCTATTACCACCGTTCGTTCCGTCTCTGTTGCCAGACGCATCATGGCCAATTCCCATGGCATCTTTTCCGTAATTTTCTTTAAACATTTGACCAGGCCTAGTAGTTCTTTGTGGTATGCATTCTGAATTGGTCTAATCAAATGCAAATTGCGGGCGATTTCGTTTGGTTGCCGGCGGCTAAGGATGGCTAGGGACATCACTTTTACAAATTTTTCTGTTTGGCCCGCGGCTAACTTTGCGAGTTTCTCACTCAAAACGGTGTCGTCAACCGTCTGAATTGCTTCGTTTAGGAAAGACTGGCCTACCTTGAACTTGTTTTCAAGCTCGAAGGCCAAGGGTTGATTCGGGATCAGCTAAACTACCACAGAAAGAGCTCTGTGACGGACTGGTCGGTACAAGATATGCCCACTTGTTAATCCGGGTCAAATAACCACGGACGATTGGACCCGCAATTGATTTGGGCAATTTTGTTTTAATCTGTTCTATCAACTATTTTATCGTGTGCTTAGTGTTTGAGGTCAAACCCCATTTTTTGTGTAAACGTGTTAAAAATTTTTTGGGTAAGACCTGATTAAGCTAAAGCGGAAAAACCTTATAATTTCGGCTCATTCGGGTCGTGTTCAAAATAATCATTCACCAATTGCCAAGTCTCCAATCTCTTCGGGGGCGTGGGTTCGAATCTCACTTCAGTCACCAATTGCCAAGCACAATAAAAACTAGCTGATAGAATTGTTAAAATTATTAATTAAAATCACACTGAGCTTTTGAGCTAACAACAATCGATTTTATACAGGCGAGTAAATATTGTACATACAGTAAATGATATTGTAAATAAACAGTGAGAATGTAGGTGAATGTAGGGTGTCTCACAGTACGTTCAGAGAAATGTAGTAATTTTTGATCACAAATTTTAAATGGTTATGTCCGACTCTTAAAAAAAGTTTACTTTGTATTTCGAAAATTGAATATGTAATTTTTTGTAAGTATCGCGACATATTGGAACTTAAAAATATACAAATATTTTGGCGCAAAAAATAAGTTTAACGTATTGTTAATTCCGTATCATTTGGCCGAATTTCGCACCCGTTGGCCGTTAATAAACTTTATTAAAATTCTATTATCGAAAAATGTTTTCTTATTCTAGATTTTAATGCTGGACAAAAAAAAAACAATTGTGTATCAAAGCTCAAAATTTGCTCATTTTTTATCTAGAAAATATTAGCATGCGGAAATCAAAAATGAAAAAATATATGTGAACGAGAAATGCGATGACATTTTCCCCCCGTCGTATTAGTTTATAGATAAAAAACGAAATTCGCGTTGTGTGCACATCAACTGTATTCGAATCTGTCATAAAACAGTAATTAAAATTTGATTAGGAGGACGTTGGCGAAATGACGAGATTATCGATGACGTTGGAGATCAAGAAAATTTGAAAAAGATTTTGTTCTTCGGAATACTGGAGCGTATGTTATTAAATGGTTCTTCAAATCGTATTAGAGGACAAATAAAAATGCATAATTATCTTAACTGCCAAATCTTAACACCTGTAGACAAGTCACACTCGTGTAACGTTCATTAAAACTATAGACAATTATATTCGCCGTAGTTTTTTCTGAAAATATCTAATAATTATTCGTGATTAAAAGTAAGAGGATAGGGCCTAGGCAGAGAAGCCTTGTTACATCGATGTATGACTCTATTGAAACTTACACATTTACATATCAGTTATTGCTTACTTGTGCTCGTCAGTTACATGTATGCAAAAATCACAATTTTTTTCCGATAAAAACATTTTTGGTCAATTCCCGTCCAGACAAAAATAGCACATCGTATTCTTAGCATATCTTTACAGTCAGGGGTCTGTTGATGTGCATTTTTGATTTCGAAAAACATGCACATCGAGGGAAATATGCGCATGAAGAAAGAAATACACATCGAGCAAAAAAAAATATAGGTAAACATAGATAAATTTGTAAACATCGCTGTTGTACATCGAGAATAATCTGAAAATGTCGGGAAAA
>SCLG01000105.1:150023-161597 GCA_004367875.1 Oikopleura albicans
TTTAATGTCGCTGGACGGCTAACTGTGCACCGTATGTATGCCATGTTCAACAATGTGTCAAATTAGCAACCTTAAGTCCCAAAACGATGTAAGACAAAAAGTCGGCTAGCATTTGAGAAATTAAAGTACAAATTATTTATGCATATATTTGCGCCGGCGAAATTGTTAATCCGAACTTGATAGTGTTTGATAAGTTTTTTTTTTCAAATCCATGCAAACTTACGATAGCTCTTATTTGGTAAATGATTTATGAAAAAAAATCATATTTTGTAAACGAAAACTATTTACACACATACACCTACATGACTACTACAATTTCCATAATAAATCTGATGCATTCGCAAATTCTATTGCCCAATTCTAAGGGAGCGGTTAATATCTTTTTTTAATATTCAGATTTTTAGGAAAAAAATCTGAATAAGAGATTTTAAACTGATGTGGAAATCGAAAATTGTGAAGAAAAAAACAAATGTATTTTTTGAAAACTATTAATCATTCTAATACGCAGAGTTTAAGAAAAAACAAACGAAATACATTTAGTAATAGAGACTAATTCCGGGATACCGAGCAAGCTATCGTGTACTTATGAGGTCATCTGAGGTCATCTGAGGTTATCTGAGGCCATCTGAGGTTACAAAATCACCCTAATCCGGGGTTAACCTTGACATTAGCCAGTCTTGTTAAACATGGCTGAGAATACATGTAGTTAACGTAAAATCTTCTTGCACGGTCTTGTCACCCGTTATCTTGCACTTTTGCCTGATTATTCCCTTATCTTGCAGATTTTTTTGCGTAGGTTATAATAAAAAACGCCCTACGCTGTTATCTTACAACCTGCCAAAGCTCAAATACCTAGACGAGTATACGTATATCTAAATATTACGTTCGTTGCGTTATCTTGCAGACGCCTACGCACTGCGTCGTTATGTCCCAGATTTTTCCATTTGCTCAAATATTTTCCGGATTTTGTTTTTGCGAAAGTTGTAAGATAACAACGCAGGGAGTTTATGTTTTTGTATTGTTTTTGTATTGAAAAGCGTGATTTTAATCGCACATCAGATATTTAAAAATGAGTAAACTTGCCAATATCGGGAAACTGAAAAACCACACAGTATTTATTACTGGGGCATCACGTGGAATTGGTCTATCAATTGCAAAGAAAGTTGCCGCTGATGGCGCTAATGTTGTTGTTGCGGCCAAGACGGCTGAACCCCATCGTAAACTAGCAGGTTAGGCGACATTTTATTATTAGTATTATTTGGTGTTTTATAAATAGGAGCAAATTGAAAAAACATTTTAATTTTTCTATTTTCTACAATATTCATAACTTTGTTTTAACTAAATTTTTGAAAAAAAATTCTATTTTCTATAGTCTACAGCAGAGATGTAAAAGTTATGTTCTTATTTTCAGAACAGTACGGAACAGTTCGTGACCGTTCTGGAGCGTTCTGGAGCGTTCTTGTGATAGAACAATGCCCAGAACGTATTTTTGAAGGTTTTTTTAATAGAACGAAAAACGTTCAAAATGACCGTTTTTCTCTGTCTCGTGATGGGAAAATGGCCCAAGACGGTGTTCTTGCGATCTTTTGTTCAATTGGCGTTTTCGTTCTGAAGTTCCGAAGTTCTGCGAAAAAACAGAACTTTTACATATCTGGTCTACAGTATGTCCCAAAAAGCAAATAGACTGCGTTAGCAAAGAATGCCCTACTTAAGTCAAAAACGAATCAGTCAAAAAAAAAGACCATTTTAAGTCCAAAAATTTAACGTTTGATGTAAATAGGAACAATTTACACAGCCGCTGATGAAATTGAAGCTGCAGGTGGAAAAGCGTTGCCTATTGTGGTTGACGTACGCGACGAACGAAGTGTACAAGATGCCGTTAATGCGACAATAACGGAATTTGGTTCCTTAGACATATGCGTAAGAAATATCTAAGCTTATGTGGTTCTTGCATAATTTGAATATTGGACTAAAAAGTGCAACAAAAGGCTACTTAATTTGAGTAAAAAAGTTTTAATTCCAATTCCGGGAAACACAAATTTAGGACGTTTTTTGTTTTGTATGAATCAGGAGTTGGGGCCCTCATATTTTTTTTGTCAAACGGTCGTGAAAAGTATGTTTTTCACGTACACTCAGTAACTCTAGTTTAACGTTATAACTCTAGTATAACTCTAGTTTAACGTTATAACTCTAGTATAATGATCATTTTCCCTTTTTTCATGTGGAACTAGGGTGTCCCTCCTTTCTTCCCTCATTAAAAATGTCGCATTTAAAAAGAGGGGAGAAAAAGGGCACCCAGTTCAAAAAAAAAGGTAAATTGTTAGTAACATATCTACAATAACGAATACACAAATTAATTATTTTTTAGATCAACAACGCTTCTGCGATCTCATTAACGGGTACCCTACAGACGCCAATGAAAAGGTTTTTATTTTTTAATCTAAATGCAAGATATAAAATGTTGTTTCCCTTGAAATTATATAAGAACAGTCTTCACTCTTTTTGAGACGCTCCTTTATCAGACGGTGTGCCTTTCACGGACGATTTTTCGGCGAAAAAAAAATTTTTTTTTTTGACGGACGCTGGCCTTTTTTCGAGTTTCCCAATTTCGGACGCGTTTCTTGGAGTAAAACTTTGACCGCTATAAGGTCCTATGGTATTTTTTCCTTAAATAAACATTTAGGTATGATTTGATGCATTCAATCAACGGACGAGGAACATATTTGGTCTCCCAAGCATGTCTTCCTCATCTTTTGGAATCCAAAGCAAACGGCCGAGAACCGCATATACTCAATAATTCACCGGTAAGTGCCAAAATTGTTTAATTTCGCTTAACTCTCAAGGGAAGAACTTTTTGATAACCCGTAGAGGAAAACTGTGTGCACGAACTTTAATAAAAATTCAGAATAATTCGCAATAATTCTGGTGAAACTGGTAGAGCCAAGTGGTAGAGCTCGTCAAACTACGTCGATCTGACTATTAAGAAATTGATTTGGGCCACCAGAGCCCCCTAGAGAGCTGTTCGAAATATCCAACCTACGAAAAAATACCTCCAATGGAATTTTCTCGAAAAGTTCAGGGGGTCAGCAAATTGCTATCTTATACCAATTCTATATTATACCAATTGCTATATTATACCAATTCTGCCCTAAGGGGCCCCGCGCGGCCTCCTTATGCCTCAAATCGACGAAAAACCAAGTCATGTGCATATATGCACACACTTCCCCCTACAAGTTAATATGTGGTTTTTCAACATTTGGAAGACCTGTTAACGAAATAAATTTGTTGAATATTATAATTCACTTTTGCACACGTTCTTAATTGTATATATCTACATTGTAGCCATTGGATATGAGGGCAAAGTGGTTTGGTATGAGTACTGCATACACAATTGCAAAGTATAACATGTCGATGTGTGCACTTGGAATGGCGGAAGAATTCACGGGTGATGTCGCGGTCAATACCATTTGGCCGTTAACTCCTATTTGGGTAATTAAATTTGTATTTTATTTAAATTAGAATAAGATTTAAGTCTCTACTTTTTTTAGTCTATTCCGAATTTTGAAGGTACTAATTCAATTTCAGAGTTAATGCCTACACGGTGCGCCGTTAACCGGCAAGGTGTCATTAACCGGCCGTTATTTAGTAAATCGTTTTGAAAATTTCATTTTTGTTTCTCCAAAATTTGTGTCATACACTGCCTGATTCTTTATCAGGGCACTTTCGCCTTCCAAAACCGGTCTGATGAACCCCAAGGGCGTAGGCGGAATAGCTGTAAAACGTGCGAAACAAGGTGGCCTGATAAGCGCACGAGCGGGGAATTTCGCAATACCAATTTCCAACAATCATTTTCAATAAATTTTATTAGCTAAAAAAATTTTTTTTATTAATTATATCTAAATTATTTCGATACTCCTATGATGGCGTGGGCTAAAAAATAGAGTTATAAAAATCTAATTTTAAACCAATAATGTGGAACAGTAAGAAGAAAAAAAAATAAGAAATGGACAGGTCAAATTTTCGAAAAAAAACTGTTTTGGCCAAAAGGTTCGCCTCGAAAAGTTAGCTTTTAATATTTTTGGAAAATCAAGGCCAAGTTCAACGGGTCACGTGATAAATTAGGATAAAGGCATGGTTTTTGACCAAACGAAAAACACGATATCTAGGGGTTAAATGATTTTTTTCAACTTTTTATGCGTTTTTTGAGGTAATCATAAGACAATTTGACCTGTCCATTTCTTATTCTTTTCTTTTTCTTCTAAATTAAAAAAAAAAGTGAGCGAATTAATTTTTTGTGAACTCTATCTCTTAGACCGCTGCGATGGAATTTTTACAAGGCGATGAGTCAAAAGCAATGAGCCGTTCAGTTGATATAATGTCAGATGCGGCATATGGAATCCTCTGCGAAGGCACCGATTACACCGGCAATTTTTGCATTGACGAAGAATACCTCCGAGAACGACACGGTATTACGGATTTCACAAGCTATAATCTCGGAAAAATTGAAGATTTACAAAAAGACTTCTTTTTGCCGCCTCGTTTTGACTGAATATAAATTTGCAAATAAACTTGTATCGAGAGTCATCATTTTTGATTTCGATTTACTCTTTTTGTCGCTGAAAAACGTGTTAATTCAGATGCAATTAATTAATTTAAATGGAATTTAAAGGCATTGGATGGCCAGAGGCAGAAAAGGATAGAAATTCATACTCAAGAATCCAATATTAGGTTGACAGCGACGGAGGCGCGTTTAACCTGATTGTCCGCGGAACAAAAAAAGGAAGAAATTGTTACTTTTTGTTTCGCAGTGCCAATCAAAATTGGCACGGCGAGACCATTAAGATGTTGCGCGGACAATCATATTTTGTAAAAAAATCAATATCTGAACTAAGGAGCTTGAAAAAACTGAAATAAAACCTTAAGTGATATATGAATAACTCAAAAGAAAATTCATCAGGTATTGATTTATTCATAAATGTACTGGAATTTCTAATAACGAACTTATGACAATCAATAAAAGTATTGTTTGTACAAAAGTTATGTGACCATGATTATTCCCCATAGCCTATGGGCCATAAGAATAGGACTCATATTATTTGAGTACATAATATTATGTCAGTACGTACAGGACATTTAAGCCAATTTATTTGTGATGTAAAATCGTGTGGTTCAATACGTTTTAAATTTAACATTTAGAATTAGTTATATGTTGTAAACAAATTATATGACATCGGTGAATGCTGTGAGTTACGATTGAACCAATCTTTTGCGTCTTTAAAATTTACTTTCGCCATTCTCTTTGCTCTCGAACCAGTTAACCAGTTTTGGCGTACCCACTGTAACATTGAATGTGCCATGCTTCCACCGTAATATTGGTGATCAACAAGACCAGACCGTTCAGATTGAAGACCCATTGCTAATACATTTAATAAGAGCACTAAAATGTAAAATAATATGTTTATTCGAACTTTTGTTAAGAGTGTTCGCGATTTGCGCTAAAACTAAAAGATTAGACGTCCGAGGCCTATATTTCTAGAATAAAATGACTAGAATTCTGAGCCCTACGATTGTCTATTGAATACGAAATAAAACGTTAATTTTTATAGAATGTCCAGTAAAGCTTGAATTAAGGGTATGGACGGTCCTTAAAGTACTGATTGGGTTTTTAATGCGTTTAACTCTCAGAGAGAAGGAATTTTGGGAACCCGTAGTATGAAATGTGTGTAAATAAACACGCACTTAAAAAATTCACAATAATTCGCAATTAAAAAAAACTGGTAAAGCCAAATTGTAGAGCTCGTCAAACTACGTCAATCTGACGTTCAGAAATTTAGTTGGGCCACCAGGGCCCCAAGAGAGCTGTTTGAAATAAAATAAAAACACGGCCAATCGAATTTCCTCGAAAAGTTGAGGGGGGTCAGCAATCTCCGTTTTGCCCTACGGGGCCTCCATTTGCCATAAATCGACGAAAAAACAAGTTGCGTGTCTATATACACGCACTTCCTTCTGGGAGTTAATGAGGCCTACATTGTACGCTATTATAATATTACCTCTCATTTTCATCTTAATTTACTATTTAATTGTTCTGAAATTTAATTTAATTTTTGCTTTTTATACCACGCTAAAACGACACGTTAACAGTTCGTGGTACTGGGTTTAATGCTAGTTTGCGAAAATAGATTGTTCAGAACTGGCCACCCTATAGAGTGTCTGCGGTCAAAAACATAATGATAAAAAAATTCCTTGTTATGGGCAATTTCTAGAATATAGAACATTCGGTGGCCTTTTGTCCTCAAAATGAGCTTTTATTATGGTCGGTAAAGTACTCAAAATAGTGATCGACTTTCCATTAATTTTCGAGAGCTCAACAAAATAATGACAACTAGCGTTCTTTTTTCAATATTTAGCCTGAACACCCTATAGAAATTGTAAAACACAGTTAGTGAAGTCAACCCCGAAGCCACTTTGTTCTAATGTTTGCTGAAGACGACACATGGAAAAGTCTTGTAATACTAGGAAACCCACTCGATCCTTCCGGACAAGATAATTTCGGGGACTTTATCAACAGATTGAAATATATTGTTGTACAGTGGGGCTATCAATTCGAATTCATTTTACTGCGGCGGCTTACTGCGGCTTACGGCGGCTTACTGCGGCGAATTTAGGTCAAAAATGGACGATAGGACTTTATCGCAGTGATTTTCAAACGCGAAAAAATAAATAATGTTACCACTTTTTGGTAACGTTGCTTGACAGCGCTTCCGAGGACTATGGGGCCCAGGGCTCGGCAGCTTAGCCAAGCCATTCTTGCCGAGCCCTGATGTGGCCTGTCATTGGTATTTTTCGAGCCCGCTCGGCCAATGAGCGAAAGGCAAATCACCGAAAGCCGATTTCCTTCTTTTAAAATATTTTTGTATTACAGTCTTCCCTCTTAACTTAAGTGCCGCACTTAAGGAGAAATATGCATTTCCGCGAAAAAAAATTTTTTTCGCGTTTTAAAATGATTGTTAATAAATTTATTGACAGTACGTGCAATGGGAACTAATATTCCATGGTGTTTAATTCGTCAAAGTGTCTCATTTGAGAGCAACGTTCAAATGCTGACATGTTTGGTACTTATGTACAAGTTGGTTCGTCACAGTTATCTGCGCACACTTGAATGTTACAAAATACGCTCATTTTGCTTTCTTCTAAAGCCTCGGTCCCTAAATATAATTCAGTTAGAGTTTAACAGAAATTGATAAAACTCGAAAGCCTATCTAAATACTTATCTTGTGGAGTTTGTCCTGAGTCCTGCACAGGAGTTAAAATATGTATCTCAATAAGTTAATAACCTGTAAATTTGAAAGCAGTGTATTTCATTTGGTACATGTTGCTCGTAAGGTCAGAGGAAATAATCGTTGTGAGTACGGACGGACATCTTGATTCCAAAATGTTGAAAAAGTGGGTTCCGTCAGTAACGGTGCACTTTGTTACGTAAAAGTTAACGGTATCAAATTGTAATACAGGGTAGACGCCCAAATAGAGCTCATTCCCAAGAAGACCAGCTGTGGATTCTGTTAACATTTGAGTAAAAGAAGCATCCGTAAAATAACTGTCATTGGCTCTTTATACCTAACGTAATGTTCACAAATTTAACTTACAACCTAATAACTTAAAATCTCAATAACTTAACTCTCAGGGGGAACGAGTTCTTGGGAACCCGTAGGGGAAAAATGTGTGTAAATAAACACGCACTTCAAAAATTCACAATAATTTGCATTAACTCAAAAAAACTGGTAAAGCCAAGTTGTAGAGCTCGTCATACTACGTCGATCTGACTATTCAGAAACTGATTTGGGCCACCAGGGCCCCCTAAAGAGTTGTTTGAAATCTCCACCCTACGCAAAAAATAACACCGTCAATCGAATTTTCTCGAAAAGTTGAGGGGGGGGTCACCAATACCCATTTTGCCCTACAGAGCCTTGCGTATTTATTTACACGCACTTCCCCCTGTGAGTTAACTTATTACTTAACTTATTACTTAACTTATTACTAAACTTATACAGCCCTTACTCTCAATACGGACGCGCTCAATACGGACTATGTCTTCCAATATGGATGCTTTTTGTGAAAGAATGTCCCCGAGACAGTCAAAAATGGACACTTTTTGACAATATACTCCAATAGGGACGCTATCTTCGCAAATCAAAACGTCCGTATTGAAAGTAATGACTGTACCAAGTATTATACAAATAATATCCAAGTAACATAACAAGCCATTCCTCGCATGAAATTCAAATTGTCCATAGGCAACCGTTCCAGCTTGTCCACCAACAGCTTTAACATCGGTCGTATTAGCTGTTACGATATGAGTGGAAAATAGACAGGTTATGGAAATGTCAACATTTGAAACGACTTGAATTGAATTTGAGCTACTTCGACTAGCAATCGAAATTTCATTTGAAAACATTATTGTATGGTCTGTTGAACTAAGCTTGGTGCCACACTTGTCCAAGCCGGTGCTTAGGGAGTAAAATCCAGCGTCCGAATACTCTATGCCCGAATGTTCTCGATTTTCCGAGTGACAATTTTGATCACTTTTATCGAATGTTACTTTAAACAGGCTTGTGCAAAAGATTTTCGGGGCTAATTTAACTCTCAGGGGGAAGGAGTTTTTGGGAACCCGTAGGGGAAAAATGCGTGTAAATAAACACGCACTTACAGAATTCACAATAATTCGCAATAATTCAAAAAAAACTGGTAAAACCAAGTTGTAGAGCTCGTCAAACTATGTCGATCAGACTATTCAGAAATTGATTGGGGCACCAGGGCCCCCTAGGGAGCTGTTTNAAAAAAACACCGTCAATCGAATTTTCTCGAAAAGTTGAGGGGGGCCTCCAATACCCGTTTTGCCCTACGGGGCCTCCATATGCCTTAAATCGACAAAAAAAACAGTTGCGTGTCTATTTACACGCACTTCCCCCTGTGAGTTAAGGTCTGAGAAGTTTTTGAACTAATTTCATTCTTACACACGCAATTTTTAAACACGTCTTAAGATAACACTGTTAATTGTTGATGTGCTTTTCACACTATTATTTTTACCCCTTTTTCATTCGCTTATGTTAAACTTGTTAACAAAAAAGATACTACAATTATGGAACCCAAATTAATTGTTTCGAACAAGTGAACATTAACCCATATCGTAACAGCCAAGTTATAGCGAAATGATCTTATAATATTGGCCCTACTTTCGCTTTTCCGAAAACGGTCGACAAAACCCGTGTTAGCGGAAATGTTGGGCAAAATTGGCCGGATAGCCCGTTGGTGATTATATAAGTGGTGATAATTTAGTTCACTTGTTTAAGCCTGGCCTTGTACAACGTTGCTTCCAAACAAGCATTGCGCAATATCAACCTCAATTTCCAAATGGGAACATGACAAAGAAATAAGTCCAGGTAAAGGTTGACAGGTTTTTGCGTCTTCTGAAAGTTCCCAGCACGGCGGACATCCACATACTTGCTCAGCCATGTTACAAATGTGGCTGCACCCTCCATTATTACCATCATAACAATCAAGACATGACTTGTAAGGGTTAAAAATTTTTATATATGACTTTTGTGACATTGTATTAATTTGATTGGACGAATTTTTAACCTGAACTGAGTGTTACAAATGTTTGTTTTCTCTTGCTGATTGGGGTCACATCCAAGTTGTCCAAATACACCGTTTATGCATTTTCGGTCGCACTTTTGGGTGCCGCCATCGCATGTAACGCTACAACTACTATACTCTTCACAGTCCTGGACGAAAGCTAAAAATAGCAATAAATATCAAGTTGCATTATATGAAATTGCACTGGCCATGCAAAAAGAGTCGTTTTCGGGCCTCAAATAAATGGAACATTATCAGAGGACAAAGTTGGTCCGTTTAGCATAATAGAAATTGCATAATAGTTGTCTTCTTTGAAAGTTCTTTCTGAGAAGATATTATACACGGTCTACCTAGGCAAGATAACGAAATTCCCGAAAGCTAACAACACACAGGTAAGTACTTAACCGTCCGGAACCGGCTTAACCGTCCACTTTTTAGCTAATTTTTTCAGAGTTAACGCCTACGCCCTATGCTATTAACCGTCCAGTTTGCCTTAACCGTCCGTTTTCTAGTAAAATATTTTGAAAATTTTCTCTTTGTTTCTCAAAAAATAATGTCATATAGCAATATTAAAACTTTTTCAATGGTCAGTTGAGTAAAAAAGTATAAAATAGTAAGAAATAATAGTCATAGAAAAGACTCACGTGTTACAGGAGATCAAATTCTTATATAAAATGGCTATTTTTGCTTAACCGCCCACTTCGTTTTTTTAATGTCCCCAAAAAAATCGCCTACGCGTAGCTACGCACTACCGGCTTAACCGTCCGGAACCGGCTTAACCGTCCAGTTTTGAAAAAATGTAGTGGACGGTTAAGTACTTAACCTGTGTATTCATTTAATTAACAAACGACAAATCAGCGTCGTGTGGATACTCAGAGGGGGTATATGAGGATATCAGTTTTTATGTAATATAACAAATTAACTCACGGCACTCTTGCAGGTTACACTGCTCGATCTTAAACTGGTCTTCAACGGGGCAACCTCCCAATGGGTGCATATCGCCAACCTGTCCATTATAGCAAGGACGCCCACACTTTCGTATTCCACCACCGCATGTGGCGCTGCATAGTTCGGAAATCGAGCAATCGCCATATGATGCTATTAATAATTTGTAGTTTTTTTCAAGTTTATGTAACATTATTAATGTTAATGTGACTTAAAGTCTCAGGGGGAAAGACTTTTTGATAACCCGTAGGGGGAAATTGTGTGCACGTATGCACACACTTAAAAATGTACAATAATTTGCAATGATTCTGGTAAAGCTGGTAAAGCCAAGTTGTAGAGCTCGTCAAACTACGTCGCTCTCTTTATTAAAAAATTGATTTGGGCCACCAGGGCTCCCTAGAGAGCTGTTTGAAATATCCAACCTAATTAAAAATACGGCTAATGGAATTTTCTCGAAAAGTTGGGGGTCAGCAATACGAATTCTGCCCTAAAGGGCCTCTTTATGCCTTAAATCGACGAAAAACCAAGTCGTGTGCATATATGCACATAGTTCCCCCTGCGAGTTAAGTGCCTTTTACACCGTCTTAAGGGTAGTCAACACCCTGCTTTGATAAGAATTAAGACATTATGATTATGTCATTTTCTCTTTGAATATGCGACCAATTAATTTAAAACGGCGCCAAATTTGCGTGTTTTCAAAATTTTTGAATTTAGTGACTAAACTAAATTTTAGTCCCTTGAATTTGATTTGTTGACTTCTTTTTCGCGAAAATGTGCCGGTTTATTAGAATCCTTATTAATAAGAAAATAAGATTAAATGTACTTGCATTAATTGTGCCTTAATATAAGAGCCCTTGTAAATAAAATAAACATACGATAACAGCCGCATTCTTCAATACACGAATCGTCTGCATGATCAGTGTATGTCCACTGGCCAGCCTGGCAAGTCCATTCTTCACTTCTAGAGCAGACATGAAAACTGTATCCATTCGGAAC
>SCLG01000105.1:174703-190809 GCA_004367875.1 Oikopleura albicans
GCAATTTTTGTCAATTTTTGTCAATTTTTGTCAATTTTTGTCAATTTTTGTCAATTTTTGTCAATTTTTGTCAATTTTTGTCAATTTTTGTCAATTTTTGTCAATTTTTGTCAATTTTTGTCAATTTTTGTCAATTTTTGTCAATTTTTGTCAATTTTTGTCAATTTTTGTCAATTTTTGTCAATTTTTGTCAATTTTTGTCAATTTTTGCCAATTTTTGTCAATTTTTGTCAATTTTTGTCAATTTTTGTCAATTTTTGTCAATTTTTGTCAATTTTTGACAATTTTTGTCAATTTTTTGTCAATTTTTGTCATTTGTTGTCATTTTTTGTCATTTTTTTTTGTCATTTTTTGTCATTTTTTTTGACATTTTTTTGTCATTTTTTGTCATTTTTTGTCAATTTTTCGTCCATTTTTTGTCAATAATATTTCCCAGATTTTTAACGCTCAGTTCCCTCGTATAACATATGTGTAGTTCAAAAAAAAACACGATACAGGTTTAAATTGAATACGACCTTTAACCTATATATGCTGGTGGTTTTCCAACTCGCAATACAAATTTGCAGAACCTGACCTTCACAATACGCTTTGGCGTCAAACCAGGTCATTTTATCGTCTGACCTTTTGCAAACCGCACTCGCCGTATCACTAACTGTAGTGGTTTCCGAACTGGTCGCCATACATTCATTTATATCCTGACAAGCATCGTTAACCACTTCATAACCAGACGTACACGAAATGGGAGTAACGCATTCAAATCCATTGCTCGTGATTTTACAAGTGTCACCGTTGGGACAAGTGTGCAAAACGCCGCCAGAACAACCTAATAATTTAAAATAACTATCATTTTAACTCTCAGGGGCAAGGAGTTTTTGAGAACCCGTAGGGGGAAAATGCGTGTTTATATACATACACTTCCAAAATTCACAATAATTCGCAATAATTCGAAAATACTAGTAAAGCCAAATTGATTTGGGCCACCAGGGCCCCCTAGAGAGCTGTTTGAAATCTCCAACCTACGCAAAAAATACCGTCAGTCGAAAAGTTGAGGGGGTTTAGCAATACCCGTTTTGCCCTACGGCGAAAAAAAGTTGTGGGTCTATATACACGCACTTCCCCCTGGGAGTGAACTCCAATTGTTTTGGTGTTATCTTTTTTACAAATTCTACTTGATACCAATTCAGTCGGTGCCATAATAAATTAAATACCTCCAGAAGAGTCACCACAGACATATTCGTGGTCATGAGAGCAATCGTGTTCTTTCCATTCTGCATGTTTAACCTGTATACACTCTTTTCCACTTTTTGGCGCTTTATGGGCATCTTTGATTGTATTATATACTACGCTCGTTACCTCTAAAATAGAAAATGTCAAAAACTTTATACCGGCTATTATCGATGAAAGCGGGTCACAAACTGCCAAAAATGATCCAGCTAAACTAATCAAACCGAATCATGGCACACTTTTTTCAAGATTTAATTATCACAACTTACAACGGCACTACTGGCAAACGGAGAAACTGAAAAATGTAGAAACAGGAAAACGGAGAAAATTTTCTACAGAAAAAAAAAATTTCTAAAACTCACACATATGATGCACTTTGATGCGTATATTACGTTGGTGAAATAAAAAAGTTAAGAAAGGAGACACGTTATGGCGCTAGAGAGCATTTTAGAGGCCATTTTTGGCAAATTTTCTCCGTTTTCCTGTTTCTCCGTTTTTCTGTTTCTCCGTTTTCCAGTTTCTCCGTTTTCCGGTAGTGCCCTTACAACTACCTAAAAAGCAAAACTTCAAGTGTCTCATTACTGACCCGATTTCCTGGGTAATGCCCGTTATAACAACCTTTCGTTTTTACGCAATTTTGAACATAATATTAAGAAAGTACCTTCATTATTATCGGTATATCTCCAAGCACCACCGGAGTGTTGAATTCCAACCCAGAGTTTTTCGTCATTTAAGTTGTTATTAATATAATCGACGTCGGCTTGAGTTCGAGGGGTTAACAAGGAACCACCCTTTGATTCACAGTCAGCCTTCGCATTCGCCCAAGTAGCTTAGTTTCGATACCAAATATATACATTGTATTGTAAATATGTTTGAAACAGGTAATAATAATGATAATAGATATAATAATGATTGTGAATAAAATATAAGTAATATGTAACAGACGTCAATGTTAGAACTAGTAACTAATTATAAGGTTCACGTCAAGTTAAGGTTTTGCTTTTTGAAATAATAAACGTTTTGTATCGCAGTGATTTTCAAACGCGAAAAAATAAATAATGTTACCACTTTTTGGTAACGTTGCTTGACAGCGCGTCTGAGGCCTATGTGGCCTTTTCATTTAAACGAAGGAAAAAAGGACCAATTTAAAGGCCACATATGGTTTTACGGTAAAACTTTCACCTTACAATACATGATCGCAAAGGAACCTTGGGTAAGAGTTTTTCCATTAACAAAGTGTTACTACATAGACTTCACAAATTCCGTAAGCAAAAGTGAAACATGGAGCACCAGAGTTAGAGCTGTCCTTAGTTAAGCTTAGTTAAACTCGAACTCGCACTGCGGGTCCCGCAGACACGTATAGACATGTGTACCGTATGATAGGGCTTTGACTGCAAGGCTTGAATCAATTTTCCTATGATTTGTAACGCTAATATGCCGTCAGCGTTGCAGTCATAGAGCTATCATACGGTATAAATCATATAGTTTTAACTTATAAGCATAGTAGGAATAATAATAATAATACAATTGTAAAAATATTAAAATACTATAATAATAGATACTATAATAAAGATACTATAATAGTACTATAAGACCGGAAACATTTTCAGAGTTTCAAAAGACATTGTTATAAATAGTATAAAAGAAGCTTTTACAATGGGAAATTTTAGCTTTTCTACGGGGTCATAAATGTTTTTTGTTAGCAATTCTTTGGTAGCGTAGTTTTGTCTCCGGAATCCAATCATCTCAAAAATAATGAAAAGACTGCCGGTTCTAGCAATAGAGAGCAAAAAGTTGCTGAACTATATTTAATTCAATATAGCCAAAGTTTTCCCAAGACTAAGGTACATCTGGTGTATGATACACCGTGTATCTGGATTTATTCATAAATTTTCTCTTGTTGATTACATAGTACGATTAAATATTAGTAATTTTGGTCTTTGAGCAAATACGCTTCGAATTGATGTATCAAATTGAGCTGGTGACGGGTTAAAGAATTTGTGATCAATTTATCCTGAGAGGACATTACTGCAATCCGCCGTACTCAAACATTGATTGGACGCCGAAGCCGTCCCGCTAAAAAGCAAAAACGTAAAAATCATCGGTTTTTTTGTCTAAACTTTTTTTTCCCAAATTAATAGTCCTGGACGGTTTTATATCAAACGCAGCGATGCCGACGTCGTAAAAACTTAATCGGATAGGTATTGCATTGCAGTATTTACGCAAAGTTCACATGGCTTACCTTACGGGGCTAGACGCCTCTTAAGCATGATTTAATCTTAATTGATATCGAACTTAATCACGTTTATTTTTAAATAATGTTGGCAGTGTCAAATTCATGTTCCAATATGAACCCAAATATTCATGGACAGTGTTGGAAGCGTTGGGCGTTGGGGTGCGTTGGCCAACGTCCAACGCCCAACCAACGCGTTGGGAACGTTGGGCGTTGGCGAAATTTTTCTTCACAACGCGTTGGGGGCATTGAGAAAAAAATTTTCGGTGTTGGTAAGATTTCATTGCCAATGCGTTGGGATAAATTCAAACGTTGACCAACGCTTGCGTTGGGCGTTGGGGAAAATTCGATCGTTGGCCAACGCTTGCGTCGGTCGTTGGGGAAATTTAGAGCGTTGGTCAAATTTTGCAACACCACTCATGGATAAATACGAGAAATCAACAATTGCTAATTCTATAAGTTATAGAATATTTTTCGTATACACCACTTAAGGGTTTATCCGCCCCCCCTTTATCCGGCTACTTTGCCCGCTCGTGCGCTTATCCGGCCACTTTTTTCCCAAAAGTTTTTCGCCAATTCCGCCCACGCACTGAGGGTTTATCCGGCCTGGTGAGGGTTTATCCGGCCACTTGTGCTTTTAGTTTATTCTGGCAAATGGGTTTATCCGGCCATTTTCCTACTTGTGTTTTTCGCTGAGCTGGACAAATAGGTCTTTGTCAAAATCTAGCTGTAAATTATCAACCACTCTCAAGTTTTAGGGTTTCGAATACGTCCATTCTCGATTTTATTCTCGATTTTTACGGTGTCTTTGAGATATCTGTTGAGCTTAGTCATATAGTCTTAGTGTCTCTCTTTTTAATTTAAAGCAAAAATGATATTCAAATTTCGATTTTTGCGTTTTTCTTTTAATGGCCATATCCACAGTATGGTACGTTAAAACAATGTTTTTCTCACAGTGAAAGTTACGTTATGCGGGGTCAAAAAATGAGTTACATGATCGTTTCTAGAAAATTTCCCGCTCGTTTGCTTATCCGGCCGTTTGCTTTATGAAACTAATAAATTGCGCAATTCTCCGCGCGTTCTCTTATCCGGCCACCATTTTTTGCGCATTTTTTAGCTATTCCGCCTACGCCCTAGGGGTTTATCCGGCCATTTTTGGAAGGTGAAAGTGGCCGGATAAACCCTTAAGCGGTGTATAAAGTAACCGGAGCATCAAAGATGGGGCAGGTCAATTTGATTTTTTTTTTCATGGCGTTTTGTATTTAAGGCCATGTCTGTATTGTACAGTATTAATTTGGATGCGTCAGAGAGAAGGGCTTTCGGGATCATCACTCAGGTTTATTGTGAATAGCCCGCACGGCGTATATCAAAGTACGCAAGATTTACAATATATGTATCATTTTCATTAAACTTGTCTTCTCGCAAGTGGCAAATGTGGCCAAGGAGCAACATAAATTCAAAACCTAATTTGATTGACATTACTCTGACCAGTTGAGATTTTCATAAAACATATCAGAAAGTACCAAGTACAAGAGTTTTATACCGAACAAGTTGTGAATATAGAGAAAGAGAAAATATAAATTTCTTTAAAATTCAGTATACCGTTCGAGGCCTGCTGACTGCTGCTTAGCTGCTAAGTTTTCATTTGTTACTAATTTGTCAATGACATAAAAACATTTGTCTCGGACCGAAAGAGTATACAAGGTTAGTCCAATTCCAAGACGCTTTAGATTTGATTGAAAGTCCCTTTATTCCCGAGAATACCGGTTGAGTTTCATGAGAATCGCCCAATAGTTTCTAGTATACCATGCTGACACGATATACGCTTGGACGATTTTCATGAAACTCAACCAGTAGGACTTTTTGTCTCTTTTCATCACTAAATAGCGTCTCGCAATTGAACTCAAAAATTTAGTTGGAAAATAAAGTTTTTCATAAACGCCTGCGGGAATTATAAAAAGTCGTCGTCATATCAACCCGTGAAGATATACTTATAATAATTGCCACTATGACTAGTAGTGAAACATATCAAGCTCTATGGAAATTTAATGTGTGGAAATTTAAATTGTTTGTTTAACTCCTAGGGGTCACTTTGTCCGAATTTGGACTCAACACCCTAATTGGATCGAAAATGACAGTAAACCGGGCTTGATCGAGAATCGCTGAAATTGAGTCAAATTTTATGAGAAAAAATATTAAACATAAAACGGAAATGATATATTTCAGCTTTTCATAGTCACACAGCCTTTTTTGGACTAGACCCATTTCGGACTAAATGACCCCTACGGATTATATGCCATTTGTGACCCTTGGAAGATAAAGTAACGCTTTTAGTTTTATTTTAGTTTTACTCTATGCACGTAAGAAGAGTAGGTCCCTTAGACTTATTAGTTATATTGTATAAGTAAACTGTGTAAACATACTGAAGGAAGAAATATCAGAGAATTAAAAGTAATAATTTTGACAATTTATATGTACGTACTCGTAGAAAAGATTTATATGGGAAATTTTCATAATTTTTAGGAAATTTTTGATGAATTTTTTCGAATTTCTGACGAATTTCTGAGATTTAGATCTTATAAGTTGAAACTGGACGTTGAGAGATACTGGAATTTACATCATCTACGACAGGATGTCAAAAAATTGTCAAAAAAACTGTCAAAAAAAAAAATTAGGTAACGCACTAGGAATTACGTGCGACTAAGTGATTTTGTGTTCTTTAAATCACAACTACCTCCCATCCCTTAATTTTAATCGTTCAAAAGCATTGATTGTAATTTAATTTATCGCCTCGGATTTATGGTGCGAGCAAATCCACTTTTCACAAGATATAAAATCCTCACAGGAAGAATAAACGTAGTACGGCAAAAAGACTTATAATGACTAAGGATAAAAGAAATGTATCCCGCCGTGTTTATTGACTGAGATCGAAAACCTTCGTTAGTAACCTTAATTCATTTTCGCACTATATTTATGATAGGGTCTATACAAAGTGATCGCTAGTTAAAAGCAAAATAAACTGGCGATTTGCGTTAGGACCACGGTTGCAAGAACAATCCAACGCTAATTACTGTTCGGACGTAGGGGCGTTACGTTAAGGCAGCCAACTCAGCGCTTATTTTTGCTACGTTGTTTTTGTGCAATCATAATGTGTCTGGAAGTTGAAAGCAAACCGGTCATATTACCTCCCACGCAATTATTAATCTTATTGTGTGGGAGGTAATAGGACCGGTTTGCTTTCAGCTTCAAAACACATTAGCTAAGACAACGGCCATTTTGTACTACCAACACAAAGTGACAATCAATCTAATAGTTTTGAGCTAATTTTGAGTTTTCAGTTTTTTTAATAAATTTTTTTTAATTTTCATAAAATTTCGATATTATAATTCACCAATTGTCTCTAACGGTTCAATCAGTGCTTAGCAGAATGCCAAACACAACGCTTCAATTTCCTAAGATTGATAAGATAACGGCACAGGGTCAACCAAAAGTGTGGAAAATGTTTAATATATGTTTATATGAAATTACCATATTTATTAAAAGCAAACAACCGAAAAGCCGGATTTGGTATCCAGGGGTTAATAAATCAAAAACGTGGCTGAAATTGTGGCGTGAAAATGCGGCCAAGTACGGTTAACACATTTGTGTTAACAGCTGTGTACGTAACATTTACTTTTTAGCGAACACATACGTAATAATGACGGCTCAATCAAAGTTCTTTCATTTTCTCATATATTGGTAATATCTCCGGCTAATCAGTCACAATTTATCAAAAATCAGTGTGGTGCGTAGGCTTATAATCTAGAAAATAATGGATAAAAGATGGACCAAACAATGACACGCTCGGAGATTATTTAGTAGGGCTAATGTGTACACGATACTTTCTTAACCCTCAGGGGAAAGGAGTTTTAGGGAACCCGTGGGGGCAAAATGTGTGTGAATAAACACGCACTTCAAAAATTCGCAATAATTCAAAAAACTGTTAAAACCATGTTCTAGAGCTCGTCAAACTACGTCGATCTGACTATTAATAAATTCATTTGGGCCACCAGGGCCCCCTAGAGAGCTGTTTGAAATATCCAACCAACGCAAAAAAAACACCGTCAATCGAATTTTCTCGAAAACTTGAGGGGGGGTCACCAATACCCGTTTTGCCCTTCTGGGCCTACAATTACCTTAAATCGACAAAAAAACAAGTTGCGTGTCTATTTACACGCACTTCCCCTTAGGAGTTAAAATGTATAAAGAATAAAAAGCTACAAAACAGCCTAAAAGTTCACGAAAACGGACCCTGTTACACATTAAGTTAAGGTGTAAGACCGCCCGTTTTGGTGAGGTCCTTACTCGACCTTAAAAAAGTTCTAGACTTTCAGGCACGGGGTTTTCCCTGGGAGTTGAAAAAAATAAATTCTTGTAGCATCATGTAGCTTTTAGACGGCGCAGCATTAGAACACGGTTAATTGACTTTCGATCAAAGTCAAGTAAGATTTTCATGTACATATTTTCTACCTACGTTTATCACTGTCGATGAAATTTTTTTTATCTTTTTTTCTTTTTGAAAGGACAAAAAAATTTCAAATTTGTGAGAAAAAAAATCAAAGAATAAAAGAAGTGATTTTCAACTATACTTTTATCGATTTCAGTAAACGCATATTAAAGAGATTGTCACAATAATACTAAATCTGTCGTTAATTTTTTGTTAACTTGGAATCACCTAATATTTCTTGTGATATTTTTGATCTTCATTTTTTTTTTCTAAAGAGAAATATTTTGTGTATCAGAGATTGGCTTGTTTTACTTTATTTAGAGATAAAAACTAGAAGATTATTTTCAAGGACAAGTGTTGAGTCATTTTACAGGAGATTTAATCGTTCTGTGCCGCTGATTTGAGAGAAAACATAAATTTAGATAACAGAGAATTTCTTTGGAAATCTACATTTCAGCAAATTTAAACACCGATATTTATTTTCTTAAGCAAAATTCATAATTTGAGGAGGTGACATGGTGACATCCGGATGTTGTTTACAAATTGCCTCCCCAGAAAATTCACTACACCGGCTTTAATTTACAATAAATTTCAATCATTTCATTATAACAGAGAAATATTCCAGTTAAACACTGATTGAGTTGATTGTCGACAGGGCCTTGAACTTGGCAAAAATGGAATTTAGAACGTAAACAGTGTAACCAGAAAACGTAAACAATTTTAACCATAAAATGTGTCATTTCAAAGGCAAACTTTTAATTCACATTAGTAGTGCGTAGGTTTGAATCTATTTTTAAATTTAAATGGTGCAAATTCAAATAGTTAGGTGGCGTAGTTTATTATTTTTTATGCATACATCAAAAAAATATCTAAACAATTTTAGTCATAAATTATACGATACACAAGGTGCGCCGTTTTGTTTCACCCCATTATGTTACAATTTTTCCCGTTCATCCCGTTAGGTTACAATTTTCCGTTATGTTACACTTTTTTGATTTGGTTTTGTTAGATAACGGCGCACCTGGTGTATTATGTTGTTCTAATACAATTATTTCCACTTAAAAATTCTAACTAACAAAAATGTTTATTTGCACTAGATAAGGCACAATACAAGTCTTATTTAGTGCAAATAAACATTTTTTGTTAATTCGAATTTTTAAGTCGCAATATTTGTGTTCCAACAACATAGTATCGTATATTATATTAGTATATCAATTTTTCACAAAAAACATCAAAACTTATAGGATTTTTTTAGATAAAAAAACTATGTCTCCTGTTTGGCGATAAGATACTTTTTTTCCTATTTTTTCGTCATTAAAGATATCAAACCTAAATTATATGTTTTCTTGAAATAATTACAAAAAAATGAGTTTCATTCAGTAAGAATTGATTTCGTATTTCGAAAAACTGACCCTTATATGGCGCGACCAGGTCCTTATTTGGGCAACTAAAGATTAGGTTATTTCAGTATTCTAAACTAGAATCCATGTTTTACCGATATTTTAGGGGTTTGGGGGCCAAAAAGCCACTTTTCTAAAAAGAACCAGCCGCGGGGGGCTAGCCGGCTGCAACCTTATTAGGGGAAACTCGCTTAATAATAACGTATAAACTAGATATATTTGTGAATATTTGGCGAATGTGACGTTTAACGCTCTCGATTACGTGAATATTTTATTAGTAAATTAAATTTTATGATTTAATTACATACATGTGTTAATAGATAGATTTTTGGGTCGATTGAAAAGTGATTTACAGAGCTCGATTTGTCTTTAACGATTAAAATTATTTATTTGAACCGACAACCTCAATATAGTGTCTCAGATACCAATAAGCCCCATGATAACTTACAAGGGGGCGCAAGGTAAAGATACGTGGGTATCAATTTAGCCTTAATTTTATTTCGTAAAAAATCGACATTTAAGCGTATGCCAAACAAAGTCTTTACTATATAAATGTTTTTATAGTATACAAACTACTTGAGATTATAAAATTTGTATACACCGGGTGCGCACTTATCGGGCGGGTTTCGCGACAAAAAACCTTAATCGGGCGCCCGATAACTGCTCAGGGCGGAAGCGTAAATAGGTAAAAATATGCAAAAAACCACCGGATAACAACACGAGGGTGCCCGATAACAGCACGAGCGGGAAATTTCGTCAAATGAATCCAAAAATATGAAAAAACCGCCTGATAACAGCAAAGGGTGCCCGATAACAGCACAAACCCTGCCCGATAACTGCGCACCCGGTGAATATTGGGAAAAATTGATCAGCCTCGTCTCTACCGTTTGAGTTTCATGAAAATCGACTGTCCGGTTCTAGAATAGACCAATTTTCTTTTTCATTTTATAAATTATAAAATACGTGAATTATTGGCGTACTGAGAAAGTGGGAGAAAATGTCAAGGAAAATTTGTCGATTCTAGAAAGTTGCAGCCAATTTTCATAAAACTTACACGTTAGTGAAGAAACTGTGTCTGGATTGACCCTAAAAGAATAATTTGTGGCCTTGGCGAGCCAAAATCTAATAATTAGGTTATAGGCTAAGAAAAGATTTGATTTATTGAAAGTTTATGTATCTTTATAAAAATAAGGTTTATGTAAATCAGTTACAACTTGATACATTAAACCTGATTTCAATAAAGACACATAAGTTTTTAAAAAATCCAATCGTTTTTTTTTTCTACAGTTCCCTTTAAAAGTTATGTGCAATAGACTATACACAGGGTGCGCAGTTATCTTGCGAGCAATTATCTTGCGAAACTTGCCGCTCGTACGCCTATCTTGCGACTTTTCAGATTTTTTTTTCGGGACTTCCGCCCACGCACTCAGCAGTTATCATGCACAAAAATTCTATTGAAGTCATGTCTTTTTTCATTTTTTTAAAATTATATCATGTCATTTATTTACATTTTTTATGGAAACCTTTAAATTTTTAAATGCTTTCAAGCTGAACTCAGTCTTATTTCGCGACAATTTTTAGCAAATACGATTGTCCCTTCCGAAATCATGCATTTTTTGCGGTTGTTGGGAAATTCTGCCTACGCATTGAGCAGTTATCCTGCGAAAAAAACGCTTTTCGAGGACCAAGTTCGCAATATAACTGCGCACCCTGTTTTAAACACTAATAGTTAATACTAATAGTAAATATTATTGCATATTATCTGTTCGGGATTCATTAAGCCGCCATCCTTCTCAAACATTTGTTATTTACTGCTTCAAATAATTAATGCTTGTAATTTTGACGTTGAAAATTTGGCAAAATCTTAGTTTTATAAAGGTTTGTTCTGTCCGGTACCGCATATAACTGTCAAGTATGACGGGTAAACATAAATTATTTTATGGTTTGTATTTTGTCTGTCTTAATCTCCTCTGACTTGAGCAGTAAATTCTCATAATCATAAGTTGTTGTACATAAGTGATTGTAAGTAGATATGAGATGTTTCTTTTGATTGCCTCTAACAGAGCGACCCCTGTATACAACCACTTGCTACAATTTTCATTGATAAAGCTTATTAACTCTCAGGGGGAAGGAGTTTTTGGGATCCCGTAGGGGGAAATATGTGGATATAAACACGCACTTAAAAATTCATAATAATTCAAAAAAAACTGGTAAAACCAAGTTGTAGAGCTCGTCAAACTACGTCGATCTGACTATTCAGAAATTGATTTGGGCCACCAGGGCCCTCTAGAGAGCTGTTTGAAATATCCAACCTACGCAAAAAAAAAATACCGTCAATGNAATTTTTTTGAAAAGTTGAGGGGGTCAGCAATACCCGTTTTGCCCTACGGGGCCTCCATATGCCTTAAATTGACGAAAAAACAAGTTTTGTGCCTATATACACGCACTTCCCCTGGGAGTTAACAACAGTTCTTAAAAATCACCTCCGCTCATTATGGACGTTGTTTGGCGGAAAAATTATCTTTTGTAAAAGTTGCCCTTATTATGGGGTGGCCTCTATTATCTCTCATAATAAGGGCCATCTTCCACAATGAATTTTGGCCCCTATTATGAGTAAAAAACATTTTTGGTCAAAAAGGTGGCCCTTGTGAGAAAGTGGCCCATATTATGAGAAACCAGCCACTATTATGAGAAAGGGGGTGCCACAGCTTTTCGTCATTGTTACTTTTCGTCCAATGGTATTTTTCGTCAAAAAATTTTTCGTTCACCAATTTTTTCGTCCAAACATTTTTCATCCAAAAATTTTTTCGTCCAAAATTAGTTTTCTAAAAACACATTTCTAACCGATTTTTTGTGAAAAAAAAGTTTGGACGAAAAACGTTTTGGACGAACAACGTTATGGACGAAAAATGTTTTGAACAAAAAATGCTTTGGACGAAAAGTAACATTGACGAAAAGCTCTGGCACCGAGAAAGGGGCCCTAATTGTGGAGGGCATTTATTATGAGGGGTTGTATTGAAATTAGGGACTGTATTGAAAAAGGGGATCGCAGATGTTAAGAGATAATTTTCAATTCCCGGTTCGCTTTCGTTGATTTGCTATGTACCCAAATTTGCTACGTTTTCGTGCTTTTTTTCGTGTGTTTACTCTGTATAGAACGGGGCGATGTGACGTTGGCCGTGTCAGGGGGGACTGGTCGTAAATCAGCATTTTATTAAGATCATCGAAATTTATGAATCAATTAACACAAATTCATATGCGGTTTTAACTCACAAGTGTCGATTTGATTGAAATTAAGACTTCCGTCCAGGTCCATTTTTAGGTTTCTGCCACATGAAAAGTTTTGACACGGAAATGAAATGGGGTCTAAGGGTACAGGTTTTTGGTTTTTTTGCCCTTTGTATCAATTTTTTTTTGTTTTTTTTTTGTGCTTGGTTAGTTACCTGTTCGCATTCTGAACATAATTAAATATAGTAATTAAACAGAAGAACCTACTTGTTGGATGATCACTTTCTGTCAAAAAATAGGCCGCTCTAGGAGCGCCCCTTATGGAAGAAAAATAGACCGTAAATAGGTCTATTTGTTGTTACCAATAGGTGATAAAAAAAAAGCTTAGCTGCCGGTTAACGGCGCACCCTGTGTATACTACTAAAATGTCCCCTGTCTCAGTTTTTGTTTGTCGAAAACTTTTCTAGACCATATTTTATCATTTTACGACGAAAAAGTTTTTCGGTGAAAATCCAACGATGGTTGGTCGAGGAAAAAATTTTTTCGAAAAATATATTTTTCGGGGATAATTCAAATGAGCCTTTCAAAAGAGTTGTTCTTTAACTCGGCCCTATAAGCACTACTAACCAGGGCTCGGCATAATTCAAAATAAAAACTAGCTGTGCTGAACTGTCCTCTCGAGCTCAAAATTAAAAACGAGCTTTCATGTGCTGGCCTCTCGAGGCCGAAAAAAACATGAGCTGTCCTGTCGAAGTGCCCAGCTAGCTGTCGAGTAGTACTAACTGCACTATTCGGCTTTTTGGTGGAAAAAAGTTTTTCGAAGACCGGGTTTCTCGGCGAAAGTTTTTTTGAGCAAAAGGGTTTTTTGTAAAATTTTCCCGAAAAACTTTTTTTCGAAAAACCGAGTTTCTAAGGCACAAACGTGAAATGTGAATTAGGAATTAAGAGTATTTTTTTGTATTTTTGCTGTCATTCTTTTCTTCTAACTCAGTCATATTTTATTATTTGCCGATCTTTTTGGACTGCTGACAAATTCCTAATTTCAATTAGGCCTTGCTCCACGAGGACAAAGGGGAATGCTAAGTAGATTCAATTGACAAAAAACGACCTAGCTCAGTATTATGACAACCGCATTTTTGGGTGATGGTTAACGCTCGAAACCAAAAGATTATTTTCTATTCCGCCTGTCATTCGACGCACATTTAAAAATAGGTTCTTGAATCAAGAATTTGAATTTTTTGATGAACAAAAAATAATGATTTTCAGCATTTTTTTGTTGAGATTTAACGATGTTGTGACAGGCCCTCAGTGATCTTCGAGAATCTATTTTCAAGAATGCATTTTTAGATATTCTTCAAATTGAAGAATCATTATGAGAATAATCATTAATTTGAATTTGAAAAAAATCTACAGGGGGCAGTCCATTCTGGGTCGCTTTGGAATTTTTACTCAAAGTCCCGGTTTGACCCAGAACTGGACTTTGGACCCATAATTGAGGTAAAATGCGACCCAAAATTGAGTTTTGACCCAGAATTGGACTCCTTATTTTTTTTGGGAAAAAAGCGTCCCAGAACTAAATTTATTTTTGAAAAGCGACCCAAAATTTGGGGCCTGGAATTGGACTACACCTATATGTTACATTTAAATTTCTGTTTTTTTTCTGACATAAAACTTAACATCAGAACTTATGTGGTCAATATACACCCCCTAACAAGTTATCTTAACACTTTTTGGACTGAAACGTATCGTTAATTCCAATTATCTCACCAAATACCCTACCCAACTATCATGACACAATTCAATTATTTTAACACTTTTTGAGAAAAAAACAGTTAAGATAACTGGTTAGGTGGTTATTATATACGATTATCTTCCAGAGACAAGTTACATACCATGCTAAATTATTATTGATAATGGTATATGTAGCCGATGAATTTTGAAAAATGAGGATACCGGAAAATCTTTTAGAATACCGCCAGATGAGGGTTCGCCAAGTATGCGAGAGTTTCTCAACTAAGGGTCGGGTTCGCCAACTAACGTTTTTTTACAGTAAACCATCACTTACTTGGTGGCCCCCTGTATAACATTTCCGTTCTTTAAATTTAATAGTAAAATCTCTCGTCAAATTTAATAGAGCATCTGGATCTTCGTTTCGCATCAAGATGAAAAAAAAAAAAATTCTTCGCGAAAGAAATGATGACGCGGCGAACTTGGAGGCTCTCATAGCGCCTAAGCGGAGTCAAAATTATACACAAACAGAGGCCCTTCGAGCGAGTACTTTTCTTTTAATAAAACCAAAATGATTTTTTTGATTTTCTCTTCTTTTGGATATTTTCAGAAAAAAAAAATCTTGTCTTTTTTGTTCTAATTTTATATACTGTCATGAACATATTTTTTTATTATTGATTTTACACTGATGGTACTTTTGTGATAAGGTTTTTTTTATAACCGAACGATAAAACAAATTGGAACCGCGGTTCGAATCAAATAGAACATAAAAAAAACGACAAAAATTTATATTTCAGAGACTAGGAGAGATCGGTGAGAGATGAAGTCGGTTTTATTACTGACATTTGGCTTAGCCTTCGCAGCGTCCAACTTCAAGCAAGGTAAACTTAGTTTGTTTTGTTAACACAAGTACATATTTTGGCACATAGGAGAGAACCGTCTGTATTTCGAGTTCAGAATAGAATACATGTGGGAGGCGAGGAATTAGAGAAATTCAACTCTGGAATTTCTAAAAATCGTGAATTTGATTTTTCTAGTAGGTTAAGTTGAAATA
Organism: Oikopleura albicans; assembly: GCA_004367875.1. Taxonomy (NCBI): domain Eukaryota; kingdom Metazoa; phylum Chordata; class Appendicularia; order Copelata; family Oikopleuridae; genus Oikopleura; species Oikopleura albicans. The sequence goes on from SCLG01000105.1 coordinate 190,057, forward strand.
ATAATTGATTTTTTTTCAATTAAGAAATATCGTCAAACTACGTCGCGACGATCTGACTATTCAGAAATTGATTTAGGCCATCAGGGCCCCCTAGATAGCTGTTTGAAATCTCCAACCTACGCAAAAAATAATGTATTTTTTTCGAAAATTTGAGGGTGGTCAGCAATATCCGTGTCACCCTACGGGGCCTCCATATGCCTTAAATCGACGAAAAAACAAGTTTTGTGTCTATATACACACACAGTGCTCCCTGGGAGTTAACAAGGCAATTTTACACGGATATTTATAACAGGGAATTTTTTTAAACGATTGACTTTCAAACACGGATATCCACAAAAACGTGATAAGTAAATTTCTCCCAGAAATAAATCATCAACCGCATTTGAACCCTAGCAATTTACAAAAGTTTCACAAAAAATGAACGAAAAAGGGCTAAAAATGAGATTGACAAGTTAATGAGCTCAACTTCACTTTATCATATGATTGAAAAGATGCCGGAATAATTGTTCCATTTCCGTGATTCGTGATTGAAACTTTAAACCGCTAATTTTCTATACTTAATATTATGTCACCGGACATAATCCGGATCCGGTTCCTTTCGGAAAGAAGTGCAAAATTAATCGACATTATTATAATTTATTATCATGATTTGTGTTTTTTCCGATTATTTAATTGAAAAAATAATCTGGGTGTCTTACAATATCATTGAAATACACAGATATTTATAACACCGGCCTTAACTCTCAGGGGGAA
>SCLG01000105.1:195855-219882 GCA_004367875.1 Oikopleura albicans
TTTGTAAACAAATCGACTGACCCCTCCTTAAGGTTTTCAAAGAAATAAGATAAAATTCTAATTGAATTTGGTTATTTGTAAACATATACAATTAACGCTATTTTAAGCTACCAGACAAAAAATCCGTTTTCTCAAAGTAAGGGCCATCTTTTGGCACTTTTGAAAATCGAAAAAGGTGGCCCTTACTTTGAGGCCCCTCTGTAACACAAATTACAACTTTAGCGTTTTTTATCGCTTGTACAAGAAATAAAAATAAAACTAAGAATTTTTAATAAAAAAAATATTAATGGAAAAAAATATTTCGGGCGGAAACATAACTGCTCAGTGTGTAGGCGGATTAACTGGAAAATTTTCCTCGAAAAAACGGAAACATAACTGCACCGACGGGGCCGAGGGGAAACATAACTGCCGGAAACATAACTGCACAGGTGGTGTATTAAATTTTGATTATGTTTCGCGAGTTTTTGTTTGTTCTTGACGAGATAAAAAGGAAACCGCAACCGTGAACAACTCGGATGTGCAACTTGTTATAAAGCTAAACACACTTCCTTTCGTAATTAATACAGATACTTAACAATAAGCACATTAACACGTAAAACATCATATTGTAATTAATGATGACGAATTGGAAATGCTCTACAATAAGTGACCAATTCTAGAGAATAAAAAAATATGTCGCTAGAGCATATTAGGCAGGATTAATAACGCTGCTAAGAAGTTTTCTAGAAAGTTTGTTAATTAACCGAAAAAAATTGAGAGCCGTTTACACGCAACTTACCCGGTTGGCACAAAATCCAAAAAATGACCCCTAGAGTTATTGACTTTTTCTCTGAAGTTCGAAATAATTATTCTTAATCTTATTGAACAAACTAATAAAGTATCACATTCTAAGTGAACTTCCCGAAAAAAAGTTCGGAAAAAAACCTGTTGATAGTATTAGGATTAACAATACATTGGCGCAAGTATCATATGAATGCCTACACAGGGCTCCAAGTTAAAGTGTCCAAATCAGGGCTCGACAAAGCCAGGCATATTCATTTGCCTGGCTTGGCTTGGCTTTTTCCTGTCTCCAAAAAATTGACTTGGCTTGCCATTTTATTTTCTCGAAATAAGCCCTGGTCCCAACTTCACCAAAAATAATCGCTCGAATGAGCATCAAAATATTTTCAGTTTGGCATTATTTTGATACTAAACTTATTTCGAAATTTAATCGACTGTGCTACAGGCATTGTTTCATACATATTATAGAAAGGATATTAGCTGCCTGAACAAAAAATATAAAATTGTTGTTGATGAAGCGTTAACCCCCAAAGAAAAATAACTTGGAGTTCCCCAACCCAATCTCATGACGTTTGTTTCTGGTCTGATGGCTCGTTATTACCATTTCAGAACATGTTTGTGTTTAATAAAATTCTGATATTTAGTTACTCAAACTTTATCACGATGAAACCGATGATTTTAATGTTAACTCTCAGGGGGAAGGAGTTTTTGGGAACCCGTAGGCGGAAAATGCGTGTTTATATACACGCACTTAAAAAACTCACAATAATTTAAAAAACCAAAGCCGAAAAACCAAAGCCAAAAAACTAAAGCCAAGTTGTAGATCTGACTATTCAGAAATGGATTTTTGCCACCAGAGCCCCCTAGAGAGCTGTTTGAAATCTCCAACCTACGAAAAAATAACGTCAAACGAATTTTCTCGAAAAGTTTACGGGGGGGTCAGAAATACCCGTTTTGCCCTACGGGGCCTTCATATGCCTTAAATCGACGAACAAAAACAAGTTGTGTGTCTATATACACACACTTCCCCCTGGGAGTTAACGAGGTTAATCAAGCGTAATATGACAGGAATTTAAAGCTAGTCAGACGTCATTGACCGGTTAGTTGCCGGTTAACCGGAATACCTGAATGATTCGATTTTGAACACTTTGACAGTTCCCGTAAAATGTGCAAATTCGCAAAACGCCAAATTTGTTTCGTAATATTATTAGGACATTAATTGTTTAAAACATAAAATACAGCAGTCCTTTTAATGACGCGTTAATAGGACCTGGTTGGGTACAATTTATTACGTAGATTAAGATCTCGTTAGGGCAATAAAGTCCACTAAGCCGACTCAGTCGCACTTCCGGTAATGTCCATTGTTTTTTTTTACTACAGGGATTCAACAGTTTTTAATGGCCAATTCATCTTCCTGAAAAGAAAATAATCGTCCATTTTACTTAAATAATCTACCATTATAAAACCTTGCATTTACATAAGAGAAAAAAAATAAGCCATGACCACCAATTTTTTTCGAAAAAAAACTGTTTTGGCCAAAATGTTCGTCTCGAAAAGTTAGCTTTCAATATTTTTGGAAAATCAAGGCCAAGTTCAACGAGTCACGTGATAAATTTGATTAAAGGCCTCCAATTGGCCCGTTTTTGTGTCCACGATTTAAGTGCCTTAATTAATTTTTTTTACACTTTTTTGGCTTATATGAAAGTTCATGTGCATATCTCGGGAGGGGTCTCTCAGATTTTTTTTTTCTCTAACGAGGCTAACCGATATACCTAATATGAATTCTGGGAAAAATGTGTTGAAAATTGAACGACTCGTTTTGGAAAATAAATACCCATTGATATGTAATCAAACACGGTCGATCTGATGGTCTGGTAAAAAAACTACAATTTTGTCAAATGAACGAACAAAACGGCCAAAAATGGCCAACATATAGGTTTTTCGGGCTAAAATCTATGTTTTCAACTAAATTTCTGATAAGGAAAAATGAAAACTATACTGTTTGACTTCTATGTTGTATGGATTTTTATTTCGAATTTCCAAAGCCGGTCGTCCGTTTCTGTGTTGTACAGGGGGTCTCACATTAAGGGACGGTTTTGCCCCTGTTTTCGAAAAAAAGCGTCCCTTAACTCCCAGGGGAAAGTGCGTGTAAATAGACACGCAACGTGTTTTTTCGTCGATTTAAGGCATATGAAGGCCCCGAAGTGCAAAACGGGTATTGGTGACCCCCCTCAATTTTTCGAGAAAATTCGATTGTTTTTTGCGTAGGTTGGAGATTTCAAACAGCTCTGTAGGGGGCCCTGGTGGCTCAAATCAATTTCTGGATTGTCAGATCGACGTACTTTGACGAGCTCTACAACTTGGCTTTACCAGTTTTTTGAATTCTGCGAATTGATGTGGATTTTTTAACTGCGCATTTTTCCCCTACAGGTTCCCAAAAACTCCTTCCCCCTAAGAGTTAATTTGAATCATTTAACTAAAAATGTCCCGTAATTTGAATTCTGTCCCTTAATGTGAAACCCCCCTGTATGTATTTTTTTCGAATTATTTTCAGCTAGTCCGGACTCCGGACTAGGCAGTAGATTACTACTGTAAGTGAACATAGTCTATAATTCAAACTTGCTTTCCTGGATCCCATAAAACAGTCAGTTAGCCATGAAAAGATGTAACTTATATGTCAACGAGCTTTTTTTTGTATCACGAAATTACGATCAGGGCGCTTATTTCTCACGCTTTTACTAAAAATCTACTTTATTCGGGGTGATCGATTTAACACCTAAGATTCCACGCGTATTAAAACTACTTTACTTTCATAAGTTGCGTGATTAAGTTACAGAAATAAAATTATATATATCTGCAGATTCAGCATTTTCGTTAAATGTTATCCGAAAAGCTGCCGTTATCCTAAAACAGACGTTGTTGTTAGGTCATTTTTTATCAAATCATGTTCATTTTAAATTTTCAAAGTTTTTTTTTTAATTTTCCGCCTAAACACTGCACAGTTATCTTGCAGTTTTTTTACCTACTGCTAGATGAGTGCGAAAGTACATTCCTTACTCATTTATTGGAAGTTTTCGGTTCTCGAGAATAGCGTCCGAAAAAGGAGCATCGTCACAAAAAGGTCCGTTTTTCTATTAGAATGGCCCCATTTTGGCCAAAACCGTCCGATAAATGAGTGTATTGTATAATCAAAAATATAATTTGAGAATTGTTACAGTAACAGTAGTCTAGCACTAACTTTATAGTACATGGTGAGGTCGCGAACCAAAAACGGCTTAGCATCTATATTACCTCACCCTGTCTAAAGTTTATACTCAAATCCATATACCAAGTCATTAACAAAATCCATTTTCAGTTTTAGTTAACTCTTAGGCCCTAAGACTTAGGGGGAAGGAGTTTTTGGGAACCCGTAGGGGGGAAAATGCGTGTAAATAAACACGCACTTAAAAAATTCACATTAATTCGCAATAATTCAAAAAAACTGGTAAAGCCAAATTGTAGAGCTCGTTAAACTACGTCGATCTGACGATTCAGAAATTGATTTGGGCCACCAGGGCCCACTAGAGAGCTGTTTGAAATCTCCAACCTACGCAAAAAAATACCGTCAATCGAATTTTCTCGAAAAGTTGAGGGGGTCACCAATACCCGTTTTGCCCTACCATATGCCTTAAATCGACGAAAAAAAACACGTTGCGTGTCTATTTACACGCACTTCCCCCTGTGAGTTAAGCAGCACGTCTAGGGCCGTTCAAAAAAGGTAGAATTGAACATTCCAGGGTTTTATTCTGGGTATACCCTTTGGTATCATACGACCCTTGATATTTTAAAAACATTTTCTCAGGCTTTCTTTCCAGAAAACTTTCCCAGCCATTTTCGGTTTTAAACCTCAGTTTAATTTAATCTGTGTCAGCGGATAATAATAAATTATATAAAATAAAGAACAGCACGCGCTCGTTTTTTTTTAATTATTTTCTCATATCTCTTTGTCTTGAGTAAGAGTGGGTTATTGTGGGTTAGGTATTTGGGTGGGTTAAATGAAGGTTAGGTATTCGTGGGAGGTTCCCTTTCGTCGTTCGGTTTTTGTGAACTTCAAATATGTTTAGACCAAATTTAGTCTCAGAGTCACGTCGTGACCAGCTCAGTAGAAAAAAAACACACTTCTGGCAGACGCCCAATCTCCCGTCCAAAAGGCGGTTATTTAAAGCTATTTCGCCATTCATGATATTTTAAATACACTGTCTTCGATACAATTGCGTACGTTTTTTTTGTCAGCATGACATAATTTTTGGATAAAATGACTATGAATGGAGTTCAAATTAGAAAGTCCTTGGTTTAAAAATTCGATTGACGGTGTTATTTTTTTGCGTAGGTTGGAGATTTCAAACAGCTCTCTAGTGGGCCCTGGTGGCCCAAATCAATTTCTGAATAGTCAGATCGACGTAGTTTGACGAGCTCTACAACTTGGATTTACCAGTTTTTTTGAATTATTGCGAATTAATGTGAATTTTTTAAGTGCGTGTTTATTTACACGCATTTTCCCCCTACGAATTCCCAAAAATTCCTTCCCCCTGAGAGTTAAGGCACTTAAAATCGGCACCAAAATATGAGCCTTTTTCAGGCCTTGTGACTAATTTATCACGTGACCTGTTGAACTTGGCGCAAAACTGACCTCGGTCCCTAATAGACTCCCTATAATCCACTTTTTTATTCTGAGTAGAATGGCCAAAACAGTTTTTTTTTCTATTTTTTGAGGCCACCACCGCTTATTTTTTTCTCTTAGATAATCGTACTCCAATAACGCCATAATTTTGTCAACTGATGAAATCGGTGTCCAATAAACAGTGTTGGAAAAGTTGGCCAACGCTCCAAATTTCCCAAACCCCCATCGAAAGCGCTCGTTTTTTCCGGACGCCCAACGTAAGCGTTGGCCAACGCTTGATTTTTTCCCAACACCCAACGCGATTGGCTCTATTGACCCAAAAACTGAAAATTGGATATCAATTTGGTAGTTTAGGGGCGAAGGAAGCCAATTATCGTGTTATTTATTTTTGAAAATTTCAAAGACCACATGATTTACAATAGAGCATATGATTGGATAACTAATATACGGATCAGCCAATAGCCTGCAGGAATTATTTTTTTTTATTTTATAAAATTAATTTTTGATAACAGATCTTTTCGACAGAGATTTTTCTCCCGAAGAATTTCTCCCATTGGTTCAACATCTATCATGGATAAGGTTGGTGCTTCATGAAAAGGAGTGTTCATTAGAAAAGAGAAATGATATTTTACGATATTTTGAAGTGAAATTTCCTCAAATTTTCCAGCAAAACTTTCACTTTGCGCCATTTTAGTTGGGTAACTCGTCATTGATTTCGGCTGGATTAGGTTACTTTTTGAGTAAAACACGTTTTTTCTTCTGAACTCGAAATACAAAAATAAAATAGAGTTTTTATTTGTGCTACTTTTATCATAAAATGATGTACTTATAATACTTGTGCAGTTTATGTGTATTAAACCAAATTATTATAATCTGTTATTATTTATCAGAATTATAATTACTGATTTTTTTATTATTATTTTGCAGTCGACAGAGTGACAGGTATGATTTTATTGCTGGGAGTACCTCAGAGCTATGGGCTGCTTATTTAGATTGCTGCTATGGGCCTATTGGCATAATATAAGGCTCTGGCACGATTACTGATATGCCTTATATACACCATTACCTCTTATCGCAGTGATTTTCAAACGCGAAAAAAATAAATAATGTTACCACTTTTTGGTAATGTTGCTTGACAGGTGTTCTCATAACCCGTAGGTGTCACATTGTGACGATCGTCACAAAATCCCGTTGTGACTGTTTTTAAAGTAAAAAATTCGTCGCAAAAAGTGTTTTATGGGGGTATTCAAACATGCTGAATCCAACTAGACTTATAAAAAACTTACCAGATGTCTCCAAAGTCATCTCAGGAAGATTTTTGAAAAAATTTTGAGAAAAAAAAATTTCCGATTTTTGTTCCAAAATTTTCTCCATGGAATTTGGTTTGACCCGTCTATCACCGATTTTTGATTTGAGCCCGTTTTCATGAGATATGAGGCGAATAGGCCGCTTTGTGACGAGAATTTTTTAACGGACAACAAAAAATAAAAATCCGCAGCAAATTGACTACACTCCCCCTGCCAGTTAAATAACAGTTTGGTGGAGCTTAAAATTGTTTTTACAACGTAATTGACATTAATTGAATATAATATCAGTTAGAAGGAAAAGATGTACACAACAGATTTTGAACAGGAATTTAAATCTAAAGAAAACAACCAACAAATACGTTTTAAAACGGCGACCATTGGGTAAACAAGTAGTATATGTTCACAAAAAATATCTGAATATCCAAACCAAAAACAGCATAAACTGTCATTCTACATTTTTGACGGATATTTATTCATAATCACAAAAATTTCTTTAATTGGGAAATTTTTACCTTTTTCAATCGAGAAAATCCGCTTTTATTAGTTTTTAAAGAAATATTAGACTTTTTTTCTCGTTTTGGGACCAATTTATAGTGTCTAAAATATATACCCAGTACTTTCACACAAATTCAAAGCATTGTAATGTTTCTCCGGCACCGTCGAAATCGTGATATTGTATGTTTTGGAGAAAGTAATCGACCGACAGTTCATAAATAAATATACTATAAACTTTTCTATATACCTATATCTAAAATGTCGGCAGATTGCCCTTTCTCTAGAAAACAAAGTATTCGGATTCCGACGGTAGGGTTTTCACCCTTCTCCTGCTTTTTAGTCGGATAAAATATGTTAGATATTGTTCATTTTTTTATCGCTATCCAAAAATTCGCCAGACACTTGAACAATACATACCTTCATTGGGAACGCTCTCATTCAACTCGCATTATGTTGCATATCCTAAAAAAAATATAGCGCTCTAATTATAGTCAGAGCTATAGTCAAATAATTCAAACTTACACAAATAAGAATTTTTGACTTAAATTCGCGAAAAAAACTACTTTTTAATAAGTTAAAAACCTAACTTCCATGATTTACAGATTGTCACGGAAAAGGAAACTTTTTCCCCCGTTAAACCATCCGCATAATGTCGTTTTATGTCCTTTACCGTGATTGGCTCTTAGTACGGAACTAGTTCTGAGAAAGTAAGAAAAAGAAAAAAAGTGACCAATAGGCGCGCGACTATTGGACGCGCTCTCCAGAAACGGCTGTAATTGACCCGAGGTTCTTGAGTCCTCACGCGCGCCACACAACGGATGGGTTACCGCGGCAAAAAACAATTGTTATTTGTGTGACGATCCGTACGCTTTAAGGATTTTCTTACAGAAAGAAAAATTATTAATGATTCGCTGCATCAATTCATATTTCGATTGGGAGAATGTCCAGTTGGGTGAATCTTTAGATCAATAAGATTTTCCGCAGATTCTCCAAATGTACTCTCCCTTATGCTTCCCAATTAACCATTTGCACAAATGGCTAGTAGAGGTTATGATATTTAGCCAAGTTACTTTTAATTGGCTACCTATCAAAACTCGCAACATTAATTCAACATCAAGTTCAATAAATTGATTTTTTTAACGCAGGATGTCGCAATGTCAAAATGGAGCTGGTATTTTTGGCGGATGGGTCAACATCGGTATCCCAAAAGTCGTTCCTGGTGATGCGTGATTGGATAAAAAGTTTCATTTCCAATTTTGACATTTCGGAGACGACAACACGCGCGAGCGTTGTGCAATTTTCGGATCGGATTAGTGACGCGCGTGGCTATGGCTTCCCCCTTTCGGGACGCGCAAACGAAATTAACCGCAATTTGGATAACCTACAATATATGACGGGAAATACGCGAGCTGGGGAGGCGCTCAGGAGTGTTGAGCAATACTTATAATTATTATAGAAGTATTAGTGGTTGTTAACAGTCATGCGCATATTGGGTAGTTAGCTACCCATTTTCACTTTATTTCTAAATAAAAAGAAAACGGCTTGTGATAATAAAAAAACGGACAACGGATTTGAAATCAAAAAATTGTTTTACGTTTTTAAATGGGAGAAAAATATTTTTTTTAGAAAATTGTTTTTACGTTTGTGTCCGTGGAGGACGAGGTCTAAAATAAAAAATCAACCCAGTAAGAGAAGAAGAACAGGGCTTCAAAATAAAATAATAATCAAAAAAAAAGAACGTTCATTGTTTGGCGCGCTAGAGCAAATTGGGTAGCTAGCTACCCCAAATGCGCATGACTGTTAATAATAAATATAAGATATATACAGGGTGTGGTTATAAGGTCAAACTAAAAAACTCACTTTACCTTAATGCACTCTTACAAAAGTGACTAGACCTTATAACCATTGGAAAAAATGGACTAAAAAAGTTCAACAAAACATGAGAGAGGAGGGACAGGCCTTATATTCACCACCCCTGTATAAAATCTCTATTTTCCAAATACACCGTTTGAGGGTTTATCAGGCCACTTTGCCCGCTCGTGCGCTTATCAGGCCATTTTCCCCCAAAAAGTTTTTCGCGCATACCGTCCCCGCACTGAGCGTTTATAAGGACGGTTTTGCAAGGCCAAAGTGGCCTGATAAACCCTCAAGCGTTGTATTTTGTCAAGTTCTCACATTTTTGTCTTTATCGTATAAATGCCGTACTCTTGACGTAGCATATTTTCACTCTGAATCTTCAACACAAGCCACTCAAAAAATGATCAAAAGATCAAAAATACGCGTTTAGGACACGATTTTAGATTTTAAGGGAAGCGTGCCTAATCCATGTAAAACTTCCACATACTTTGTTGAAAAAATCCAAAGGTACCTAGTAACGCGTATGACTCAGTTNAAGTAATCTTATTAACCACAAGTAAAATAAAAAAAAGGTACGCCGGAACAAAACTCGATCAATTGGACGCTATAAAACTGTTAATCCATTTTTTGAGTGATGACCCAATTTTCAAAAACTACCGTATACATATCAGATCTGAAGTGCAAAGTAGTTCAGATTAAGCGCTGGAAATTCGCTAGAACTATCACAATAGAATTACAGTCATTACTATCGTATCTACGTCCAAAATATATGTATATTTTGCGTGCCCGACAATGCCTTGGCGCTGTTGCTTTAAACTCAAGAGTCAGGTTGTCTCTGATTATTCCAATAATTATTGATAATTAAATCTTTATTTCCAGATATTTCGCCAGTTCTGGCATTCTAAATGTTTTTTGTGATTACGTCCAAAATATATGTATAACAACCGTACACTTTCAAAATTCGGTCTGAAAAAATGATTATTATGTTGGCCAACTTCCCTCGGCAGTGTCCAATATAATAATCATTTTTTTCAGACCGAATTTTCAAAGCGTACGGTTGTTATACATATATTTTGACGTAGTCGCAAAAAACCATTGAGAATACTAGAACTGGCGAAATATCTAGAAATAAAGATTTAATTATTTATAATTATTGGAATAATCAGAGACAACCTGACTCTTAAGTTTAAAGCAACAGCGCCAAATGGCATTGTCGGTTACGCAACATGCGATAAAAACGGGAGCACAGGTGTTAAGTTTAGCAGTTAACCCTCTGATAAACAAACTTTACATATCGATTCAAGTCAATAACCACAATTATCAAATTAAACATTAAAACTTAAAAAACGTGGCCAACTAATGTTAGCACGCGAGGCAGTGCAGACAGGACTCTGTCACTTTTTTAGTACAAGGTAAAATAAAGGAGATTTTTTTTTTCGTCGTTTGATTTTGTTTTCAACACCCTTGTGTAGATATGTGAGGGACAGCACTTTGCGAAGAGCACGGCCAGGAGCTTCACAGGTGCTGATTGTACTTACGGACGGTGTGAGTCAGGATGAGGTTAAGGAAGCCGCATCAGCTCTAATCGGCGACAAAGGCATCGGATCACCACTTAACCTTTATACACTTATCTTTCACAAATGTCCGACCATGGGTGCACCCGCTGTAAGATAAAATACATACTTGAAGGAATACTTGAAATAAGTCATAAAACTTAACAAGCCATTTTAATACAAATTTGTCCGAGATTAACCCCATGACGGACGCTTTTTTTCGAGAACGTCCTTATTGTAAGGAGTGTAACAAAAATTCAGATTATAAGTTTTCTGAAGCGAGATTCGAAATTAAAAATCGAAATTATCAAAAAGGACCCCCCGCTGAGACTTTCGAATAAATTATGTAGAAAAACAATTTATAATATAAAATACAGGGCTCGGCAACAGCCAGCTGGCCTTCCCAGCTCGACAGCTAGCTGGGCAGTTCGACAGGACAGCTCATGTTTTTTTTGGCCCGAGAGGCCAGCACAGGACAGCTCGTTTTTAATTTTGAGCTCGAGAGGTCAGTTCAGCAAAGCTCGTTTATATTTTGAACGCCAATTTTGACGCCAAAAAAATCGTGATGACATTTTTCGCTCAGTGGAAGATGCTGAATACGATGCGCTAACTTTCAATGTGATCTGAAGACCCCACGTTTAACCGCGGGCATCCTAGTCTGATCTATTATTTTAATCGTATTTTTTGTCTGAGAGTTTAACTCCGAAAGGGAGACGTTGATTGTTACAAACTTATTTTCATACATGATCCGTATTAAAGCTATCATATTTGCTGTTGGTATTGGACCCTCAGGTTAAGTTTAGAAAATTTAAGAGCTCGAGCGGATCCTTACGATCTCCGATTTTTACGATGAAAACTTTTATTTCAAAAAATACATTTTTGATTCGTATTACAATCGTATTGACAAAATATGCCTGTATTTTGTTTTTTTATAGATAGCTAGATTGCGAGTTCAATTTCGATGTTTTTAAGCGGTTTTTACAAAGAAAGTTTTTTTGTACCGTGTGGAACAGCTGTGCTTGTCGCGGTGATGCCAAAATAGTGTTTTAACTCTCAGGGGAAGGACTTTTTGGTAACCCGTAGGGGGAAAATGAGAGCTTGTCAAACTACGTCGATCTGACTATTCAGAAATTGATTTGGGCCACCAGGGCCCCCTAGAGAGCTGTTTGAAATCTCCAGCGCTACGGGGCCTCCATATGCCTTAAATCGACGAAAAAAACCAGTTGCGTGTCTATTTTCACGCACTTCCCCCTGTGACTTAAGTAACGCGAAATAAGGTGAGAACGCAGCAATCACAGCGCTTCCATACCACGGACGAACCACGGAGAAAGAGTTTCAACCGAAATACGGCATCAGTAATGTAATTTTTTTTTTTCTATAACTTTTGTGTACAGTTGACGCAACTGAACTGGTCAAAATTGCTGCTCTTCCAGAAAACGTTGAGAAGACTGCCAATTATGAGGCGCTCGAACAGATCACGGACAAACTCTATGCTCAGTTGTGCTCATTTGTCCAAAGGGAGATTTCACACTTCTAAGTCAGATCACCATTACTTTTCCGCATCTAAAGATTTTGGCAACGACTGAATTGGTTACATGTCTGATTTGTTGAAAGCAGACTTGGTCGAATTATTCCTCGGGGACTCGTTTCTCCTCATTAGCCTTTATCCACTTTTGTCTTTTTCACTTGAAACTTTATGTTCCAATTGGCTTTTATTCTTTAATTCAAAAAGCATTTTTTTTACTCTTAGAGGGAAGGAGTTTTTGGGAACCCGTAGGGGGAAAATGCGTGTAAATAAACACGCACTTCAAAATTCACATTAATTCGCAATAATTCAAAAAAAACTGGTAACGCCTAGTTGTAGAGCTCGTCAAACTACGTCGATCTGACTATTCAGAAATTGATTTGGGCCACCAGGGCCCCCTAGAGAGCTTTTTGAAATCTCCAACCTACGCAAAAAAACACCGTCAATCGAATTTTCACGAAAAGTTGAGGGGGGGTCACCAATACACGTTTTGCCCTACGGGGCCTCCATATGCCTCAAATCGACGAAAAAAACAAGTTGCGTGTCTATTTACACGCACTTCCCCCTGGGAGTTAAGACGCAAACTTCCCAAATTGTTGTTTTTTTCGAAAATAATGCTGACCCAGTCACGAAGTCTGAAATCTTCCTTAGTGAAACATGTTCGGCCGGAAAACAGGATATTGCGTTTGTTGTCGACAGCTCCTCATCGATCACCGTCGCCGATTACAAAAAACTGAAAACGTGGATCAAAACCATCATCGAAGGGCTCGACATTGGCGCCAGTGGGTCTCGTGTGGCCATTTTGCAGTTTTCGGGGACGCGTGCACGCCCTTATGGCAACTGGATTAACAGCGTGGCGAACTTTAAAGACTCAACGGACAAACAAACACTGTTACGGCGCGTAGACGGCATGAAAAAGTTAAATGGGGATACGTGCATTGGCGAGGCAATCAACTATTTTTACGAAAATATGTTCACTACGGACTGGGTTCGCGAAACAGATTTTAGTTCTTGAGATTTTTTATAGTCCACCACTTGGGGAGTTCTCTTGGACATTTGCAGAAATTCTGTCATTATGGAAATATTGCGTCAAATGTTCGTATTGTTTTTGTCGATTTTTTTGTTTTATTCAGCCATTTTAGTATCGCATTGTTTCGCCATTTTCTTGCGAAATTTCATGATTTACATCTTTGCATAATCGCAAGTTACTGTGCATTTGAGTTCAAAGCGAACCGAACCGAACCTACGTGCATCAGTTAAATAAAACAATTTACTTACTACGATTGCCTCCCCTCATTCATTTATTTTTTATTTACGTAGGTTCGGTTCGCTTTGAACTCACCTGCACAGTATGTTGAATTTTTCAATTTTTTTCTGGTGATAAACCTGTTCTAGAGACCCCGACTGACAAATTTGTTTTTCTTTTTGTACTTTTTTTGTCCAAAATGAAATATCTTGTGGGAAATGAACAAATTTTTTTCGTAGGTACCAATTTTGTGGTCGGTTAAAATTGGCAGGGTGCCCGCCACTGCGCAGGTGCATGGAAAGTACGAACGGTTTTGAGATTTTCGAATCAAAATCTTCAAGGATTTAAATTGTATACTATTTTCCGTGACGATTTATAGATTCCGCGGATCTTATTTATGTATCTTAAGTCGGCACAGCCTGAATTCGGCGAATACCAAAATATCAGAAGCCAAAAACGGAAAATTCTGAAAGCAATCCATCTTGTACAAACTTGTCATCTTCGATGATAATCGATAATTATTTTTTCGAAAATGAAATATTTGTGATTTTTAGCGGTTTTAAGGTTTCATTTTCGGTATTTCCCAAAATCACGTTGTGTTTTTAAGTCCGTACTCGATTATTGCAAAAACGTCACAAAAAACACATTAAAATTAAAAAATGAGGTCAAAAAGCTTTCATAAATAGGTCATTCACAATAATTAATAGTGACCCATTTATGAAAGCTTATAGAATGTAGACTATTGCCAATAGTATACCACCATTAACTCTTCTTCTTATTTTTAGTAGGCCTTTATTGTATAACAAAAACTAATGCGGTTTATAAAATTGACGTCGCATGCGTGTAAAAGTGTGGGAACTAAATTTGGTTTTAATTTGGTTAGATAATTTATTAATTATTAACAGGTAATTAAAACATTTCCGAATTATCACCCAATAATAAAATTAATTTATAGACTTTTTCTCCCGGGAAAAAAGTTGTTAATAAAGTCTTATCGGTTTTTGGAGTGGCAAAAAACCTTGAATTTTGGGTAATTTTGGCGACCACAAAATTAGACGCCAATTCCTGTCTAAAACCATCACCAAGTGGTGTTTAAAAATGACTTGGCAACCAATTGTGGTTGTCAAAGTACCCAAAAACAATTTTTTTGCGAGTTAAGATGGTCGCCAAAATGGGGAAGGGTAGTTTATGGTCGTGAAAAAACCCATTTATGAGTAGTTTCGCGACCACACCATTTGGTCGCGAAACCATACTTTGCACAACGATTCGCGACCAAATGGTGGGGTCGCGAAAGTACTCATAAACGGGTTTTTTTTGCGACCACAAATGGTCGCGAAAGTACCCCACTCCGCCAAAATACCCTTCAACGTCCTATTTAAAATTTTTAACCACCCATCCCAGCTAAAATTTTGAAGTGTGTCCTATAGACGGTATTTTCTATCTTTCGACACATTTCGTTGGAATTGGGCCGCATGTGTGCGTGAAGTTGATTGCTTGGCCAAACATTCGCCCAGAACAAAAAAAAAGTGAACGTCAATTAGGCGCCTGTTATTTTCGACACTCGGTCTGATTCTGGCTGAATCGTGTCAGTTCTATTGACAGATAGTAAACGATCGATCGGTGACTAGACATGTACCCGTCCGATTAATTATTTTTCGACTTCTTTAAAATTCCAAATCCAAGCGTACGCCGACCGGATTACGTTTAACTCTCAGGGGGAAGGACTTTTTGATAACCCGTAGCGGGAAGTTGTGTGCATATATGCTTACACACTTAAAAATTCACAATAAGTCGCAATAATTCAAGAAAAACGGGTAAAGCCGAGTTTTAGACAAACTACGTCGATCTGACTATTCAGAAATTGATTTGGGCTACCAGGGCCCCCTAGAGAGCTGTTTGAATTTTCAACCCTACGCAAACAAAAAAAATACCGTAATTTTCTCGAAAAGTTGAGGGGGCTCAGCAATACCAATTCTGCCCTATGGGGCCTCCTTAGGCCTTAAATCGACGAAAAGCCAAGTCGTGTGCAATTATGCACACACTTCCCCCTGCGAGTTAACTTCACCATACTACCGTGTGTCGTAGTCTAGACTGACGTAATAAAAGAGTGTTGATAATTAAATGGAGATCGCTGAGCAGTGCCCCAAATAAAAATTACTTTGGTTAAAGGAATGTGTTCCTGTATTTTCCGAGATATATTTTAAAATTCCGAATCCAAATGTGCAGCGGCCGGATTACGGGAGGGCGTTTCGAAGCGCGTGATTGTGATGACGGATGGAAAAAAGAACTGTCCAATGGGCATCGACGCTCCGGCGCAAAAAATCCGAGATGAAGGCGCGTCCGTCTATGCTATTGGAGTCGGCGAACGGTGCCGCACTGGTCAGCATAGGCTGTCTAAGCTGATTTTGAGGATTATTCAAGCAGATTCTATTTTTTTTTATTCATAGTCTAGACATACCGTATGGGCGCCTAACTATGGGGACTCTCTGGCTCTGAGGCTTTGACCAATTTTCCTATGATTTGTAAGGCCATTATGACGTCACCCTCAGAGGCAGAGCGTCCCCATACGGTACATTTATTATAATAATTTATTAAATTATAATTTTTATTACCAATTTGGTAAATTTTCGTACAAAGGGCAAAGTCAAATTGTAGATCTAGTCAAACTACGTCGATTTGATACCATGTTTATTAAGTTTTGTTATGAAAAACACAATTTTCCGTTTATGCCGTCATTTCGTGCGATAAAAACTCTTCAGCAAGTTCATGCGAAAATCTAGAAAAAAGGTTACAGTCCTCGTCCCGAATTCGGCAAAAAAAAGGGGAACAAAAATACTTGCCGAATTGGAACTTTTGAACTTACTTTGGGAGTTAAAGTTAGGCTATTTATGCGAAAAATCTGTAAATCGTTGCCGAATTGGGGTAATTGAAAAATATGGAAAAATCTTAGCCGAAGTGGGGACGAGGACTGTAGTTTAAGTTTCTGAATAAGGGGAATATAACAGGGCCTACAGGATCAAATTAGCAAAATATACTATAACATTTTAGCCCATTTGGGCACATGTTGTACTTTGAGGCCACCATGTGGGCGAAGTTAGACAGTTTATTTGTTTATCTCTAATTTAATAATTGGACAACCGAAATCAGAATCACGGCTGTTACGATTTCGAGGAGTTGAAGACAATCGCCTCAAATCCTGATGAGAAGTTTATTTTTGAAAGTAATAATTTCGACCAGTTGATCTTGAAGCGAATTGGAATTCTGTCTGACGTATGTGAAGGCGCCTGGGATGAGTGATTGACACCTTCTAAACACTTAGCATACCCTGTGGGAGTACCCGCCTGGGTTAAACCCGAATTATGTAATATAAGTTGGGCGTAATAACATTAACTATACAACCATGATATACAGGTCTAGGGTGTCCCAAGCTTTTTTCGGGGGTCTCCAAATCAAATAAAAAGTACTACAGTTTGTGACGTAACGAGTTGACACTTTCGTTTGCAATTTTTTCGTCAAAAATTGTCAACTCGTTTCACTTTGTCAACTCGTTACGTC
Source organism: Oikopleura albicans (assembly GCA_004367875.1). Classification (NCBI taxonomy): domain Eukaryota; kingdom Metazoa; phylum Chordata; class Appendicularia; order Copelata; family Oikopleuridae; genus Oikopleura; species Oikopleura albicans. Next base: position 212,834 of record SCLG01000105.1, read on the forward strand.
ACTTTTGCCTCTTTTTTGCCTATTGTTGCCCAAAAAACGCCCAAAAACTGTCAACTCGTTTCACTTTGTCAACTCCTTATGTGTCAACTCGTTACGTCACCAACTGTATACCACATGACAGAGCATGATACACTGATAAAACATCTCATTACAGCACCCCCGAATTTTAACCGCTAGGGGCGATTTTGCTCATTTTCGGCAAGTTTTTGATAAAAACGCAATTTTGAAAATTTTTGAATAATTTTTGAAAAAGTTCCAACAAGTTCAAGGACAAAATTCGAATTAAGGGACACATTTAGACTTTGGTCACAAATCGTAAACCTTCTCTTAATGTGAGACCCCTCTGTGGGCTATAGTATAGCCGCTATACTGGATACTGTAGCCTTTATAAGGGGTATAAAATTATACTAGGTGCGCCATTATGTTTGGACCCACTATTAAAAATATCTACATACATTGGGTGTCTACTATGGCGAGTCAGGTCATTTTTGAAGGTCTTCAAATCGAAAAAAAGGGTTGCCTATCTGATAGAACTTGATACAGTAAACAAAAAATTACATTACGCGAAATTAAAATTTTAACTCTTTGGCGCCCAAAAGGACAATTTTGGCACATTTACGAAAATTTTCTAAATTTTCTAGAATTTTCTGATATGTGTCTTTGAGATTTTAATTGCCAATTATTTTTTTTCAAAATTTTTCGAAAAAATTTTTTTTTTTTCAAAAACTTGTGAAAAATTATACAAAACATATAATCTGATTTTTTCAATATCATATGGGATACCTGTTTTCCTGACGACCTGACTCACCCTAGTGTCTGCAGTGAGGTCTCTCCGTACCGGTTTTTCTTTTGTTGGCTTACCCCGAATCGGAAGAACGATAAAATCTCTGAGGTTTAAAATGCGATATCAATATCTATTCTGAACCGAATTGGTATTTGAAATTGAGAAACTGAGTAATTGACACTTTCAGCATGAAGTTTGCACTCGAGGGTGGCCTCGTACTATTTTATCAAAAATAAAATCAATAGGTCTTTTTTGACATGACTTTTTCGGTCATGGTGGGTAAAAAAAAAAATAAAAAAAACAAGAAATAAAAACAAATTTATAAATTCCTGACATTTTGTGTTATAATTCTAGAATAAATTCATATTTTTATTTTTCACCGTGACCGTAATAAACGCTTATGTAGCAACGTGTATGAAAAGACCCTACACGTCGTTGTACTAGTTTGGGTGTTACATTAAGGATTAATGGAAAATAATGTTTCATATTGAAAATAGAGTTACCAAATTGGTAAAACCAATGAGCCCAACGTTTAGAATAGCAACTTTTTGATAAAAAAAAGAGAAACGTGTGGTATACGTCAAAACATGATAATATACTATTATTTTGTTTTGCTTGCACTAGGTGAGTTGTACGGTAGAAATGGGGACCACCCCTGAATGACGGGAGACACGGTAATTTGAGACTGACCGAATTTTTGAATCGAACTTCGAAAGAAATGAAAATACAAAATATAGAACAATCGAATTTTGATTCAAAAAATAATGTCTAGGACAAAATAAATAATTGAAACAGTACCAAGTCGGTAATGAGAGTTTTCACACTTTTCTGGACGAAAAAAAAAATAGAATTCTCTGAAACTCACATATCTGATGCAGTTTGATGCGTAGATTAGGTTGGTGAAATAAAAAAATGAAAAAAGAGAGACGTTTTGGCGCTAGAGAGCATTTTGAGGCCAAAATGACCCTTTACTGTAAACAAATTCGACCTATGACGTCACGTGACGTCAGAAAGTGTTTCACAGTGAAGGGTCTTTTTGGCCTCGAAAATGCTCTCCAGCGCCAAAAGGTGTCACCCTTTTTAATTTTGTTATTTCACCAACGTAATCTACGCATTAAACTGAATCATATATGTGAGTTTCAGAGAATTATATTTTTTCCGTCCAGAAAAGTGTGAAAACTCTCATTACCGACTTCGTAAAATGAAGAAAAATTTTGGTCAAGAATTATTAAGAAATCTACGTTAGCAATACTTATTGAGTATTGAAAAGTGTTGGTTATAAGGTCGGCTCTTTTGCACTAAGCTCACGTCAGTTTTTTCAACATAAATCATGTCTTTTTTGCCTAATTGTTGGACGATGACCTCTTCTCCCTGATTCGGGAACGTAATTAAAACTCATATTTTTGTTAGGTGCAAATTGCGGTCGTATTAAAAAGGCACCTAAAAAAATACATCAGCCACCTTTGAATGCGCCGGCTAAACTTAACGCTTATGCGCCCGCTGAGGTTAAACCGCCCACTTTCTGGCTCCAAGTCGATCCTCATCCCACCAAAGAGGATCAATGTCCTAATGCCTTTGTCGATTTGGTATTCGTGCTCGACGGCTCCGGTTCAATTGGGGCAAAGGTGGTTTTTTACATGATATCAAAATTTTCAAACCTGACTCTTTAAATTGGGTATGACATACAAACGGTAGTTCAGTGGCCCTAGGCTTAGCGATTTTATCTGAAAAGGTACAGGTGTTGCTTTTTGTAAGGACAGCCTTTTTACCACTCTTAAGTCCATCATTTCTAGCAAACTACAATGGGACATTTCCGCGGGCTCGGAAAATTTTTTTTCTAAAAACCATCCTATCCAACGTAGTTTTGCCGCCTGAATCCAACCATGCCAAAAAAATTATAAAAAATTGCTAGTTTTGGCGCTAGAGAGCAAAACAGGTGCACAAAATGGGCATTCCACGGGGCCAGTTTTCTAGATTTTGAAGAAATTGGCAAAGAAATTGGCAAAAAAATTTCTTCAAAATCTAGAAAACTGGCCCCCCGTGGAATGCCCATTTTTTTGCACCTGTTTTGCTCTCTAGCGCCAAAACTAGCAATTTTTTTATAATTTTTTTTTTGGCATGGTTGGATTCAGGAGGCAAAACTACGTCGGGTAGGATGGTTTTTAGAAAAAAAATTTTCCGAGCCCGCGGAAAAGTCTGAAATGTGCCAATCCACTTTTTCATTCAGCGTCGGATGGTCAAATTTATTTTTTTTAATATTTTTTTTCGTTATCGCTCATTTGTCTTCCCTTTAGCTGGTACTGTATACAATTTTGGGATCATGTTAAATGAAACCACCGAAAGCGATTTGGTTACATGAAAACCTGGATGAAGCAGGTAGCCGATAACTTTCAAATCGGCGATAATTATGCGCGAGTGGGTCTAGTTCATTACAATAAAACAAATGTGGTTGAAATTGCGCTGAGTGATCCATCGCAAAGTAATGATCGAATTAATGCCATGATTGACAATGTCGAGTACAAACGGGGTGGTAAGACATATACCGGACAGGCACTGCAGGTTGCCCAAGGTCAATTTCCCAAAGATAATGGTGGCCGCAAACAAGTGCTTATTCTGGTTACAGGTAAAATTATTTTTAGTCTTTTGCTCTTTTTAGCAATACAATAGAATTAAATAGTTCGCGCTTACCTTTTATTTGTTTCTATCAGATCTTCTGGTAAATGATTGAGTTGTAAGTTGGTCAAATTTTCTGCTGAGAACGTATATACTCCCGACCCACTTAAGTGCCGCAATCAGGCCATATAATCAGGCTATATGGTATAGCCTATATCATATAGGCCAACATAGGCCATCATGATCTTCAGGATATCTCAAGTGTAACAGTTTACCTACAGGGTGAGGTAATATAGATGCTAAGCCGTTTTTGGTTCGCGAGTGCGCTGAGCGAATATAGGTTACCAAAAAACGGCTTAGCATCTATCTAACCTCACCCTGTAATACGTTCGCCAGTACAGTATGGGTCATACACTCTACTGTTTCACAATTTACTGATTTTTCCTGCACTACAAGAGGGTAGATAAACTTACCCTTCAGCATTGCCCATGTATTGCATCGACTGGTAGGATTACAATAAAGTTTGCCTAAACTTGGCACGCGACACTCAAATTAACCCAAATTAAAGTGCCGTGTGTCATATTATTCGGCTATAAGGGTCAGTTTATATATTAAATTCAACAAAATAAGTAAATTTAACAAAATGATATCCTAATAATCTTTCTCATAATGCAATAACATAAGAGGGTTAATCGGAAAATCTTTTTGAACGCTTTTAATAACGTATTCTCACCTTTTTTCTATTTGTTAACTTACATGTGTTTTTTTTATTGGTTACAGTTCTCTCAAGTGAAAGTTAACGGTCAATATTATACTTGGTCATTATTATTTTCCTGAAGACAGAAGGGAAGCGAACGCCTGAATTGCTTTTTAACCATCATTCCATGACCTTTTAAGAATATAACTCATTCTTCCTTGAGTTGCCTGAAATAAATGTGTTTTAAATTGCAATTTTATGAGGTTTTTTTTTTTAACCAAAGTAATTTGTTTGATTTAATTATCGCATTAATTATGGGTCTCCAAGTGTTTGATACGACAAACTTTCTCAAGCAAGCAGCCCTAAAGTTAGTAACACTTTCACAGGAGGAGCGCAAAGTAAGGGTACGGCAGGTAAGGGTATGAACCCGAAGTTACGGCTGAAACTTCAAGTAAGGGTAGGTTTAATTTTGTCTGAATAAAACTATGCAAAGGTATGCAAATCAAAATTATTTGTGTATCACACCACCTGCGCAGTTATTTGGTCGAAAAAATCTTTTGTTACGTAATAATGGCCCGAGAATTGCACAGGGCGTAGGGGGACTTTCTGGAAAATTGTCACCTAAAAACGGCCACATAAGAAGGGCAAAAGCGGGAAATCCGGACAGAGATAGATTTAAGTGAATACAATTATTATGTCAGCCATATATAAGGTACAAGGAATAACAGCACCGACTAAGGGAAGTCTTCCAAAAACACGCTACCCACCCTTATTGCAATTCCCCTCTATCGGGTGGGTTTTTTTTTTGGATATGTTTCCCTATTCCGCCTATCGGACACCCTACGCAGTTATTCAGAGTTTTTTAGTCGCCAAACTCACCCGATAAGTTATTGGGCGCTCTCGCTGTATAATCAGTTTAGCTTCGTGAGTATGCTTCACCCCCCTGTAACAGGTTTCTTGTTGGAAATAAGGTACCTTGTTGGTAACACGCAGCTTGCCCATCCCGCGTCTTCGGGACGTTTTTTTCCCGACTGAGCAACACAGGGCATGAAAAATTCCATTTAGACTCCTGTTAAATTAACTTTTTTATCAAATAATACGTCTTATAGGGAACATAATGCCAAACCGAAGGTCAATATTTTCAAGTGGATATTTTCTTTTCTTCAATTGTCCTATTATATTTTGAGGTGTAACTCCTTAAGCATATTCGATCTAAGATAAGTGAGCCCCCAAGCCAGATGCAACTAGGCATAAAACGATTATCCCTTTTTTGTGTGGTTGGTCTCTTTACTTTAGTGTTTAAACAGGGAAACTGCGTGACTGACTAATGACGTTAGGGTTAATCCTATAAAGAATTTAACTGCCAATGAGAATTTTTTTGTAAAAGTTATCACATTTAAGGAAGCAACAGGTCAATTTCAGGCAAAACCTTTCTAAACAAGATATTTAACGCAATACTTTTTTACAAGTTTTTCTTTATATGTGTGTTGGAAAACCTTAAAGCGTTCCGTGTTAAAAAAAAGTCTTTGAAAGAAATTTCAGCACAACATCAAAATCTCAAAAATTACGAGCACTTTGTGTTTAGGAATAGAGTGTACAGCCTGAACCGGAAACACAGAGTGCTCGCACTTTATTTGTTTTCAATTTGAAAATATTATGCATCTCCTCATGGGCCATGAGTCATGGCACGATTTAATTCACAAAACAAATTTGCTGTTCTGAGCTGGCCCCTCCACCTCAAAAAATAACAATGGGCTCTCATACGCTTGCTTCGCGACCTCAAAAATAAAAATGAGCTGCCCAAAAGTGGCTTATATTTTTTAGCTATATTATTTTTGAATTGCAAAATAGCCTTTGGAGGCAAACCATCCATTAAGTGCCCCGTTTTGGCGGCTTGAGTGCGGCACTTAAGGAAGAGAGGACTGTGTTTAAAATGAGCTCAGCTGGCTCTCGAGTCCAAAAAACATAAGCTAGCCTGTCGAACTGCCCAGCCAGCTGTCAAGCTGGGACGGCCAGCTGGATGTTGGCGTGCCCTAAACTAGTAGTATAGTACTCTCCTCCATTAGTTGAACATCAATAATTTATGGACGTGCTCCTTACTGATTTTTAACCGTCAAATTGTACTTATAATTTTGGCCTTTAGCTGGAAAAGAATAAAAATTCAATTTTAAAACGTCGAAATTACATTTTTTTTGAAAAAATGCCAAAATTGATAAGCATAGGATGGGTTGACATCAATAAGTAAGACTGTTTCTGAAATCAATTCCGCATGCTTATTTTATTTAATTATTTATAAAGGATATAAACTGGTTAAAGTTTATTACAGGTTAGAATGAACCTAAATGAATAACAAAAATGCCCAATTTAGTTGTTACTTATAACTCTGGTTAAATAAATTATAAAATATAAAAACAAGGTCAGGTTTGTCATGTTTTTATTACACCGGGTGCGCAGTTGGCACCGTCTGAATCGGTCTGTTGTTATTTTTGGCGAAGGGGTTTTTGGTATAAATTCTCACAGGATAAAGATGATTGTGAAAAAAGGGTAATCGGGCGACAGGCGAAAGTGTTTTTAGCATAAAGAAGGTAAAAAAGAAAGTAAAATTGGTATAAAGAACTATTATGCGAAAGTGTTTTATGTTTAACGTGTAAAGAGGCGAAAGGTTAATCGGGCGAAAGTTTTCGAAAACTTTCTCCCGATTTCTTTATCATAGTACACTTTTTTCGCAAAACACTTTATTGAATAACGTGTAAAGTGCAAAAAGGGTAATCGGGCGAAAAAAAATCGGGGAATGTGAATAAAGTATGTTTGGTTTAAAGTGTAAGTGGCCAGAAGTTGAAGTGAGCGAAAGTTATTTGAGAATAAAGTCAAATTGGTCAAAAGGTTAATCGGTCGAAAACTTTCGCCCGATTACCCTTTCGCCAAAAATAACAACAGACCGATTCAGACGGTGCC
>SCLG01000105.1:220453-233259 GCA_004367875.1 Oikopleura albicans
GGCGAAAGTGTTTTTAGCATAAAGAAGGTATAGGATAAAGTTAGATTGGTATAAAGAACTATATGCGAAAGTGTTTTAAGTTTAACGTGTAAAGAGGCGAAAGGTTAATCGGGCGAAAGTTTTCGAAAACTTTCGCCCGATTTCTTTATCATAGTACACTTTTTTCGCAAAACACTTTATTGAATAACGTGTAAAGTGCAAAAAGGGTAATCGGGCGAAAACTTTCGCCCGATTTCTTTATCATAGTACACTTTTTTCGCAAAACACTTTATTGAATAACGTGTAAAGTGCAAAAAGGGTAATCGGGCGAAAAAAAATCGGGGAATGTGAATAAAGTATGTTTGGTTTAAAGTGTAAGTGGTCAGAAGTTGAAGTGAGCGAAAGTTATTTGAGAATAAAGTCAAATTGGTCAAAAGGTTAATCGGTCGAAAACTTTCGCCCGATTCAGACGGTGCCGCGCAGTTATTGGGTGAGTTTCGCGACTAAAAAACTCTGGATAACTGCGTAGGGTGTCCGAAACATTTGCAAAAAAAACCCACCCGATAGAGGGGAATTGCGCATTACCAAATTGTTATTATAAACCGGTCGGGAAATTTTAAGATTCGATAATATTACTGAAAACTGCGTAGGGTGCCTGAGAACTGCGCAGGGCGTAGGAGGAATAGGGGAAAATATGAAAAAAACTGCCTGATAACAGGACGAGCGGAGAATTGCGCAATACAAAATTGTCATTATCCAATGACAGACCTGCCTGATAACAGCACAAACGGGAAAACCCGCCTGATAACTGGGTGGCTGATAACACCGCACCCGGTGTATTTGCACATTCGAAGACTAAATACATAATTTTCAGTGTGTTAATGGGTAGTGTTACTTTTAACAAAAAATACAGCGGCAAATAATCGGCAGAAAAAGTCAAAAATATGCATAATGGATGTGCCATTTACTAAATCCACCCTGTATAAATAATTAGTGTTTGATTAGTTAATGAAGCTAATGAAATAAAAGCTGAAAAAGATAATGAAGCTTAATTAAAATGTCATATAAGTACTCAGCGGTCTCTCTAAATGAACCAGCGTATTTAATTGAATGCAATGACACCATTTTGAAATAAGGCACGTTAAAAAGCACTTTATAAATGTTGAGAAATTGAACCTTGACGTTTTGGCAAAAAAATGTTAAAATCCATAAAAACTCATTAAACTTCATATTATACCATGTGGTCCACATGGTTTGATAAAGTTTGATATTGCATGTTTTTCTGTTCTTTAATTGTCTGACCAGAGGTGGGCACTTCTTGACCTTACCCCGATTTGACCCTATTTTTTAGGGTAGACCAATTTGGGTCGAAATCGGGTCCATAAGGTGTAGGTTGTCTGACATTTTGGCGTGTATGGACGCCTTGTGAGTTATTTATCAGCTGACCCGTTAAACCTGGAAAAAATTGGATAATACAACTATAATCCAATTTTTTATCCTGAGTACACTGTCTGGGTGGCATAGCCTGCACTCAATTATAAAATCATTGACAATAAAGTCACAAATTAAACAATTTGGAGAAAAAACTTCCACAAAGCTCCATTGTTGCTTCATGGTTTTTATAAATAAGTGGAAAAATTACTTTTACCTTATAGCGTCGTGATAACCATCTTCGAAATGCTCTTCTATATTCAGCATCTGGTCCTATCGAAACGCCAGTTGAGTTCTTTTTTATGTGAAAAAAAATTTCTCAATTTTTCCTAGAATTATAGTACAGTAGTTATTCTCAATATGGACGATTTATTCCAGTTCCGATATTTTTGTCGATAGGGACACTTTCAAAAAAAAAAAAAAATTCTCCAAAATTTTTGACAATCAGAATTTGGGTGCCTAAGTAACTCATTTGCAAAGTGCAATTGAAATAATCAATTTCCGACAATTTAATTTTGATCCGATTGTCTAGTTTTTTTTTAGATTTCTCGGGAAATTAATTAAGCAAAAGCAATTTTTAGAGCAGTGTTTAAAATTTATACACGGTAATTCGTTACTTACTCTTGATTTGTCACATTTTGACACAAAATAATTGGCGCATTTTATATGTATATACAAAAATTAATTTAAACAAGTATATTCGTCTAATGTAGACAAAAAAAAAATCAAAACAAAGATCGTTCATCACATATGATGACATTAAATAAAAATAACTACAAAAACATATTTCAACATTAATGTTATTGTCCCCTCTGACGTCTCCCAAGTTTTTGGGTACGGTAAAACCAATAACAAAATAAAAAAATCTATTTTGTAGCTTTGTCGGTCCCTATGGCCCATAGGCTATGGGTTGAAATTCGGGGCTTCTGTAATAATATTTTTAATCTGTGGATCATACTCTGTCATCTACTACTCAATTTTTTTTGATTTGGAGACCCTCGAAATAAGTTTGGGACGCCCTTGTTATTCATATAAATTATATAGACCCCTCTTTTAACGATAACGGCACATAGTGAAGCTTTTTATCGGCATTTCGTATTTTTATTAGCGAATCATACGGGACAGACTTTTTCAACAAGTATTTCTTTAACACGCAATTTTTTAACAAATTTTAAGGCAAATATTTTAAACACGAAATTCTGTAAGCTGATTTATTTTACCACTACTTTTTAACACAAAATTTTTTTTTAATCTCGTGTACAGTTAGGCTCTCACCAATCATACCAGTGTTTATAACTGATGAAATTATATTCCCTATAGCTTGATGAAAGAACAAATTGAAAAATTGTATCACGTGCCAGTGTCTTTTTAGCTCTATGGATTTTGACCTCTTTGTAAACTTGATTTTAGCTTTCTTAAATTATAGACGTTAAATGCGCAGTCTGTAGGTATATTTTAACCAAAAAAATTTTAAACGTCTATTGTTTAGGGTTTCCATACAATTATTTGTCTCTTATTTCGCGAATTAACTCTCAGTGGGAAAGACTTTTTGATAACCCGTAGGGGGAAATTGTGTGCATGTATGCACACACTTAAAAATTCGCAATAATTCTGGTAAAACTGGCGAAACCAAGTTGTAGAGCGCGTCAAACTACGTAGAGTTGACTATTAAGAAATTGATTTGGGCCACCAGGGCCCCCTAGAGAGCTGTGTGAAATATCAAACCTACGCAAAAAATACCGCCAATAGAATTTTCTCGAAAAGTGGAGGTGGGTCAGCAATACCAATTCTGCCCTACGGGGCCTCCTTGTGCCTTAAACCGTCGAAAAAACAAGTCGTGTGCATATATGCCCCCTGCGAGTTAATATAATTCTCTGAAATTGACGCCATATACGAATTTTTTATTAATCTTACACGATCGCTAGCAATTCGCACATTACACCAAATTTAAAAAATTAGAGTTTTGGCTGAAAAACTGATATTCTTTGCAAAAAAATCGTAAATGTTTATTATCGAACAAAAAAACAAAATACAAATTCGAGCACAACATGTTTGATTTGTTTCACAATCCTGTGACGAAGCAGGAATTAAACTGAGTATTAAAAAAATATAAAGCAGTCGTTGAAATATTGTCATCACAAAAACATAGACTAAATTACTCGCATCGAAAAGGGATGGTTTTCTTTCTTGATTTCAAAATTGAGAAAATAATGAACATCGAGCGCCATCATAGCCATGAGAAAATATATTACTTGTTTCAAATCGCTACCTCAAAAATGACAGAAATGGAATATTTAGTTTGGCATGAAAGCATTTTAGATTAACGGTTGTCACCCGTATGTAATTTTTGAGGGGAAATTTATTTTTTAGCGTTTTTATCTGGGATTAGGACATAATTATAGTCCTGACTCCCTTAACTCTCAGGGGGGAGGAGTTTTTGGGAACCCGTAGGGGGAAATGCGTGTAAATAAACACCCACCAGGGCCCCCTAGAGAGTTGTTTGAAATCCCCAACCTACGCAAAAAACACCGTCAATGGAATTTTCTCGAAAAGTTGAGGGGGGTCACCAATACCCGTTTTGCCCTACGGGGCCTCCATATGCCTTAAATCGACAAAAAACCAGTTGCGTGTCTATTTACACGCACTTCCCCCTGTGAGTTAAGTGGAGTCCCGTTACTCAATCTTTATTTGTTGTTAGCTTAAAAACAACTTTTTGGTTTATTTGTGATCATTATCTTTTTAAAGTTGATAAAACACGTCACTTAAGAGGTACTTTTTCGAATCGCAAAAAAAACATGTGAAAAGTGTTATAATTCAGATGGATCCAGCGACGACGACTATAAGGTACCCGCTGATCGTATTCGAAATGCCGGAATTGACATCTTTGCGGTCGGCGTCGGAAACTCAAAACTCTCCGAGTTGCAAGAAATTACCGGCGTCAAAGAGCGCGCTTGGCGCACACGTCGATTCAAGGAGATTGCACAATTCAACCAAAAATTAATCGCCGAAATTTGCGAGGCGACCGAGGCCGTCTGCCCCGACCAGGAGGTGGACCTCGTCTTTATGCTCGACTCATCGGGCTCGATCGGAAACAAAAATTTCGAGATTGCACGGGAGTGGCTCATCTCAATCACTAAAAGCCAGAGATCGAAATTCTAACAACTTGTGAAACCTTTTTTGTAATGTACTTTCAAAACTCACGTGGGTAACCCAAGTAAGAGACAACTATAAAAAAGAGAGTTTTTCAGGAAAATTTTACAGGGGGTTGCTTATAAGGTCAGTCATTTGTGCCTTCATAAGATCAAGTCAGTTTTTTGCACTAAGGTCAAGTCAGTTTTTTTTTTGCACTAAGGTCAAGTCAGTTTTTTCAGGCACTAAGGTCAAGTCAGTTTTTTGAGTAGCATGCTTTTTGGGTAAAAAATCTTTAAAATCATGTCTTTTTACGTTTTTTTTTTCGGATGAAGACCATAATTTTTTGGGTAAAATCAAATGTTGAAAAAAATTCCCGGTTTTTTTCTTAGCACTTAGGTCTTATTATGGAAAAAAATTCTGGTTGGTTATAAGTCAGTTTTTTTTAAGTGAGTTAAGGTCAAGTCAGTTTTTAGACCTTGACCTTATAACTAACCCCCCTGTTTTAATCTCTGAAACAAGTTTCCAAATTGGACCTCTCCAGACCCAAGTATCCGTTATTCAGTACACTGATCATCCGACGCCCGAGTTTGACCTTAACGACTTTGCCACTGTTGAAGAGGTCGAGGACGGCCTCCGCCGAATGGAACTCGCAAACGGCGCCACCAGAACAGACAAGGCGCGGGTTCTGAATTATATTTCAGACAGTCTACTCCAAAAAAGTATTTTAATGTTGTGGTCTTGCTGCCCTTTGCCTTGCCTGGCATTTTTGTTTAATCATTAGATGTAGTCCGCAGCAGAACTTTCAGTTTTCTTTAACTTTTTTCACGTATAATAATGTCCGGTTGTGTCGCCCATATGATGACAGTTTCGCATGAGTCATATGATGTAAAATTTATCAAGATATGCGAGCACGGACTTTTCGACCATTTTGGGGACACCAACTGCATGAGTCATAGGGGCAAATATGTAATATTTCTTTAAGGATATATACTGTAGGAATGCAAGGCCCATGCTAATTTTTGTTATAATTTATCCTGCTAGCAGTTACTTTACCCGAATATTCGTGTATATCTCATAGAACCCGGTCCCGTACAGTTAAGATCTTTTTTCGCTGCGCATACTGTATTTAATTATTGCGGGCCTATAGGGCCTATTTATTTGAAAATTGTTTATATTGTAGAGCTCAAAAAGTTAGTAAGAAAAAGTGTGAGAATACACTGGTAAAATTCATAACAATTCTGAGGCGAACTCTAGAATTTTTCGATGGTAAATCTTATTTTTACCTTAGAAAAACTCTAGAGCCCTCTACAGACATTTTATGAATTTCATTCTCATGTTTTTTTTATTAACTTTTTGAGCTCTACAATATGGCCAAAACAATTTTCAAATAAATAGGCCCAATAGGCTCGCAATAATTAAATACAGTATGCTCAGCGAAAAATCTTAACTGTACGAGACCGTTATAATGGTATAAAAGCTCAATTTTGGCATACGTCTTGTGATTTACAATTTACTCTTTAAAGTGGGTTGTTTTAATAAAGCTAAGCTAGGTCAGGCTTGTAGCTGAACATTTTTAATTTGAGAAAAAGTTATAGAAAATGTGAAATGATTGTCATTGATAGATGTAGCATACTGAGTAGCATACTCGATAGTAAATCAATTTGATCTAAACGATACACTTGCTGGCACATATATTTCCTGTTTGTTTTTTTTTTTGAGAAAAAATGGTGTAATCACGTTTCGTTTTCTATGATTACCTCGGAAAATTTTTCCCCGCAACTGTATCGAATATAATCATTTGTATGCAAAGGTCATACTCGGAAAAATGCACCCATTACAAAACGCATATATCGCTTCACCAACGTTAGATAAACTTTTTTTTATCTGACATTTTCATTTTGTTTCGTCTTACGGCTCTAAGTTACGAGTAAACATACGGTATGTTACATACCTTAATCATGGTGCGAAGGTAAATGTCCTTCGAGCCCCTTTTTCACGGCATGATGCGGTTTACATTTCAATTACCAGGGAAAAAAATTTTAGAACGTAAGAGTGTTTATTAAAAAAAAACATTTATTTGAGTAAATCAGCTGCAAACAACTTATTCCGCACTACTCAGTTATCCCGTAATTTTATCACTAGCTAGGGTATATTTTTGTTATCGTGGTTATGCTATTGGATTTAAGGTATACGCTAAAAATGTCTATATATACAGTTTGTCAAACCAATAGCCATGATGGACTGTATTACATACACAACATTTAACCTGTGTGACCTAGCTCGCAGTAGTTGGAAACATTTCATTTATGAAATTATCTTTCCGTCATCGTAGTGAAACTAATGCTTTTTGCTGAAAACAAAAACAGAAAAATTTATTTGTCAATGTTCATAACCCTGATTGATGTATGCGCTATATTGTAGGGGCACCGTCTGAAACGCTCTCTATTCTTTTGAGGCGAAAGGGTAATCCGCCGAAATATCTCCATTTTTGGCCAAATCTCATTATGAGAAAAGCTCAAATGGCGAAAATTTCGGCGGATTAAGAGAGAAAAAAATAAGGGATGCCGACTTCAGAAAATCGAAAAAAAACTGACTATGCCATTGTACTCAGAATCAAAAAGTAGATTATACCAGTAGGGGCCGAGGTCAGTTTTGCGCCAAGTTCAACGGGTCACGTGATAAATTAGTCATAAAGCCTCGATATAGGCCAAAATCGGAAGGAAATTCGTCAAAATTTCATTTGACCAAAAACAATATTAAAAAAGATTCATTAAGGCACTCAAAAGTGGCAACGAAGTTTGGCCTATATCGAGGCTTCATGACTAATTTATCACGTGACCCGTTGAACTTGGCCCAAAACTGACCTCGGCCCCTATAATCTACTTTTTGATGCTGAGTACAATGGCAAAGTCAGTTTTTTTTCGATTTTCTGAGGTCGGCATCCCTTATTTTTTTTTTTCTCTCTAACCTTTCGACACATAAGAAAAGACCGATTCAGACGGTGCCAATGTAGGCATGTATACATTCATATAGGTCTTGAACAAAAGAAACGTGACAAAAAATTTTTGCGCTTCAAGGTGTTATTAACCCACGACAGGCCCTCGCATTTGCTAATGAACAAATTTTTTCGGAAGAGTTCGGCGCAAGGGCAAGTGCTCCAAAAGTCATTGTTCTGCTCACTGATGGCCAAGACAACAACCCAGAGGTTAGTTTGTTTTTTTATTATCTTCCCTGGGTCGGTTGTTCTGAACGCTAAGGGTTAGATATGTCAAAAATAGTACTTGACCTAGGGTTGCCGAGCGAGAATTGAAAATGGTTTTTAAAGATCTTACAACAAGCTAAAGAGCTGAAATTTGGAGTCATGGTACAGTTTTGCACGAAGAATCCGATAAAAAAATACAATTCTGGGGGTTTTTCGATATCCGGGAGGTATCGGTTTTTGCCGGTTTCTCGAGTACCGTAAAGAGTTTTTTTTTTGAAAACTTAGCCCTAGAATGAAATTTTTTTGATTTTCTGCTCGGCGGTTTGTGCAACAAAACGTTTTTCGGGGAAAATATTATTAAAGCTACTAGAGAGCTGCCCCTTGAAGGGGCCCCCTTCTGTTTGTTTTTTGTCTTCGTATTAAAAAATTTTCCCTTATCATAGGCGATAAGAAAAGAGAGGCGGAAATTTACAAATATGGGTTATTTTATTCAAGTTAGGGGAATTTTTGTCCCTTTTTCAATTCTGTTACCCAAAGCCAAAATTGTGACGATATGAATCGTTGCGATATGGGTTGACACAATAGGGTTACGCAACTGAAGAGGGTTTTCGATTACAGATGTGAAAATTATTTTTTTTTCTAGATTTTCTGAACAGGTTTATGAATTATCATAAATTCATCGTTATAAATTATAATATTGTTATGTTTTAATGATTAACAATCATGCGCATATTGGGTAGCTAGCTACCCATTTTCACTTTATTCCCAAATTAAAAGAAAACGGCTTGTGATAATAAAAAGCGGACAACTGATTTGAAATCAAAAAAAAGTTTACGTTTTTATATGGGAGAAAAATAGTTTACTTTAGAAAATTGTTTTTACGTTTGGGTCCTTGGAATCCAAGGCTTGGAGAATGAGGGTTAAGGTTGAAAATCACTCCAGTAAGAGAAGAAAAACAGGGCTTCAAAATAAAATAATAATAAAAAAAATCCGTTCATTGTTTGGCGCGCTAGAGCAAATTGGGTAGCTAGCTACCCCAGATGCGCCTAACTGTTAATATTATACGAACTTTAAAGTAAATTCGCTACGCGTCGTAGTAACGACAAATTGAACGGGTGACTAAGTTTAATTAAAATACGAGTGTATACATTAACTGAAGTCATTTTTTACAGCAAATGAAAAATAACAATTTTTGTTTGATAATACATTTTGTCATTGAGCCCATATAATTCGCAAAAGACGATCTCGAAACCGGCTGACACAGCAATCTCATATGTATTTTTGGCTAATTTCATGTTCTGATACATATTAGACAGTTTTAATGGGTTCTTTGAGGTGAAAATTTGCCCGTAATTGAACTGCAATAGGTCAACGTTTTCTACTTGTGCTGCACAAAAAAATTAGAGGACTAGCACCCTGTAGGCGCCGCGGGTCTGTAACTGAATTAAAAGCCACGCCTATTGGCTCATGATTTTTTATAGGGGTCTCCTATTGTCTATCGTCCTTTAGCCACGCAAATGACTCACCGCGTGGCTTGTAATATACGGTGCCGGGTTAAAACTTGGTACGGTATACCATATGCGGTATATTGATTAGATATATCATATATATCTATCGGAAATTTTAGGGTTAAAAACCAACGCATACGAAAGACAAAAAACAGATTATAAATCAGAAATTGAAAAATTATAATTTTATTCGTTTAAAACCTTTTTTGCAAAAGTTAGCTGACGTTTTTCATTAGGATTTCTATATTTTTCAATTTCAGGAAGTGATTGCCGCAGCCAAAAACCTTCAACAAAAAGCGGCGAGTATTTTCGTGATTGGTATTGGAAATCCGGAGCGTATGAATGTTAACATGATGAATTCGGTAGCAACTGAGCCCGTCGTCGAACATATCAAACAGGCTTCCACCGTCGAGGGCATTAACAAGGTATATATCGGTTAATCGGATATTTATTTGACTCGTTTTAAATGGGCATACGGTAGCTAATCAACATTTTATTTTAAAGTGACCTCTCAAATAGGATTGAAATGGTTAATTATTCAAATGGTCTTACATCACCCAATCAGTTAGTGTATCTGAAACCAAATGTGCTCAAAATGTGCCCAAATGTGCTCTTTTTCATCAAAATGGTCCTTTAATTATTTTGGGCCCAATAAGTAAAAACTAATTATACTACAAAATAATTTTACTACAAACTAATTAAAGGACCGTTTAGGCGAAAAAAAGCTCAATAGAACCGAAAGGCCAAAAGAACCAAAGCAGATATGCGTTTGCAAAATAAAACTTGGAATAATTTAAGTTGGTTAAAGTCGGTTCGATAAAAAAAGTTTTAGTGTCTGATATTATTGTATAACAATTATTCATATGAATTCCTCTATAAGGGAAAACAAATATTGTTCTTAGATTATTGAACTATTCTTTTGAAGTTGCGGTTAATAGTAAAAAAATAAACATTTACCTGTACCTGTTTAAAATTTAATTTATATTATCAAATTTAACATTATAAATAATACTTCAGTATAATTAAATTTTGATCAGTATTTTTCAAATTACTGATTTTAGAACTTTACTCGTTGAGTCGGAGGCATATTTCGTATATTCATATCATGTCAAACAGTTCCCGTTTTATATTCTAGAAAATAATACCGCGCATTTTCACCGTTTTATCAATTTTCTAGAATAAAACAGGCAACGTTTGGGCTTAAGGACGGGTATGGCTTGTTGTTTACAAAATAATCTAAAAATCAGGAAAGTGAAGATTAGACATACTTGTTGTCGTAAAATTAGTTAATTAGGTCTTGCTTAGCACAATAAAGTCTCTTCAAGTTCATTTGGGGAAATAAATCTAGAAAATTTAGACGTTTGAAAATTTCGATCAAACACGATAATGAAAAAAAATAAGCGAACTCTTTATCAAATTAAAATATTATGAAATCTTTTTGACAGATTGTCTATGCAGATTGTCTATGCGTAACTTTTCAACAAAAATGGAAAGATTCGAACTCACCTGGTGTATAAATCACCGGGAGAGACAGATGTTGTTTTTATTAGTAACAATTTTAGTTCAAATCGTCTTTGACGAAACAAATTTGTGAAGATGCGAAGGCCGTGGGATCATGTGACTCGGCCAGTATGGAATTAGCCATTCTTTTGGACGGGTCGGATTCGGTTAAACGCGACAACTTCGAAAAACTCAAAAAATGGACAAACAACTTTATTGAGGGCCTCGAAGTTCAAAATTATGGGACGCGCGTAGGAGTTATTAAATATGCCACGACAATTCGAGATATTGCGCCTCTATCAGATGATGTCAATTCACTCGCGGTAAGTTTACAAAAACGGGTACAGGCGTTCCCAAATAAGGGTCGAGACGACGTTTGCGCGCTCAAAACTGACCAATGACAGGCCACATAGGCCTCAGACGCGCTGTCAAGCAACGTCACCAAAAAGTGGTAACATTATTTTTTTTTCGTGTTTGAAAATCACTACGATAGGCGAACACGTTTTACAAAAAGAGAAAGAAGAAGCGCTCATTGAGCGCTTAAAATGTTGTCATACAGGGTGAGGTAATATAGATGCTAAGCCGTTTTTGGTTCGGAAGTTATAGCCAATAAATTATAGGGCCAATAATCACCACAATTCGGATTGTAGTAAGCAGTTACAGACGCCAGCCCCGTAGGTAAGCTAGCGTCTGTAAGTGAATTACAAGCAAGTCTATTGGCTCATGCTTTTTTATAGGCGCCTCCTATTGGCCAGCGTCCTTTAGCCACGCAAACAACTCACCGCGCTGCTTGTAATGACTAATACTGTATGAGTCATACAGTATAAATAATATGGTAAGTTACCTACCGTTAGAAATTCGAATTGGTATACAACATTTTTCTTTGGCGCTTGTTTGCTAGTAGTTAAGTCAATTGTTGAACTATTACTAATTTAGGCGGCAGTTAACGCTGTCAGATGGCAACAAGGAAAGACGAACACCGGCGGCGCCCTTGAGCGTGCCCGAACACGTCTTTTCTCTGCCGCCCGAACAAATGTACCGAAAGTGATTTTGGTCGTTACCGATGGGGATGCAACAGACAAGCCCAAAGTGGACGCGGAAATTGCTCTTTTGAAAAAGTCGGGTGTCATTATTTATGCTGTGGGTGTTGGGGATAAGATCGATCAAGAAGAACTCAAAAAACTTGCATCCGACAAAGACACCGTATATTTTACCCGCGACTATGACCCGGATTCATATTTTGACATAATTCAACAACATCGGTAATTCCTTGTCACCATATTTACTCTCATGGGGTAGGAGTTTTTGGGAACCCGTAGGGGGAAAAGTGTGTATACAAACACGCACTTAAAAAATTCACAATAATTCGCAATAATTAAAAAAAAACTGGTAAAGTTGTAGAGCTTGTAAAACTACGTCGATCTGACTATTCAGAAATTGATCTGGGCGACCAGGGCCCCTTAAAGAGCTTTTTGAAAGCTCCAACCTACGCAAAAAAAAACCGTCAATGTATTTTTTTCGATAATTTGAGAGGGGGGTCAGCAATACCCGTTTTGCCCTAAGGTGCCTCCATATGCCTTAAATCGACGAAAAAACAGGTTGTGTGTCTATAAACACGCACTCCCCCTGGGAGTTAACTTTAAAATATTACAAAAAAGTCAATTCCATTTTACATTTTATATTTTTTTTCTAATAAAATTTGAGTAGACCCGTGGTTCACCCTTTTCGATTTAAGCCCGGTCTACTATCATTTTCAGTCAATTAAACTTAGTCCAAACTTGGACTAATTAACCCCCGGGGGTTAACTCGTCTAGAAATAGACAATTTTGTGAACGAAAGATTAATAATTAGGTTTAATGACTCAAGGAAAAAATAGAACAGGGGGTCGGGTAATAAGGTCAAGTCATATCTTAACTCACAGGGGGAAGTGCGTGTAAATAGACACGCTACTGGTATTTTTTGTCGATTTAAGGCATATGGAGGCCCCGTAGGGCAAAACGGGTATTGGTGACCCCCTCAACTTTTCGAGAAAATTCGATTGACGGTGTTTTTTT
>SCLG01000105.1:233489-245937 GCA_004367875.1 Oikopleura albicans
ATACACGCATTTCCCCCTACGGGTTCTCAAAAACTCCTTCCCCCTGAGAGTTAAACGCGGTAGTCAAAGTTTCAAAAATGTCCTATTATTGAATCTGAAAATAGACTCAATTTCCAAAATCAAAACGTCACTTTTGGGTCGTATTTGTAAGCAAGGTAAGCCAAAGACTAGCGGTGGTCGTTGTAGCGAGATTTCGGTTGATTTACAATTTATCGTTGATGCCTCGGCCTCCGTCAACCTCAACGGCAAGGGCAACTTCCAACATGCAAAAAATTTCGTTAAAAATGTATCAAGCGTATTTGACCTTCGAAATGGGGATGTGCGGGTTGGAGTCTTGACCTACGAAACCGACGTGAATGTTGCTTCCCAAATTAAACTCGGAAAACTCGAGTCAAAAGACTCCTTCAACGATGCAGTAGACGCACTGCCCTATACTGGAGGCGATACTCACACTGGGGCTGCATTACAGTAAGTCTACGGAATTTACAATTTTTTTTTTTGAAAAAAGCGTAAAAACGAAAATAGATTAGTACACCAGGTGCGCCGTTATCTTACAAAACCAAGTCAAAAACAAGTGTAACATAACGAAAAACTGTAACATAACATTTCGCTGGAAAACGCCAAAAAATTGAAACTTGTAACATAACGGGACGAACGGGGATAATATTGCGCAATACGTGTTTTTTTTGTGCAAATTGTTACATAACGGAAAATTGTAACATAACGGCCTAGTGCGTAGGCAAAAACACTAGAAATTTTTTCGCTAAAAAATTGTAACATAACGGGACGAACGGGAAAAAATTGTAACATAACGGGGTGAAACATAACGGCGCACTTGGTTTACCAAACTTAATTTTATCGTTAATCTTGTTAAATTTGTTTTTATGTTTATTTCAGGCACATTGAAACGCATAATAATTGGCGTGAAGAGGTTCCAAAGATTTTGATTTTTATAACGGATGGTCGTCCACAGGATCGTCGCCTTGTGCCGGCTGCTGCAAAATCACTTCGAGATAAGGGTGTCCGGATTTTCGCTATCGGAGTAGGAGAAGCAACCCGCGAGGAACTCGAAGAAATTGCATCCACCCCCTACAAAGACCATATCATCTTTATCAAAGGAGGTAACCCTTTATTTTCTCCCAATAACCTTTCTCAAAGATTGCTCATAATAGAAATTACATTTAATTATTTCAGCTGACTACAGTAAGGTTCAACAAATCCGTGGGTTCCTGGAACAGTTGGTCTGCAGTGAGGTGGTGGCGTTTGCGGATGGCGTCGGCACCAATGATCTTGATCGAGGCATTTTGCCAGGGGAAAAATTTAGCTTCCGTCTCGGCTTTAACTAAGCCCCAAACGCTGCACGAGCTGCTTAAATCAAATTCACCACAATTTCTGTACAATTAATGACCAGAGTATGTAATAACTAACGTCACATTATAATAACCACAGAGATATTCAAGAAAAACCGAGCAAAGGTGTTTATTTCAAAATATTAATATTATTAGAAATATATACTGTCTGAGTTTTAAAAAAAAAGGCAAAAATTTTCGATTCAACGCTGATTGGCTGAATAAAAAAAAATATCACAACGCCCACAATCATATTCTCATAACACTTCACTGTCTAGCACAGTTCTCCGAAGTGTGGGCGTGATGCGTAGAAATTCAGCCAATCAGCGTTGAATCGAGAATTTTTTCCCTTTTAAAAAAAACTCAAACAGTATTAGAAATTTAAGGAGCAAATTTTGTAAACGAGGAAGGAAATAATCCTAAAATATAAATAAAGAATTTTTTTTATAAAATTGCTAAATTTGCGTCTCATTAGAGAAAATAATTTTATAGATTCTAATTTAAAAAACAAACTTTAAGTTCAAAAAAAAAAAATAAAACAGGTTTA
The DNA here is from genome assembly GCA_004367875.1 of Oikopleura albicans. Classification (NCBI taxonomy): domain Eukaryota; kingdom Metazoa; phylum Chordata; class Appendicularia; order Copelata; family Oikopleuridae; genus Oikopleura; species Oikopleura albicans. The sequence goes on from SCLG01000105.1 coordinate 235,386, forward strand.
CAGGGTGAGGTAATATATATGCTAAGCCGTTTTTGGTTCGCGAGTGCAAGTCACCAGAAAACGGCTTAGCATCTATATTACCTCAGCCTATAGGTATAATAACGCGCTTCTCGCTTTTCTAGTTTTTAATCATATTATAAACCAAAATTTGCGAAAGCGAGAAGCAAGTTATCATACTGCATACTGTAAGTTTTATTTATAAATAAGTAAAAATGTGTTCAGAAGAAACCGTTAATCTAAAAAACAAACTCTTCGTTGTTGAAAAATATAAAACAAATCTAGATTTAATGAAAAACACTACTTTTTTGAATACAGTGTGTCAAAACTCAAAATTTGCCAATTTTTTTATTCTAGAAATTAAGAATCTCTGTTTTCCCGATGCGTATTAGTTTCTAGAATAAAAAACTGGCAAATTTTGAGGTTTGACACACCGTAAAACGATAACCGTATTGTTTTAAATTAAACACTTTTGGTGGAATGGTTGAACAAAATCTCGAGCATTTTTTTCAACGAATTTTTGCAAGATACCCTCTGGCAAACCCTAAGACTAGACACGCCCCAACCAACCGTCCTTTAGTTTACAGGAAAGAGGAACAACACTTTTAATGATTATCACAACAACATAAACAATAACACATTTAACTTTGAAAATGTATTTTTAACATGGTTGAAAAATACATTCAAATTTCATTCAAAGTCTAAACATGAATGATCGCGCTTAGAGTCTAAGCGCCACCAGGTGTCAACTGAACAACGCCATTGAGCAACAAATATAGAATTTTAACACCGCTGATGTAAAAAAAGATCAACGATTCAGAGCCAATTTATGATTGGAATTTTTGATCTTACTTCTGGATGTAAAGACATATCTTTAACACTGATATAAGTAGTAAATATATTAGATGTGGTCAATAACGGTGTCCAGGGGTGGTCGGTTGGACTTTTACGCTCTTATTATTCAATTACACCCCCTGCGCCGTTATCGGGTCAACATTTTGAGGACAAATTTTGACCCGATAAGGGAATTTGACCCGATAACGGCGCAGTGCGTAGGTGGGTTGGCTGGAAAATTTTGGGTACAAATTTTGACCCGATAACGGCGCAGTGGGTGTAGTATGTTAAAGACAAATTTAAACATGTTAAAATTGATTTTAAAACTATTATCCATGTACAAAAGTCCTCCATACTTTGACACTTAACATGAGTGTTCGTAGCACGTGACCTTGACCTGAGCTCTGTAGCGGCTCATGGTGGGCCATTTTTTTCTTCAATTTGACAAGTTATATCAGTTTGAGAGATATGTTTCAATCTTTAGAAATATATTTCAAATCTGCCGTTGCTTCTCCGACATCCTTTATTCAAAATCTCTAAATATTCTATTGTCTTGTCCCAGGAAGAAAGTCCGGACAAAGTCCGACTAGAAATCATAATATTCCGTCAAAAAATCCCGTTTGATTCTGGGTGAAAATAGCTTGAAAAATGGGCTTCACTTGGAAAAAATAGAATAAACGTAAATGCCAACAAGGAAGAATTTTTAGAATGTCAGCATGAACGATACGATAACGCACACTTACAAACTATATCATACATTTTATATGTAAATTTTAAATAACTAAAAATAAAACGATTAAACATGTAAAACAATGATAATCAATAACGTTGCTGCTAAAGCTAAACAACAATAAATGCGTTTTTCTTTAATTGTTATTTTTTCATGTGTTGTTCCTGAAAAGAAGGTGGAAGGAAATCACTACGCGACACCAGGTACGAAATCATGAAGGAATCAAGCAAAAATGTTTTTATTAGAAAATTTTTTTTTAAATTTTACTAAATTTTCAATATTTTGAATTAAGTTGAATACTAGTATTACATACTCGGTAAGTCAGAAAATATTTTTTGTATGGCTCTGGTTTGATCTCCGGTTCTGCGGAGTGAGGTATTTAGGCAACCATTGGGGGTCGCCAAAAATTCTATTTTGGAAAGTTTTGGCGACCTTAAAATTAATCGCCAATTGTTGTCTAAAACAAGTGTTTTTCAAAATATGACTCGGCGACCAAAAGATCGCCATATGGTTTTTAGACCGGACATGACGACCAATTTTGGTCGTGAAAACCACCCCATATACAAGTTTTTTGGCGACCATTTTTACCATGGCGATTTTGTCGACCATTAATACCTTTCACCGGTTGTGCCGGTTAACTTTTTTCGCGATCGAATCGCCCACGCTGTTTGCGAACCGTTAACGGTCCCCCTTTTGTACGCAAATTACGCATTATATCAAAAAGTAATAAATCTAATCTTATGTCTTTTTTATTGAAAACCAGAGCTGTACTTTTTATCAAATATTTTTCTAACAAACCTGGCTAACCCTTAGGGGTTAACCCTTAGTAATGAATCCTTCAAACCCTAGGGAATCCTAACGCTTCCCTCTAGAACCACCACTCTCACCCCAATTCGTCCCTGACGTTGTTGAGCCCGAGGTGGTTAAACCAGCCCAGACCCCCGGAGTAGGTAAGGAGGGAACCCCCAACGATTATAACGGTGGTACTGGTACCCCCACCGAGTTACCCATCGAGTCCCATCCCGAGGGGGATATTGATGATCCAATTGGCGGCGAAGGGTTAGCCCCCGGCAGTATTTGGGATAATTCCGAATATTCACGAACAATTGCGGGATATGCAAATTACGATGGTACATAAACCATTTTTTTGGTAGAAAACTAAAACAAAATCAAGATTTTACTTCAAAAATCAATTTGGCACAAAACTAACACAAACAGCTTGGCTTCAAACTTTAACCCGTCACCGATACAGAGTGAAACATTTACTGCCGATCTTTCATTATTCACTGAATCGCCTTTAGTTTAACTCCCAGGGGAAGTGCGTGTAAATAGACACGCAACTTGTTTTTTTCGTCGATTTAAGGCATATGGATACGGATATTGGTGAACCCCCTCAAATTTTCGTGAAAATTCGATTGACGGTGTTTTTTTTGCGTTGGTTGGAGATTTCAAACAGCTCTCTAGAGGGCCTGGTGGCCTAAATCAATTTCTGAATAGTCAGATCGACGTAGTTTGACAAGCTCTACAACCTGGCTTATCAGTTTTTTTAATTATTGTGAATTTTTGAAGTGCGTGTTTATTTACCCACATTTTCCCCCTACGGGTTCCCAAAAACTCCTTCCCCCCTGAGAGTTAATATGGATTTCTCTTTCTTTCTGAAAAAATAATCCAAAATTTCAATTACGGATTTTTGTTTAAATTTTACTAAAAAGGGTGGTGAAATTAGGTGGTGAATACCGAAAATTTATTTTTGGACGTGAAAATAATTATTTTATGCCTTTGGGCTCGGTTGGGATGTAATATTTTCCTTCATAAATATTGCCCCAAAAAGTCTTTGGAAGATTTTCATCATTTGTCAATCGGGCCATTTTCACGTTTCACCATCAACAATTAAGATTTTAGGATGGGCAACATTGTAGGGTGTTTGACACCGTGTTTCGGCCTACTTTCAGCGACGGGTTAAAGACAGATTTAGCAAATATTGGCAAAGGGTGTTCCGGGTGCACGATGAATAAGGACTTTGTAAAAATAAATATAGCAGAACTTGAAGAAATTGGATACGCATAAATATAAAAATCGACCTATAATAATTGCTTACTTAATTAATTATGGTTGTTTCAGTTGAGGCTTCCATTTTAACGTATTTTCGTTTACTTCTGATATTTCGACATTTTAAGTCGCTAATTTTTTGACAATAGGTTAATGTCAAAATGTTAGTAATAAACAAAATTATGTTAAATGAATTCTGTGTGATTTCGGGTTTTAACACCCCAACCAAAAACCANAAACAGGCTTTTTTGCAATTAATGCGTTAAAACCTCATTTTTTTAAACATGCTTTTTCTAAATATGTTGAAGAGCAAAATTCTGACAAAATGAAACAAAAATAATCACGTACGTCGTGCGGTTAACTATTTGGGAACCCGGTTAACCATTATGTTTTTGTGGTCAAATCGACCAAAAAGTGTCCAAGGGTGGTCGGAGAGCTTCCGAAAGCATGCTCATTCGATTCCGGACCATTGATTTGCCCACCGTGCAAATTACGAAGGATCACAGAAGGATCACAGAAGAGGAAATGAAAAAAAAGACAAACGTCCTTGTTTTTGGTTGGGGGTTAAATATTTTAAAACTCTCACATGAAAACTAAATTATCGCCTGCAACTCATTTGTCATATTTTCATCAAATATTGGTATGATTACTATTGTGGTACAACTTCTGTACAGTTATCCAAATAGGTTTCCCAAAAAACCCGCCGCGTAACTACGCTGGCTGCTGAATAACAGCAAATCCGGGACTTTAATCAAAAAAAAATCCCCACAAACCCCCCTTAGTGCTTTTATTCGGTACGTTTTGTATAGGAAATAATAGAGGATTTCCCTAAAAATAACCGCTTGTGCTCTTATCCGCAATTTTGTTTCAGGTTTTTTTTGTTGTCAATCCGCCTCTTTACCGCATGCATGAAATCTATCGTATACGAGCAGTAACGGGTGAACCTGCTGGATAACTGCGCAACGGTTATTATACGGGAAATTACCAGACCAATCGGGAAATGGCAATAAATAGTGATCATGCAGCGTCATAGACGGGAAAAAATATTGTTGTGATCTAAATATGTCAGAATAGTCATAATCGTTTGCATATTTGGTACGGGTGCACGCACTGCCAGCTTAGTTAACATTTGAAAAAATGGGGGGGGGGGGTAAGCAAAGAATGTGACAAAGGTGCTAGTGGAGTTTTGCTCGTTTTCTAAAATTCGATTTAGACAGAAACGGAGAAGTTATTTTACGTAAAATATAATTTTTCTAGACGAAGAAAACTGCACTACCGTGTGAGTTTCATGAAAATCGGCTGCGGGGTTCTAGAATAGAATATTTTTTTTTCATTTTAGAATATCGTACTGTGAAAGTGGGGAGAAAATGTGAAGAAAAATTAGTTTATTGTAGAAAGATACAGCCGATTTTGATGGAACTCACACGGTAGTACTTTTTTTTGGCAACCCATTTTGTATTTTTCCGATTTTAAGCTGAAAACTAGAACTTGAAATAAGCCCTGCGTTATCGAATCGTGTTTCATAATTATTTGGCGCTCCATTACCCGCATTACGTTTTAATCATGAGTATTAAAATGTGGCTTCACTCAACTTGAAAAGAAAACACAAGAGATTTGTTCTGAAAATTTTAAACAATTCAAACAACACAAATGTTGTTTTTTTAACGTGTTTGTCAAATTGATAAAAAGTTTTCAGAACTAATCAGACTCCGTGCTAATTGAAAACGGACGAAAGTTAAAATACACAGAATCGTTAATTGGGTAACACGTGTAAATTGAAATAAGTACACCAGGTGCGCCGTTATGTTTCACCCCGTTATGTTACAATTTTTCTCGTTCGTCCCGTTATGTTACAATTTTTTTAGCAAAAAATTTTTTGACGTTTTTGCCTACGCACTACGCCGTTATGTCACAATTTGTACAAAAAAAACGCGTATGTTGCAATACTTTTGAGTCACGTAATCACTATTTTCCGTTATGTTACAATTTGTACATAAAAACACGTATTGCGCAATATTTCCCCGTTCCTTCCGTTATGTTACAATTTTTAATTTTTTTGGCGTTTTCCAACGAAATCGTCTACGCACTGCGCCGTTATGTTACATTTTTCCGTTATGTTACACTTTTTTTTATTTGGTTTTGTAACATAATGGCGCACCTGGTGTAGTTATAACGACGGGGACGCGGAATATACATGGTTTTCTACGCTTTGATTTTCGTCCATTTTCAAGAGAGCCTCGTGTACTATCAGAGGTTAAAGTTTGCCTAAATTTGTATTTCATTAGAGTGTCCAATCTACCGTCGAAATGGAAAAGTTATGCGTGGCGCGGATCTTCTTAGTGTGTGGGGCTATACAGCGTGGAACGGGGCTGCATTGGCCGGTTCTATGCCCGGATATCATTCTTTTGGATTTAGCGGCGAATCCCTTCCCAAAAAACAGCTTTCGTCGATTTTCCCACGGGGTCTTACAGACATCTTTTCAATTGTATTCACCGCAAGTCTGACGCAACAAGGCTCGATTGGACTCAAAATATGGGACCAAAATCAAGAATATGCTTCATTTTCTGTAACAGTGAGTATATTATTTTTCAAATGAGTTAAAAAAAACTTCAATTTTTTGCTGTTTTGTGCGCTCATACCCAGCCCAACAATCCCGACAGCACTTTTTTGGTCCCGGAATTTCACTTAGCTATTTTTATCCACTTAATTAAGCCAATACAACCCAAAAAAACTCTTGAGATGTGCTGATCTCTCTAGATATGCATGTCTCTCTAGATGTGCATATCTCTCTAGATGTTCACGTTCTTCGAAAATACAATCTTAAAGACTAATACAGACTGGACGGTATAAAAAACGACCAATTGTTGAGAAGTTTGAAAAAATTCTTGAATACGCAATCTGCGACATTTCACTTGTCAACAATTGGTCGCTTTTTATACCGGCCAGCCTGTAGATTTATATTTCGATTTTTTTTTTCGAAAAAAAATTCTTTTCTAAAGTTTGATTTCAATTAGAGTTTTATTTGAAATCTATACATAATATCAATCTTATCAGAATGTATTTCAGAAAAATCATGAATCAATACTTTGACCATTATTTTTAGCCCAGTGGACTGTCTGTAACTCGCGAAGGAAAATCTGGATCATTTTCGGCCAGTTTATTGCCGCCCATTTTCGATGGAGGATTTCACAAATATCAAATTTTCTTTGATCGAAATGCGGTTGTTGTTTTGATTGACTGCATCCAGATCGGAACCCTTAACCTCGGCACAACATCAGGGTAAATATCATATATAAACTATTAAGCGTCAATTTCTCGTTTTGACAAGCCCACTTTTTTTGGTGACACTTAGGTTTATGAATTTTATACAAGGGGGTCTGGTTATAAGGTCACAAAACGTGACCGCTATAAGGTCAAGTCATCTTTTTTTGCACTAAGGTCAAGTCATTTTTTGGAGTGCATTAAGGTCAAGTCATTTTTTTGGGGCTTGACTTTATAACCAGACCCCCCTGTAATTGTTCATTTATGTTATTATGCTTTTTGTCTTACATACATCTATTTGAAAAAGAGCGAAACTTAAAAAGGGCTTCCTGTTCGGTAAAAATTTTTTGAACTAAAATCAATAACTATACGGTATAATCTATACACCAGGTGCGCCGTTATGTTACAAAACCAAATCAAAAAAAGTGTAACATAACGGAAAATTGTAACATAACGGCGCAGTGCGTAGGCGATTTTGCTGGAGAACGCCAAAAAATAAAAAAAATTGTAACATAACGGGACGAACGGGGGAAAATATTGCTCAATACGTGTTTTTTTTTGTACAAATTGTAACATAACGGAAAATAGTGATTACGTAACTCAAAAATATTCCGTAATACGTGTTTTTTGTACAAATTGTAACATAACGGCAAATAGTGATTACGTAACTCGAAAATATTGCGCAATACGTGTTTTTGGTACAAATTGTAACATAACGGCCGCGGCGTAGTGCGTGGGCAATAATACTGGAAAATTGTTTGCAAAAAAATTGTAACATAACGGCGCACCTGGTGTAGTCTATACCTGTACGGGACTATCCGGCTTCTTTCACCAATCATAACCGGATACACGCCCTAGAGACGGAAGCCCTAGCCAAATAGCTGGAAAATCTAACCAACCTGCGAGCAAAGGGGCCCGCTAAACCCGCGAGCGGTGTAGTAGAAAAATTCACTGAAAATAATGAAAAAAGCCTTATCTTTCGCTGTTAGTTTGATCATTTCAATTTATTATAGGGTGACGGACGCAGCAACGATTGAAATTCTGGGAAATACTTTCGGAAAAGTGCAAGATTTGGCGATCATCTGTGGGTTAACGGACGCCGAAGAGTGTTGTGAAATCGAGGATGCTCTGGTTTGTAGCACTGCATTTAGAAATACAATTGGTGCGCCCGTAGTGGCACCACTTACTACAACGTCACTACCACCACTAGCACCACCATCACCTGTCACTAGCACCACTCAAGAACCGTTGACTGTCAACGCCGTTAACGCCGGAGAACGGCAATCTTCCCTTTATTCTCACTTTTCTTACTCGAATAATAATGGTGAGAGCGGGCGGGTTGAGGGTGGCGTGCGGCGCGGTGGCGGGTCCCGCTACCCTATCGATCAGGGTTTTGATTTGGGCTTTTTTACGGATCGGGAGTCACTTTTTAACAAGGAGTCACTTTTTTCGGACATTCAAGTTCCGGTCGTTGACTTTACCGTTATTGAAAACGCCGGGGTGTCCGAAACGGAAGTAGTTCCCTGTACCGGTGACAATGGTTCGCCCTGTACCCGCCGTATAACGACCAAAATAATACCCGCACGATCCTACCCGCTCAACTCACAATTGATATCGACTTTTTCCAAAACTTTCAATTCGGACGATTCGTCGGCCGACTGTGTCACCTTTGGTGGTTGTAATTAATAGACCTAGCACAGAGTTGCACCGATATTTTTTTGCTTGTTTTATGTGAATTTAGAATTTATTTTAGCAATACATCTTTTTGAAAATAATTTCAAAATTGTTTTTGAAACAAAATGTTTACAAAGGCGTGTTTAAATCTTATTTTTCCTGATTTCGATGAAACCTGAATTTGCTCTTATTTAACTCCCAGGGGGAAGTGCGTGCATATAAACATACAACTTGTTGTTTTCGTCGATTTAAGGCATATGGAGGCCCCGTTGGGCAAAACGGGTATTGCTTACCCCCTCAATTTTTCGAGAAAATTCGATTGACAGTATTTTTTTGCGTAGGTTGGAGATTTCAAACAGGTCTCTACGGGGCCCTGGGGGCCCAAATCAATTTCTTAATAGTCAGATAGACGTAGTTTGACGAACTCGACAACTTGGCTTTACCATTTTTTTTTAATTATTGTGATTTTTCAAGTGTGTGTATATAAACACGCATTTCCCCCTACGGGTTCCCAAAAGCTCTTTCCCTCTGAAAGTTAAAAATACGAGAGATTCGTTTTATCGACGAAAAGTCCTCATTAAGTGATTTTGTTTTACGAAAAACATGATTTTTTGCACAAAAACCTGTTTGGAGGAATTTTTTATCTTCGGGAGAAAATTTATTTGTTTAGAGAAAAAAATAAGCCATGACCACCAAATTTTCACTAGAAAAACATACAAGCTTACGTTTGGGCGAAAAAAAAGTGAGAAAAAAATTAATTAAGGCACTTAAAACGTCTACATAAAAATGGCCTATTTGAAGGCCTTAAATCAAATTTATCACGTGACTCGTTGAACTTGGCCTTGATTTTCCAAAAATATTAAAAGCTAACTTTTCGAGACGAACATTTTGGCCAAAACAGTTTTTTTCGAAAAAATTTGGTGGTCATGGCTTATTTTTTTCTCTCTTAGTCAAAAATCAAAAAAAAAAGTCCAAAAAAAATGATAACAACCTATGTTTTACCTTGTAAAGCAAATACGATACACACTAAGGGTATATAAAGTAATAAAACCTAAATTTTGGCTTTTTAGACCAAAAAAAGTTCACGGCACAACCCTGATCTAGCGGCTCATTTCTATTCTCGCTTTCGCTTTTCTGTTTTTCGTGCACGAAGAAAAACATGCATGTGTTCTAGAATGTGTTAGGCATATTTCATATTTATACTATTATACATGTTATCATAGTAAACACGCCTGGACGCGTTATAATTTTATGAAAACGTGAAAAGTATGCGTGGGCGGCAACGTTTCCAAGCCTGGTGAAAATAACATTCATGTTTGACCATGAATATTGTACATTTATAGCTGTTTAGCATTAAATAACTCTGTCTCTGATTATGGGCACCGTTTGAATTTGTATAAATCACAAATCGGAAACCTTCTGAAATGAGAAAAAGAGGGAATATAGATGCTAAGCCGTTTTTTGATTACTTATTCGCTCAGCGTAGTCGCGAACCAAAAACGGCTTAGCATCTATATTACCTCACCCAACAATTTTTAATTTTCATTAAAGTTAAAATGAAAACAAAAAGTAATTTGTCGGCAAAGTATCGCCACATTCCCCATTATTCATACTATAAGTTATCCGGTTTGTGTTTTATCCTTATTCAAACTGCGGCTGACTGCGTTTCCGAATTGCCTTAACACGAAACAATATTCTAGTGCTCGACCAATCGTCTTGTTGGATTTTCAAGTGACAGTGCGAGCGGCTTCAGCATTGGGGGCGGGGAGGTGTCGAAATGGCGCGCATTTGGAATGGTGAATAGTAACGCCGATGAGCGCTGTGTTTGCCCGCCGGCAGCCAATCAAGGCTTAACTCCCGAGGATGTCGAATTTATAAAACGTAATTAAACGCCCTTATCGGTTTTTAACGATTCTAGAATAAGTCGGGTTAACTCCCAGGGGGAAGTGCGTGCATATAGACACGCAACGGCGCCGTTTTTTTCGCGGGAAGTTACTTTAGCAGGAA
>SCLG01000105.1:261640-273793 GCA_004367875.1 Oikopleura albicans
GTATTTATTCGCTTATTGCCTCAAATGGACGCAACAGCTTTGATAACGCTTTTCAGAGATAGTTGATATTTGTGATATTGCAATATATTGCTAGTTTTAGGGTAGAACAGTGTAAAAGGGTACAAATAGTTCTCATTAGAATAAAAATAAGAAAAAAACAAATAATTAGGATATGCTGTGTCTGGGATCAGGGCTCGGCACAATTGACTTTTTTGATCGCCCGAGCCGAGCCGAGCCAAAGAATTTTTGAGTTAGAACCAGCCGAGCCGAGCCAAGCCAGAAAAAGTTTGAGCTTGAGCGAGCCGAGCCGAGCCAAGCCAGGGAATTTTTGAGCTAGAACGAGCCAAGCCGAGCCGAGCCAAAAAAGAGCCAGTTGTGCCGAGCCCTGTCTGGGATATAAGTTCGGTAAAGTTTTGGTATGAAAAGACAACTGGTACATATAGATATGCACAAAGACTATCAGCACAAATCCGCATTCTTTTCAACAATATATTATATAAATTACTTATTCTATATAAAAACTGTTTTTTTGCCTAGTTGTACAGTTCAAAAAGTTAGTTCTAAAGTGTGGTAAATTAAAGTCCTGAAACTATCTGTAGCAAGTCCTAGCGTATTTTGAAGGTGCAAAACAAAAATCAACCTTGAAAAATTCTAGAAATCGCTACAGACATTTTCGGGACATCATTCTTCCACATTTTTGAGCTCTTCGATTGCCGTTTTTTGGGCCGTTTATACGTTATTTTGATTAAAACAATCAGATTATTATAAAAAAGATGAATTTCAGAAGATACCCATGTAAGCCCAATGGGCTTAACCCATGAATTAAGTTTTATCACGATGATGTCACAAATATATTCAACTATTTTCACTTCACAAAAGCTGTCATGATACTTCCAAAGTAAATAAAATGTAAGGTCAACTATTTCACTTGACAAATTTTGTCTTTAGAGATTGTTACGAGTTGAAGAAAATATGTGTTCACGGCTTGCTTATATGGTTCATTTTTATTTGTATAATTATTTTATTTTTCACGTTTGCGGCTGTTTATTTTTGTCGACGGCAAGAAGTGTTTTTGAGTCGTGGTGAAACAAGGATGGAATTACACTAATTCTCTAATTATGAAAGTGTTCTTAAACTAGGTCTTAAGGAGGGAAACATATGATATTGGAGATAATTTGTCAATCCTATTTTTCAGCGCTAGTCTGTTTCTACAAAACAAATGAATTTTAGTGTTAACTGTTTGGTTTTAGAGGTTTTTAAATTTATTTCTATGAGAAATGAATCGAAACCAAAAATCCGTGTTTATTTCGTATAGATGTCGCATTATTGACAAAATTCATTCAAACAGGCGTACGTATGATCCTACGTATGATCCTGTCGAGACCGTGAGTTCTTAAAAGGGCCCCTTTTGAATCAACGCACATCTCCGACCAACGCACATCTCCGATGGTCGAAATTTTGAACACTGTTTTTGATGACTTGATCAAAATGGTACATAATTTCCCGTACATGCTTCCGAAGGTTCATTTATAATGAATACTCGTACTTAAACTTAAAACGTAACTTAACCCTCATTTGCCAATACTACGCACGGTGTGCGATTTTTCACGGATGTCGCTCTCACGGTTAAACCAGTTTCTGAAGTGGTCGGTTTGGTTTGACCAAATAAGTTATATGGCCTTTGAGTTCCTAAAACAAGAACCAAAACTTTATTTTCATTCAGTTGATGTCTCGAAATTGAGCCATCTTGGTGATCTACACACGGTGTAGGTATCGGCAAATGAACACTAGTCCATAATCGGCGAATCGGAGTTAAAATGGAACTTAAAACGTTATTTCAATGGAACACTATTCATTATATCATCTATTAAATTTGAATCAAGTCATGGGTTTACATTTTTTTCTCATAGCCTTCAATCGAACTCCAAAGCACTTTAACATAATTTCAAGCTAATTCAAAATACGCTTTAATCCTAGTCTTTCAGCACCAACATGACGTTTGAACTTACCAACATAAGTTCAACAAGTGTAATTACCTTTCAACTAATATAACCACACTTATGTTTTAAAAACAGCGCGAAATGGGTCGCTTAGATGGCTCAATTTCGAGACACCTACTGTATGAAAAAAAAGTTTTGGTTCTCGTTTTAGGAAGTCAAAGGCCGTATAACTTATTTGGTCAATCCAAACCGACCACTTCAGAAAGTGGTTTAACCGCGAGAGCGACTTCCGTGAAAAATCGCACACCGTGTGTAGCATCGGCGAATGAGGGTTAAGTTACGTTTTGAGTTTCAGTCCGAGTAATTCATTATAAATGCACCTTATATATTATACACATTCACATACAATATTGTCGGATAAATCTGATTTCTATAAGCTAACCCGTTTTTGGGACATTTGAAAAATGTTTTCGGGGAGAACTAACCGATTTGGGTACGACGACTGTAAATTGTAATTTCGAAAAAAGGTTAACACGGCTTTCTGTTCCAGACTCAATTCACGTTTCACTTGAGTCCACAAATGTTTTTATAGGTATGATTTAAACATAAGGAGGGGTCCGTCGTGTTGTTTACAAATTTGACGTTTGAGAAAAACAATTTTTAACACGTTATTACTGAAGCGATTGAATTGTTTTCTCTCTGTATCAATAAAACACCGCTTCCGGCATCTCATGGAAATATTTTTGTTGGCATAGTCTTCAGCGCCGATCGCGTATCGGGTCTTGAACTTGACAAAAACGGCAACAAAAACGCTTGAATACCACCAACACTGTTGATACTATGGATTTCCTTTTTTTGTTGAAATGTTCGGAATAATAAGGCACAGAAAATGACCTGTCATTTTTTGCGTAATTGATCTAGAACAAAAAATATCTTGAAAAAACCGAAAAAATTGTTCAAAATTTCAAAATCTTTAACCTTCGCGACNTGTCGGATAAATCTGATTTCTATAAGCTCACCCGTTTTTGGGACATTTGAAAAATGTTTTCGAGGAGAACTAACCGATTTGGGTACGACGACTGTAAATTGTAATTTCGAAAAAAGGTTAACACGGCTTTCTGTTCCAGACTCAATTCACGTTTCACTTGAGTCCACAAATGTTTTTATAGGTATGATTTAAACATAAATAGAAAGGACGCGTCATTTGGTAATAAAGCTTCAATTGGTAATAAATTTATTTCTAAAAATGCTTCTGTTATCACCAATGATTATTTCGGTTCAATAATATTTTAATTGGTACACATCTTTTTTTTGGTACGCAAGCTTTCATAAGTTTTGTTTCAATTAGTACTTATGTTTCTTAAAGGAAGCATTTTGTACCAATTGGAGCATAAGTACTGAAAGACGCATTATTATCGAAAGAAGCATTTGGTATCACCAGAAGCATCAGTACCAATTGAATCTTAACTCTCAGGGGGAAGGAGTTTCTGGGAACCCGTAGGGGGAAAATGCGTGTGAATAAACACGCACTTAAAAAATTCACAATAATTCCCAATAATTCAAAAAAACTGGTAAAGCCAAGTTGTAGAGCTCGTCAAACTACGTCGATCTGATTATTCAGAAATTGATTTGGGACACCAGGGCTTCCTAGACAGCTGTTTGAAATCTTCAACCTACGCAAAAAAAACACCGTCAATCGAATTTTCTCGAAAAGTTGTGGGGGTCACCAATACCCGTTTTACCCTACGGGGCCTCCATATGCCTTGAATCGACGAAAAAACCAGTTGCGTGTCTATTTACCCGCACTTCCCGCTGTGAGTTAAATACCATACGGGCGCATGAAGCAACGAAAAGGACATATGAGGCATTAAACAATACAAATAATTATACTTTATTTCAGAATTGAAGAAATCTGCTGAGCTAGGGAGACGAAAGCTGGAAATTTTAGAAGGTCAGCGTCAACTGGAAGGTCAAATTGGTCAAATAGGCCAAATAGGTCAAATTGCTCAACCAAACGTATCAACCGAAAGTTATCCGCCAGTCGTCTGACAGTCTAATCCGTGAAGCGGTTTCAATTTTGGTGAAATTTTGCACTCATGGCTTTACACCTTTTTCTTGGTGAACGATCTCAAAAAAGCCGTTTACGGACTTACACGCCCATTTAAAATCCCTGGTCTAATCACTAACCCTAAAGACATTTTTTTCTACAATAAAATTTTGAAAAAAAATGTAATACGTTTATTATTCAACATGTTGCAACAAGATTTTTATTTGACAAATATGAGAACCATAAAGATATATTATATATACAGGTTTAGTCTCATGAAAATCGGCTGAGCGTTTCTAGAATAGAGCAATTTTCTTCTTTTTTTCTTGCCATGGGGTGCTCCTATTGGCCAATATCATTTAAAAAAATGCCGACACGGTATACTAGAAACGCGCAGCCGATTTTCATGAGACTGAACCAGTATATATCATAAACAGTCCTCCGTCCCTTAAAAGCCGCGTTTGTTCAGTTTCAATAACCGGGCCCTAAGAGGCAACCCATCCCTTAAGTGCCGCGCATCCTGTAAGTGCCGCGTTTTTGGCGGCTTGAGTGCGGAACTTAAGGAACGGAGGACTGTATTGCAATTAACCGGAAATATGTGCAGTGGAAGGTTGATTAGTAATAGTTGAATATACAAATTTATATGGTAAGTTGTCCTTGGTAGCCCATTTTTCGAGCTAAAAAACATGTCTTGCTTTTGTTGGCCGCCGACATAGATAATTTACGCGCAAGAGTTATTATACCTAAATATAATTTGTAAGATAGAAATTATGGGTGTTCTGAAAATTTGTACTTGGAAGTCTTAGTCCGGGACGGTTTGATAAGAGAAAAAAAATAAGCCATGACCATCAAATTTTTTCGAAATGGCCCATTTGGAGGCCTTAAATCAAATTTATCACGTGACTCGTTGAACTTGGTCTCGATTTTCCAAAAATATTAAAAGCTAACTTTTCGAGACGAACATTTTGGCCAAAACTGTTTTTTTCGAAAAAATTTGATGGTCATGGCTTCTTTTTTTTTCTCTAAATCTTTTTATTTATGAAAAACGTGCCCGGTCATTGTTTTATAAAAAGGTCCCGTAACTGTGGGCCTGTGATTTACTAAGTTTATGTACGTGTATTTTGTATGCTGATAAGTACTAACCAATGACGTTGAGGCCGAGAAAAAGTCCAGCAGCGCCACCCGTGTCAGATATACAGGCTGATAGGGGATAAGTTTCGGTTTCGGACAAAACGACCGTCATAACTTCCGCCATCAGATACTTGATCGTTGCGTAATTTCCGTTATTTCCACGCCGCGGCAATTTGTACTTAATTATTTCAAGGAAAATTTTCAGTCGGAGATTGCTAATAGTCGTGAAGAACAGAAAATAGGAATATATTCTAGAATTATCGTATCGAAAAGAATTTTGTGTTCAGGAATTTTCTAAAAATAACGCTAAACGTTCTTTGTACAATGTTTCATTGTAAAGCGAGGGAAACGGGTGAAGACAAGTACTTATAGAACTAAGTATGGAATTGAAATTTTCAAAATTGGACTAACCTGGACCGTTTCCTTGTGAAACCGATGTCCTTTGCACTCCAGGGGGCATTCTTTATGCAGCGGTGGTTAATGGTTCCACTGGTAAAACAATTATTATAATTTTTATCGCCCCAGCTGGGCAACGTGGGAACCCTACTAGTACGGTTAGGGGTCGGTTGGCGGTAGTCACTACCGCCAAAAAAACATTTATTTGGCGGTAGTGCCAGCACTACCGCCAACGGACCCGCACCAGGGTCAAATTGTCAAACTACCGCCAAACTAAAGAAAAAAAAAACTTTTTTTGGCGGTAGTTCATTTTTTTACTTCTTTTCTCTAGATATTAAAAATAATAAAATCCAAAAAAATATAAAATAGTTGACAAAATCATGTCTGATGATGATCTTGACGATAATTTTATTTTTTAGAATATATTAATTGCAAATTTGTCATTATTTTAAAAGGTCTAGTATTGGACTTACCGATGAAGATATTGTATGCTATATAATTTACTATGAGAAACCCAAANATTTAAAAAAATACGAAATCTGATGGCTCATTAGTAAGAATACAATTTTTGCACGCTATTTCATAAATAAACGATGCTATAAAAATTGGTCTTCGACTGTATGTGCGTTGATCGCTCCTGTTTCTTACTGCGACATCCGATTGGTTATTCCATTTTTTTATTCGAACCGCCAGGAGTCAGCGCACATTTGGTCCAGGCATGGTGAAAATCAAATTGTAACCAGAAAGTGACGAAAAACGCCTTTAAAGTTTTAATTGCGAAAAATAAGGCCAAAAAAGGCCAAAATCAGGCGCACTCTGACCTCGATTGCAAAAATTTTGAAAAAAAAAATTTTGTTTTTCTAAAATTCATATACCCCTCAAAGGCCGTAAGAAATCCTCAGCCAAAACAAACAGTAACTTTTCTGCGTAATTAAGAAACGGTAAAGAAGTGAAAGGGGTCGGGATACAAATTTGTATCCCGGTGGAGAACACGGGTTAAGCAGCGTAACTTAAAGCAGGTAGATGATGTATAATATAATTTATATGAATTTTTTATTGTTGTAAAAATCAAAAGTTTTTGCTCACTTCATAGTCTGTGTTAAAAGCCCGTTTAACGGTCATCAATTTTTTTCGACCAAGCTGATATTCATGCCAACAACCACGATAAAAAAATCAAAACCAAGAAATACCATCGCTTTTCTTTCCCGCCAGGAAAATTCGCGTATAATGCTTGATGCACAAATGGCATGTTCGGTAAATGTACACGGCCGCATTGTCTTATTTTTCCGAAAAGTTTCATAAATAAAGTCAACATAGTCCAAATAACAATTACAGCAGTGTACAATGTGACGCCCGAGAAGTTCGTACAAACAGTTATATTCTTTGTATCGTCGCGGAAATGTTGTTTTGCACGATGTATATGGATAACCTATAAATAAACCATCACATACAATTTTTCTTGTGTTTAAGTCTAGAAATAATATACAGTCCCCACGCTTAGTACGAAAAAACAGCTCAATACTATACAAATACACCACCTGCGCCGTTATGGGGTCAACATTTTGACGGAAAAAAATGACCCGATAACGGCGCAGGGCGTAGGCGGAATGTCTGAAAAATTTTGATCGAAAATCTTGACCCAATAAAGGCACGAGCGGGGTTTTCTAGAACGTCTCATATGTCTATGTGTTTATTTCATATTTCTGCACTCCTATTTGAAAATTTATACAAAAAAGATATTATCCGAAATTGCCCGTTGCTTGTTAAAGCCTGCTAGAAAATCTTGAGAAGTCTACAAATTCAGACGTATTTTAATTACGAATTTTTTCGACCCGATAACGGCGCAGTGCGTAGGCGGGGTGGCTAGAAAACTTTGAGTTCAAATTTTGACCCGATAATGGGTTTTGACCCGATAAAGGGTGAACCGATAACGGCGCAGGTGGTGTACACGTTTTTCGTATCAGGCCCAAGACTTTAAGTATATTCGATAAATATCTCTTAGGACCCGGTCCTGGACCGTTAATATCATTTTCGCTAAGCATATTGTATTATTTTGAGGCTATAGCCTTTAGGGCCTGTTTACTAAAAAAGTGTTCGGGCAATATAGTAGAAATTAAAAAGTTAGTAACAAACTTGTAAAAATGAAATTCGTAAAATGTCTGTAGAGGGCTCTAGAATTCTTCAAAAGTCAAAAAAAATTTGACCTTCAAAAAATTCTAGAGTTCGCCCCAGACTTTTTTATGAATTTTATAGTCACATTTTTTACTAACTTTTCGATTTTAACAATATGGACAAAACAATTGTTAATAAATAGGCCTTATAGGCTCACAATAATTAAATACAGTATGATCAGCGAAAATGATATTAACTGTCCGAGACCAGGTCCTATGAGATATTTATACGGTATCAATGATCAAGTTTTGAGGATTAAAGATTAGCTTTATAACCTATATTCGTAGATGAATAATACAAGTTTTCTCGTAAAAAATATAGTGAGCTGATGTTTTTGTCTGAAAAAACTTGTTTTTAGTCTATTTTTCATGCTAAAAAACAATCAGCTTTTTTCTCTTTTAATCGTATTGAGCTTGGGGACTGTAATCATAATTTATATCATAACCAAGGTATGATCTTTGAATATTTTGTAATGTTATAATTGGCACTGCTTGCGCATCGACATCCATTCCATTTGCGGGAATAACTACTTCAGAATCGCCCATATTAGCTGTGTAAATAGTCAAGCCTTTTGCCTAAAGATAAAAGATAAACTTGGCTTAAAGACAAAGAGGACCCAGTTCATTATTTTTCTTTGTGATAAGTTTTAGATAAATTTTGTAAAATGCCTTACTTTGAGCTCCTGCGTCCACGAGTCGGGGACCTAGGCTGTCCACGGTGCGAGGTCTGGAGTCGCAAATTTTTCTTACAACCTCCAAAATTAATGAAATGTGTGATGTATTTTCGGACGGAGAATCCGATTTTTTTGGTAGTTTTCTTGGCAAACCGGTTTTACCGGTATTTATCAGTAATAGGCAATCTAGTAATGGAAAATACCGGTTTTAAAATGTTGTAGGGGTATTTTGCGCTGAAAAACACGAAAATGATGTCCATTTTTTATTTGACCAATGTTTGACTGATAATAATCGGTTTTGAGAAAAATAAGCGTCATAACTATCGGTTTCCAAAGCTTATAGACGTATTTTTAGACGGAAAACACGAATTTAGAAACCATTTTTTGACTTGACCGATTTTGATTCGACCGTGGACAGCCTACGGGGACCCCGACATTATCCTCGACCGGGTTTTTGAATTACGGGTTTTAAAACTCTTATACCGCAAATTTGGCTGTGTCTAAAAAATCCAATAAATATACACAATCGGCGATCATTTTGTTGGAAATATGTATTAGAATAGTTAGACGCGTAGCATATGACATTATAGGTCACACGAAGAAATGAAAAATCAGGGGCGCTGGTGTTAAACATATACAGATATGGGTCCCTCGATGTGCATTTTCGATTTCCCAAAAAATGCACATCGAGAAGTAAATTCAAATAAAAAACAAGGCTTAAAAGACATGCACACCGAGAGGTATTTATAATTTTTGTGAAAAAGTGCACATCAAGAGAGACATGCAGATCGAGAGAGCGCACATCGGGGACCCCTGACTGTACCATATAAGGATCACACGCTGTTCATCAGATTATTTACCTGCTTCCAGCCAATATTTTGTTTTTCTTGATTTAATTTGAATGAAATTACCAGCCTAAATATGCAACGTGATAATTTACACGCTAAAATCCAAATTAATTACTCGTCGTAGGCATCATAGTTGTAGTGGAAATTTGGATCCAGTTTTAAACAATTTCCCGCCACTGTACCGATAACTTGCCAGTGCCTTCGGCAATCGTAAGCACCAAATTTGCAACGAACTATACTATACTTATTTCCGCTTATAATTTATGATTGCATAAAATGTTCCACTTTTAACTCTTACGGCGAACGCGTTTTGTTCTCAAATGTAATATTCAAAATTTCCGGAACCTAAAATGGTGAAGGGTTCTTTCGCGACCCTTTTTCCTGGGGGAAAACCGGTTTATAAGTACTTTCGCGACCACACCATTTTGTCGCGAATTGTTGTTCAAAAGATGGTTTCGCGATCTCATGGTGTTTTAAACCAGGTTTTGTAACCATTTTTTTTCTACTTAACTCTTAGGAGAAGGAGTTTTTGGGAATCCGTAGGCGGAAAATGCGTGTAAATAAACACAGACTTAAAAAATTCACATTAATTCGCAATAATTCAAATAAACTGGTAAAGCCAAGTTGTAGAGCTCGTCAAACTGAGTCGATCTGACTATTCAGAAATTGATTTGGGCCACCAGGGCCCCCTAGAGAGCGGTTTGAAATTTCCAACCTACGCAAAAAATAAGACCGTCAATCGAATTTTCTCGAAAAGTTGAGGGGGGTCACCAATACCCGTTTTGCCCTACGGGGCCTCCATATGCCTTAAATCGACGAAAAAACACGTTGCGTGTCTATTTACACGCACTTCCCCCTGGGAGTTAAAACAGTGGTCGCGAAAACTCACCCAAAACACCATGTCGCGACCATGTGGTCGCAAAACCATATTTTGAACAACAAATCGCGACCAAATGGTGTGATTGCGAAAGTACTCATAAACGGGTTTCTTCGCGACCACAAATCTCCCACAAATACAACCGTTTATTTTTTTCAAATTCGAGATGTGGTTCATGAGAGGCCTCTCAACCAATTAGGACCTTCTTATACGTAATTCTGCCTCGGAGTTAACTCTACAATTGATTCTGAGATAAAACATAGGTATAAACGCTTTCCGATGGGCGAGTTTCCGAAAACATACTGCGTAGGGTAATAGTATCCAGCTTTTTCATCAAGTCAACATCCCACTAAAAATTGAATATGTAAGTTGTTATCAAATAAAAAGTGAGTTCGCCCATTTCTGTAATCGGCTAAATTAGCTTGTGCGACGTGCGATCATGCGCGCAAGACTAAATACAAGGGGTAGTCCGATTCTGGGTCGCTTTGCGACTTTCACTCGGAGTGCTGTTTCGACCCAGAATTGGGGTAAAATTCGACCCAAAAATGGACTTTACATACAAATGTATAATACAGGCTGTTTGGTAACAAAACCTGCCTTGTTGACAAATGAACGAAAAAGGATTTGAGCTAATTCACGAAATTCAGAATATATTTTTGTTTTTTCTCACCTAAAGCGAATAATTATCAACGAAGAATTATTCTTAATTTCTTCAATTAGCTCAAATCATTTTTCGTTCACATGTCAACAAGGAAAGTTTTGGAACCAAACAGCCTATATATATGTTTTATATTATATATAGATAAAATATATTTTATCAATTTACTTGATAATTGTCACTTGAATTTAAAAATTTCATTAATATAAATTTTTTTCAGAATAATCTTTATAACTTACCGTGTATTCAAATTCGTCACCAACGCCGTAAAAAGCTAAAGTGGGATTGTAACAGTATCATATAAAATCAAAAACTTAAAAATTAGAAAACTAAGATTGGTTAATTTGTTAATATCAATATAGACTTTTTCTAAGTTTTTTTTGTTATGTGTTCCTAAATTTTTTATTTCTACAGTGAAGAGAAAAACATATTACAAAGTACTTGGTCGAAAATGTGGCTACAATATGTGGCTATAAAATAAGGCATAAATTTAACTTGCCGCATAACTACAATGTTTTTTAGAAAAAAAATGTTTTGCAAAAATGGCCCATTTGCCGGCCTTAAATCAAATTTATCACGTGACAGGGTGAACTTGGGTCAAAACTCGATTAGCCCACTACAATCCACTTTTCAATTCTACGTCGATTGACCAAAACAGTTTTTCGAAAAAATTGGTGGTTATGGCTTATTTTTGTTCTCCTGCTATAGACTAAAGTAGCAAAAACTGATCCAATTAGTGAATTAGGTTAATAAGTGAGCTCTGCTCATAAAAAAACATTGTAAATGCCCGTCTTTTAATAATGTACTGTTTAATATTGGAAACTTAGTCGTCATCTTAGTCATCATATGCATATTGTTGGCGCAAACAATAATAATCGGAAATGGAGGTTTTACAAATTCACCGTCAAGCTCCTGCCGACTTATAATTGACTCATGTTTAACATATCGTTTGTAGTTCATCTTTAAAAGCAGTAAAACAACATGTGTTTTCTTTATTCGATAAATATACCTGTATATATACATATGTCGTTTATTGGTATATATAGTTTTATTCGGTATATACGTCGATATATTACGTCGGTATATACGTAAGTTTTTTTCTGTTTGAAAATGACAGTTTTTTTTTAAATATTTTGATGATATTTTTTCTTAACTCTTAGGGGGAAGGAGTTTTTGGCAACCCGTAGGGCGAAAATGCATTGATTCGCAATAATTCAAAAAAACTAGTAAAGCCAAGTTGTAGAGCTCGTCAAACTACGTCGATATGACTATTCAGAAATTGATTTGGGCCACCAGGGCCCCCTAAAGAGCTGTTTGAAATCTCCAACCTACGCAAAAAAACACCGTCAATCGAATTTTCTCGAAAAGTTGAGGGGGGGTCACCAATACCCGTTTTGCCCTACGGGGCCTC
>SCLG01000105.1:274509-305882 GCA_004367875.1 Oikopleura albicans
AGTTGCGTGTCTATTTACACGCACTTCCCCCTAGGAGTTAATATTGTTGAAAATGTTCCATTGGTAACAAACGATAACGAAAAATCAACAAAAAGAGATATTCATTTATTCTTCTTTTTGCTAGTTATGGGTTATGAAATAGTATTTTACTACATTAGCCTTTAGGGCTCCCAACGTTAGAATTAAGCCAATAATCCAAATAAAGTTATAAACGAGTATATAACATAATTTACACCTAAAACTTTAGTA
This sequence comes from Oikopleura albicans, assembly GCA_004367875.1. Lineage (NCBI taxonomy): Eukaryota > Metazoa > Chordata > Appendicularia > Copelata > Oikopleuridae > Oikopleura > Oikopleura albicans. The sequence goes on from SCLG01000105.1 coordinate 274,759, forward strand.
TTAATACCATCAACATTAATTGATGTCAATTTTTTCAGACAGATTTTTTCAAGTGTACCGATAGATGTGCATTTTTTCAAAAAAATCTCTTGAGATGTTCACTTTTGGTTTTTACTTTCGCTCATAAAGAAGTTACAATTGTTCATATGTTATAATTAACAGTCATGCGCATCGAGTTTACTATAACAGTCATGCGCATCTGGGGGTAGCTAGCTACCCAATTTTCTCTAGCGCGCCAAACAATGAACGGATTTTTTTTTTATTATTATTTTATTTTGAAGCCCTGTTCTTCTTCTCTTACTGGGGTGATTTTCAACCTTAACTGTCATGATCCACTACCAAACGCGTAACCGGTGTGGTCCGTTCTGCCCACATGTGGGCTGATTTCATTCCATCATTGCACTAAAACTAGTAAATATTTTTTTGAGTTTTTAACGGATTATGAAACAGTCAGGTTAACTTAGAAAAATATTAATATACTTTATTAATATATTATAGCTAAATGTATTTTTTAAAGGCTTTTAACACGTGAGTTATCGTTACAAGATAATGTATTTTATTAAATTTGTTTTTCTATATTTTGTTCAAAAGGAAGTAAATAAATAAGTTTTTTTAATTATTTGCAAATAAATAAAAAATGTATACACTGTATACCTAAAAATTCAGCAAACAACGATTATATGGGGAAATTAGCCAATCAAAATGAACAATCCGGGATCACTATTTTATGCCATACGTGTAGTAACAAACTGAGTGTATTCATTCCAGTTGTTATGGACGATATGAAAATTAAACTGTTTTGAAGTTCAGTTACAGTCCCTGTGCATTTATCTGGACAAAATAACAAATAATGCGTTTATTTCGACAATATTTCGCTGAAAGTCTTTCATTTTTATTCTACACCTTTTACATTTATTTTGTCATTTTCACATGTTTTGACACTTTGTGGTCGTTGAATTGTCCAAATAAGTGCACAAAGAGTGTATAAATAAACATAGAAACATAAACTTGAACTTTATTTCAATGTTGAATTTTTTATTTCTGAATTGATATATTCTAGCTTTTTCGAAAAAACGTCATCTGCCCAATGGCCAGTGCCCATCACAGTTAATAATATACACTATCTTGTAATGATAACTCACGTGTTTAAAACCTTTAAAAAATACATTTAGCTACAATATATTAATAAGGTATATTAATAAAATTTTAAGTTAACAGTCGGGGCCCCCGACTCGGGGGTTTCATAATCCGTTAAAAATTCAAAAATTTATTTACTAGTTTTAGTGCAATGATGAAATGAAATCAGCCCACATGTGGGCAGAACGGACCATGACAGTTAACCCTCGTCCTCCACGGACCCAAACGTAAAAACAATTTTCTAAACAAAAATATTTTTCTCCCATAAAAAAACGCTCAAAAAGACGAACTAAAAATGTCTCATGTGAATTGCAGACCCCTGACTGTACCTACAAATATTTAAGACAAATTATTCGGCCTTTGCGGGCCAAGCACTCATGTTTCTAAGTCTTAACTTTTAATTTATCAAAAGTCTACTTCAAATAAAAATTCTTCATCAATGGGTCTGTAACATTTAATCTCAAACAATAAATACGTTTGTAATAGAAAAAAAAATACCTGCTCTTCCTTTTCATTTTTTTGTGTTTGCCAAAATGGAAAATACGAAAATTATTTGTTCCAGCTTAACCACACGATATAGGTTAACCACCAGATATCGAAAAAACTTCACGTATAAAGTGCCCGCACGCGTCCAGTGAATGAATTTTTGTCGGATAGACGCCTTGTATTGACCAAATTATCTATATGTACGAATTAACCAAATACAGTTTTGTTCAAACATAATTGTTTTATGAGTTTTCGCCCATGTGATAACTAGTTTGGACGGTATGGTTTTGAGTTAAACGTTGAACCGTTTTAAATTTCGAAAAAAAAAATCTCAAAATTTGCGGTGACGTCCAAGACTCATAGGCTATGAGTCAAACCGTTGCAGGAGCGACGGCGAACAAAAAATCGTAGCTTTTGACGAGCAGTTTCGTGAATTAAAATTGTCATTGCAATTTTTAAACATCAAACTTGCTAGATTTAGATTAACATGAACTTGGCCATGCGTGATAACATAAGCTAACACAATAAAATGTAATGAAAATACCGTGGGTAACCCGTTATTTGTCCGAAACGCCGTTAACCCTGCATTTTTGGGTTGATTTTTATTTAGAGCTAACGCCTACACGGTGCGTCGTTAACCGGGGTTTTTTTAGTAAATCGTTTTGAATATTTTCCTTTTGTTTCTCTGAAATTTGTGTCATATTATATGACTCATATAGCAATATTTAAACTTCCAGTTTAACCGTCCAGTTTCGATTTTTTTTTAATTTTCCCAAAAACGTTGCCTATTCAATGAGCCGTTAACCGTCCAGTTTAAAAAAAGGTTTAGTGGGCGGTTAATGGCATTTACTTGTGTATCAAATGTGTGAAAAAGTGGACTCAACTGGTTTTCGGGTACAGTTTGAAAACAAATCGACTGACCCGTCCTTAAATGTATTCATCCTATTTACAGGGTGAGGTAATATAGATGCTAAGCCGTTTTTTGGTGACTTATATTCGCTCAGCGTGAATGCCTATAACTTATAGATTATAATTTAATAGTATACTCTATACGTTACAGATATTTAGTACTCCCAAAACGGTCAGCTGTTGGCGAAATGCGCAAAATCAGCTGACACGTGAGTTAGAAATTAGTATAAAACCGTCGTAATTTATATTTTCTGTATCACATTGTGCCGGCTCAGTATGATCAATAAACCTAGCTAAACTACTTTGTTACAAGCGCAATCGCGAACCAAAAACGGCTTAGCATCTATACTACCTCACCCTGTATGTTAATTTGATGACGAACAGTTTAGTTTAGGACTGTCGCCAGACTGTATAAGTAAGCTTTACTTCTTATAATGTTTCATTCTTTATTTTGCCCATTGTTATGTTCTGAGAATAAACACGTTTGTCCTTTATTTGAATGCTGCATGTTATTTCTAATAAATAGAGTGTACATGTAAGTCTTATAAATAATAAATAGCAAATCGGCGGGGGCTAGATTTTCATAATGTGGCTCGCCTCTGGACTTTCTGGCATAAACGACGTTTACAGTAAAAATTTTGTTTGCGTCTGGCTAAAACGGCAATATTTGGGACACAGGAGGCGCAGAGCCAATCTTCACAAAAATCACATTGAATCCAAGTTCCTTCCCAAGCGCGGCAACATTTGGCGCACGTCGATTCTTCTTCGCCATCGTCAGAGCTCTCGCCGGAGCTGTCACTGTATTTACCTTTTCTCTCATTTTCATCAACTGTACTTTCGTTATTATCACCATCATGATTTTCGGGGTCACTCTCAGGGTCAGCTAATCGACGCCGTTTTCTTAATCCGCGAGTGTTTTTGCAATGGGTTTCATTTTGCTCTTCATCTTGAGGGTCATCTTCATTTTGAGGGTCATCTTGAGGGTCAAATTTACCGCCATCTGGTGCCCTTGGAAGTTTCCGACTTCTGATCTTTTTGGCTCGAGGTCGGTCTTCACTTTTTGGTAAACGCTCGCTAATTTCTGGGGCTCTCAAAGACTTGTTTCTTTTACTGACCTTACTATTGTTACCTTCACTTGGTGACCTTGACCTTGGTGACCTGGACCGCTTTCGAGATCTAGTGGCCCTTAATTCTCGGCATTGCTCATTTTTCTTTATTACTGAAGCTCTCGTGCTCCTAAACCTTAACTCCTGATTGTCTAATTGTTTTTGAATGTTTGTTTTAGGTGATTTTGGTTCTATCGCAATTTGACCTTGACGATTTCGTCGCCAATGACCTTTGATATCAGTGCTCGAGTTACTGGAATAATGTACCTGGTCTATTCTAAAGTCAAAACTTTTTGGGTCACTCTCTTCCAGATCTGATTTTGATCCAGTAGATTTGTTGAACTTTTCAAATTCAGGGTCAATTTTAAGATCGAAAAGCTCAAACTGACTTTCGGCTTCATCGTCCCGTCGCGGCGTACCATTCAAGCGTGGGTCCTCGATTAGGGATTCAGGAGTGGCTGGTTGATATTGTACGCCTGGTGTAGGAATTGTGACAAATTGTGATGATTTTGGTGGAGAAAATTCATTTTGTGGAAGTGGACGGCCAATTAGCGGAATAATCCGACTGGAGGGTGATTTAAATATACGTTTGCACTTAAAACACTGAATTTCGGTATCGTTCTTTAGACGGGATATTCAAATATATATACAGTGTGGAAGACCTATAGCGATAAGGGAATCCAGAATTAATGTAGTACTTGTGCTGTATCTCTCGAAAAAAATAACAAAATTTCAGTCTCGCGTCTACAGTGTAGTACTTTTTGTTCTGGGAAGTAAAAATTATATTAAAAATAGGCATGTAAAACTGTCTATCTCCTTTTATAAAACTAAAAATGTATCTAATAATAAGTGGATTCTAGATATTTTGTTTATTTTGTGTATTTTTATTCAAATTTATATTTTTTTCTCCCATTTTTTTTCAATTGGCATTTTTTTTTAANAGGTCGTGGCGGCATTGTGAGACCCTTTTGGGCCTTTTTACCCTTAACTCCCAGGGGGAAGGAGTTTTTGAGAACCCGTAGGGGGAAATGCGAGTTTATATTCACACACTTAAAAAATTAACAATAATTCGCAATAAGTCAAAAATACTGGTAAAACCAAGTTGTAGAGCGCGTCAAACTCCGTCGATCTGACTATTCGAAAATTTATTTGGGCCACCAGGGCCCCATAGAGAGCTGTTTGAAATTTCCAACCTACGCAAAAAACACCGTCAATCGAATTTTCTCGAAAAGTTGAGGGGGGTCAGAAATACCCGTTTTGACCTACGGGGCCTCCATATGCCTTAAATCGACAAAAAACAAGTTGCGTGTCGATATACACGCACTTCCTCCTGGGAGTTAAAAATAGTTTTTTGGTGGTTTCCCTATTTTAAGCGGATGTTAAAACTACGGTCATGTTGCTGAAACAGTCTTCAGTTAACTTTTTAACGAAATGTTTTGGATCATGATGTCATTTTGTAACGCTTTCATGGGTAACGCTTTTGAAACATCATCTGTAGACTTTACTGTGAAGATATGGGTTTTGAGTCAAGACGTTTGACCACTTCAAAAAAAAAACTGTTCGAATTCAAGAGATGCGAATATTACATGTATATTTAAGTAGTCTAGTAAAATGTGAAACTCATTTCGTAGCATAATTAAAAACAAGGTTTTAAACTCTAATTTAAACTTTAATTTAAACTTTAATTTAAACTTTAATTTAATAGCGTACATTTGGGAGCATAACGGATTTATTTCAAACACTGACCAATGAGAGACATGAGCGCGACTCAAAGTAACATTTAAGTGTCTTATGCACACAACAAAACACTGTTAGGACCTTGAATGTTTGTTTGGTAAATCTTCAGTTACGGTTTAACTGGGGTTACAACTTGCATGAATTACAACTACACGACTCGCGAAGTGATCTTGCGAGCAGTTTTCTTGCCCAAATGTAAAATTTCGTTATGTTTTCGTAGTATTTCATCATTCTAACTACGCAGTTATCTTGCACCCAGTTGGATTTGATTTTTTATCGAAAATTATAAATGTTGGATCAGTGTTGGAAACGTTGGGATGCGTTGGCCAACGTCCAACGCCCAACCAACGCGTTAGGAACTTTTTGGGCGTTGGAGAAATTTTCTTCCCAACGCGTTGGGCGTTGGAGAAATATTGAAGCGTTGGCCAACGCTCAAATTTTTTCCAACGAAAAACGTCAGTTTATACTATTTGCATGCTGTGTAAAAACAAGACGCCCCTTCGACATGTTCTCTTTCTTGTTTAAAATAGTTTTCCACTTATCTGTTAAGCATCAGTGTTGCAATTGATGGGCGTTGGGTTGCGTTGGCCAACGACCAACGCCGAACCAACGCGTTGGGAACGTTGGGCGTTGGTGAGATTTTATTCCCAACGCGTTGGGCGTTGGGAAAAATTCAAGCGTTGGCCAACGCTTGCGTTGGGGAAAATCCGAGCGTTTGCCAACGCTTGCGTTGGGGAAATTTGGAGCGTTGGCCAACTTTGCCAACACTGTGTTGGATAAGTGCCGAAAACATACGCATTTACGAAAATATGACGAACAGTTTTGCAAGATAAGTGTGTGCAACATAACTGCGCAAGTAGTTTACGTATTATTTACACATTGATTGATGAGTAAAACCCTCATTTTCTGCTGTACATATACAACTAACCATTGTTTTATCTCTTAATTCAAACCGTGCATACGTTATAGTATTATGCGCAAAACAAAATGGAATTGCTCTATATCCCGTGTCCTTTACGTTGGCCAAGGCCAGTAACAAAAAGTCACAAACAACACAATTAAACTTTCTCTCGTCTGATAGTTTAAATACCATGGCATTCTTAGTGTATGATAATCTCCACGTAAGGAAACAAAGAATGAAATTGTGACTCACACCGCCCTCTGCCGCCTACCTTTACTTTATTACAAATAATAATTTTGCGTTTTTTTATGATATTAATTCCGCGTAGCCCATTAGAGAAGTCAAGGCCACGTTATCATCACGTGTTGAGAGCTCAGTGTAAAATCGCTCATCTAAATTTGCGTGGTTTACTGCCCGGGGGACAAAAGTAGTTTTGAAAGTTTTTTTTTGATATAAGTTTTTTTTTGCCACGATTAGTGCATAATTTACAAGAGAAGAAATTTACAAAATGAAACTAGATAAGTGAATGAATTCTGTGGGTGGAATTCTTTAGGTAGTAAGTTGATCAAGCATGAATAAACATACCACGTCGATAATGGATAGTTTTAAATTGAAACTTTTAATAGATATTTACAGTCATTAATTAACACGCATTAGCGCCGTTGAGGACGGGTCCGTCTTGTTGCTTACAAACAATGTTTGTCAAACAAAATGTTTGGGAAAAACGTTTTTGAGCACGTTATAGTAGTCCTTTCATCATCTTTCAATTGTTGTTGGGAGATATGAAATCATGAAAATCTAGAATCCTTTTCTAAATTTATAATATGGTGTGGAAACTCTGAAAAGTTGCAAGATTTTGTATTTAGAAATTAATACGCATCAGGGGGAAAATTTCGTCGCTTCTCTCTTTCACAATTAATTTCTTTCACAATAATAGAGTTTGAAAACTTCTTATTTCAATTTTTCTCAATTGTTGAAATCATACAGGTTTGTATGCGTCAATCAACTGGCGCCGATCAATATTTGATAGACTGAGTCAGACTGAGTTTATAATTGTTTCATGGACATGTATAATTCGAGGAAATGATAAACTAACAATTTTAATCAAATTATTTCTGAATTTATTGGCACCAAAGTTTTCGGAGAAAATGTTTTTGGACGAAAAAGTTATTTGAACTTTTGTTTTTTAAACCCTAATTTGGCAAAAGGACCCTTATTTGAGAGACCCTTATTTGTCAACCTGTAGCATGTTTTTTCGTCAAATCATGATAAATTTTAGTTAACTAAGAAGTGATCGTAACCACAAATTCAATTAAATTTCTGCGATAAACGTAAAATTCCTTAAAAATAGTGTAATTCTCCGAAAATCGTTTTCTACGAAAAAGCGTGGTGCCCTGTCTTTTCAGTTCGCCCCAAAAATGGGGCATGATTTTATCTTCGTTTTTTTAATTAATTTAAGTTGAATAATTTCTATCCAGCACTGCAATTCGGAACATTCTCCCACATACGGAATTTTCGGTTTTGCCAATCCATTGGTGTATGGCATTCATGGATTTGGTACAACTAGTCATCGTCTTTTGTGACTCTTTACATGGACAAAAAATATGCTTACTACAAAGCATACAGTAGTTTATGCTTTCGCTCTACCCTGGAATCCAATAACCCGTTTGTCGTCCAACAAATGCGCCCAGGCAACAAAATGGTGACGATTGTGGTGTTTTCACTTGCCTATTTTTTAAGTGTGTTGCCGAAGGGAAATTTAATTTTCCCTTCAACCAAAAAAATGTCACTAATTTTCGCCCTTTACTTGATGCATTATTGACTAAAGATATCAATATATCATAAATTATGATTCAGAGATTCCACACCATAGGATCGCTGTCGAAATAGGCTTCGAACACGTAGGGTTTGGCTTCCCGTCGTGTAACACAAATGAACTAGAAAATGATTTAGTTTTATGTTTAACTGTTTAAAACATATGAATTATTCCTTTGTATAATTAACAATTATTTTGAATAAATGATTATTTACTCGTAAAATATAGTTCTGTCTCTACATTTAGATGATGGGTCAGTTTGAGCATCGGTCCAAAATAATTATGAAATTCGACGGAAAGAATGAACCACAACTAACTTTGGTTCATGCACGCTTTTAATGTCAATGTTTTGCAACATTTTTTATCTCATTTCGCAATATGCTGTTTTGTTGTTGCATAAATATTGCATTAGTGAAAAGTTGCATCTCAAGAGAATTTCACCAGAAAGATTATTCAAAAAATTATTTTAACACACCGTCTATCCAATTATTTTACGTTTGTAAGGGAAAATTTTTCACTTTTGAGTTAACCAATACTATGGGCTACAAAATTATACAGCGACAGTTTGTGTCATATTTTTTTTTATTGGAAATAGTATTTTGAAACTGTTATTCTCGGGTTCTGAGCCAATAAGACGTTTTCGCAATACTTCATAATTATTGCAAAGAAAAGTTTGGATAGCATTTTAATATCCGGCTGTGACTGTGTCAGAATAATACTATTTTGCATAAACGAAAACACGATTAAAAACTATTGTTTATAGATTGAGTCATATAAAATAAACTTGTTTTATACTGTATTTAAACAATATTAGTATTTTTTTGTACAACTTCTTCGTTGCAGCGTTAAAATACACAATAAATAAAAATGTTGGAGAAAGGGTTACATAAATTATCAGGGTGTGTAAAACACGGTAGTGTGGAAAACGCCGTTTTTGAGTACTTTCGCGACAACACCATTTGCTCGCGAATGGTTGTTCAAAATATGGTTTCCCGACCACATGGTCGCGAAATGGTGGTTTGTGTGAGGTTTCGCAAACATTGTTTTTAATTATAAAAAATGGTCGCGAAACCTTGTTTAAAATTCCATTTCGCGATATTTTGAACAACAATTCGCGACCACAAATGGTCACGAAAGTACCGTTCACCAAAATACGTGATGTAGATTGATCTAAAGTTAAAATAGGTAAATGGAAGCATGATAATGAAGAAACAAACAACGAGAATCTGCCATGTATGGTGGTATTCCATCGAAAAGTCATTCGGTCTAAATTTCATGAAAATTAAAGAAATTTAATGAATATTATGTTTTTACTTACACCACCTAACCATTTTTTTCCGAAAAAAGGTGTTAATTCAAATGCAAATTGTTAAGTCGAATGCAAACTGTTAAGTCACATGGGTAGTGCCTAGGTTAAAATCCTGGAAAACTTGAAACAAAAAAAAGTGTTAACTCAAATTCAAATAGGCTTTTTCTCTAGATTTAAATTCCAAATTGACGAATAAAATGACCAAATGCTATACAAAAATGATACAAATTAATATAATGAACGAAAAAATCAAAAAAAAANACATGTGACATGTGGGTACGGTGGCGCGGGACAGTTAACATAGCCGCTAGGGCGTTTGGTCCAAATTTGGACCAATGTCCCCCTAAGGATTATATGCCACTTGGGACCCTTGGGACCCTTGGGAGTTAAGCCAAATAGACGTATTTTTTCTGTTGTTCGGCTTTCTTAAATGAATTGACAGTGAAATCCAACATAGAGAAAGCGATTGTGAATCCGAAGAACACGAAAAAATAAATGTTTATTTTTTTAATCACGAGTAATTAATGATTAATTGAATTTGGTAAACGGCCTCTTTTTTAAAAACCTCATTTTTTTCTAAAATATTTTCCCTAAATGTGTTAAATAGCAAAATTCTGACAAAATGAAAAAAAGATTAAGTACGTACATCGTGCGGTTAACCGTTTTTGAACCGGTTAACTATTATGTTTTTGTAGTCAAATCGACCAAAAAGTGTCCAAGCGTAGTCGGAGAGCTTCCGGAAGTATGCCCATTCGATTCAGGACCATTGATTTGCTCATCATGCAAATTACGAAAGATCACCGAAGGATCAGCGAAGAGAAAATAAAAACAAGGACAAACTTCCTTGTTTTTGGTTGGGGTACCGCTGGCTTTTTTGGTTGGGGGTTAAATACACAATTGCAGCAGGAAATAACAAATATTGTTTTTCCGTTCTCGAGGCCTACTAGCTACGTCTATGTATATGTCACATCGAAAAGGCCATTTATACGATTATTAAACCTAACTTCCCAAATATAGGTAACAAATCTTTCAGAACGATGTTGTCACAAATTTGGGTGTGGAACTGTTAATAATTGATATTTTATTTGAAGATTCAAAGATTATATAATTCAAAAGTGCTTGAAACGACAGTTTCCGTCATTTTTATTTTTTAAATTACACAGGGTGAGCCATTATGTTTCACTTGTGCTGTTATGTTGCACTTTTTCCCGCCCGTGCTGTTATGTTTCACGTTTTTGAGAAAATATTTTCCTCTTATACACATCTTTATATGGTAAGCTCTACGCCGTGGCGCGCCATTATGTTACACTGTTTTCCGCTCGGGCCATTATGTTTCAGTATTTTTCGTATTTTTTGTGAAACTTAACGGCGCACCCTGTGTATTTGACAGTTTAATTACAGGATTGAAATTATGATGTTTAGGGTTGTAGTCTGATCATCAGTAAATCATCTTATCTTTTTCGGAGCTCCTTTTTAATTTGGGACATCTGAGCACGTTTCTCCGACTAAAAAAATGATCTATTAGGACTCAATTGTTATCGTTTAACGTGTATTATTGCATTCGCATCAAATCCTGTTACTTTAGGCAAAATTGGCATAAATAGCTTTAGGCGTGATTGGTCTCCAATTTGAAAGCCTTGCACCAAATAAGGTAGTATACTTTGATGGCTCTCGCCTCTAATACAAAATTATGTGACGCGTGGGAGTTATTGGTAGATATGGTAGAAGTGGGCAAATCGAAATTTTTTCGAAAAAAAACTAGTAAAGCCAAGTTGTAGAGCTCGTCAAACTACGTCGATCTGAAAAAGAACGACTTTTTTCTGGAACACTTCTACCACCTACGCCTACGTCGGATTAGGTTGCAAATAGGCGCAAATTAAAGCTTAGGGGCGCAAATTAAAGCCTAAACAGAGCATGAGGTCTTATTTTTACTAACCAATGTTTCTTTTAGGGACTTTTTAAGGGATCTTGGATTAGACACATTTTTCATATTGACATTCGGCACGGGTTCTTGTTTACCAGACACCAACTTTTGTGCACTTTCTATTTTTATCTCGGGTTGAGTAACTGTTTGATTATCCGAAATATCACTTTCTTCGTTATTTGTAATATTCAAAGTCTGATCCATCCAATCGGTTTTCCATTGTTTCATCAAACTTTCCATTGATTGTAGGGAGTTTTTAATCAAAATTTGGATTTCTATCAGGTCTTATTTGAGATTATCAAACAATTAAGTAAGGGCATTAATTTTATATGAGAGCTACGGCACGTAGTGACTTCAAATCGAAATTGTGTTTGTTACATATAATTATTACCGTGGTTAAAATGTAGTTTTACTCGAAATAATAGAATTAGCATGTCGATCACATATTAATGTAAGATTAAAATTTTAACGCCCAGTAATGGTAGTCTATTAATAACAAAACCATCTTTTTTGGCGTCATTATATTTTTATAACCACCTCGAACTTTAGAATCATCCGTCAAAAAATTGGAAGGAACGGGCTGCACCGATTCGGGCATTTTTTCCAAACCAGCGGTAGTGTCCGGAATCAGGTTGTATTCAAACTTTACATCTCTATTATTGATCCTATTAGGCTGTTTTGCATAAACTTTTTTATGTCGGCATGGCTCAATATTTGGATCGCACTCCACGTCCATATTTGTGTGTTCGTTGTCAACTGGGGGGCAATTGCCCCAAGGGAATTCCCACTCACAAGGTTTTGGAAATTTAAAAATAGCGCCAATGATGGTATAACAATTGCATAAAACTAGAAACATTTGGTCAATATTAAGGAGGGGTCCGTCATGTTGTGTACAAACTCAACCTGAAAATTAGTAAAGCGTAGTTTTGTCCTGAATTTAATGTTTTTACTACAGTTCAAGGTGTTAACTAATATTATAAAGCATTACCAAGTTCATTTCGCAACTGAATTCTAGAATTTTCGAACTTTCAAAATTACGACAAAATTGAAATTAATAACAATGGTCATATACTTTTTGAAAAATACTCAAAGTTCACATGGTTTTAAATCTCTAACTTACATGATGGTAATCTACAATATTCCTCAAAATTGTTAAACATAATTTGGTTGGAAATTTTGACAATTATCACAATAATATTTTTTCTTTTATGTAATTTTAAGGTCGCGAAGGTTAAAGATTTTGAAATTTTGAACCGTTTTTTCAAGATATTTTTTGTTTTAGATCAATTACGCAAAAAATGACTGATCATTTTTTGCGCCTTATTATTCCAAACATTTCAGTTAAAAAAGGAAATCCATAGCATCAACAGTGTTGGTGGTATTCAAGCGTTTTTATTGCCGTTTTTGTCAGGTTGAAGACCCGATATGCGATCGGTGCGGGAAAACTATGTCATCAAAAATATTTCCATGAGATGCCGGAAGCGGTGTTTTATTGATACAGAGAGAAAACAATTAAATCGCTTCAATATAACGTGCCAGAAAAACGTTTTTACTAAACGTCAAGTTTGTAAACAACACAAAGGACCCCTCCTTAAATCATTTTTTGACTCCAGAATTCTTAGTGATTCACACTAGAAATTAATAAAAAATTTTCCCGAACCCAGGAGGATTCGTTAGAAAAGGCGTGAGATAGCCAAATAACAGTTTGCATTTGAAATCAAATAGGCAGGTTTATACGGCAGTTGTTATTTTCGAAATAGCAATTTGAAATAACAATTTTTATTTGAAATACCGTGTACATTTTTGCATCTAGATATCATAGTCGTCCTTCAAAACGATTTTATAGTTAAGTTCACCTAAAACGGTTTTGCTTTCATCGTTTTGACATTGACCACGACACTTGTAGCCCGAAGGATACCTTGCATCTGCGCTGACATCGCAATCTTGAAGTCTGTCTGAAGAATTATCATACGGTACTTGTTGAATGGGCGGATAAATAACATCAGATGGCCTAGGTTCGCATTTCTAGAATTGCATTTAATTTAAGGAAACTAAATAGGCGATAAGTAATCACCGAAAACTTTTCTAATTTGTCTCGTGACTGAGTGAACTTTAACAAAAAAATGGTTAACGTAACTATAATCAGCGCTTTGATTCTTAGTGAAATGCCCAATATATTTCTGTTCATGGTTATCGATTACTACGTTGCCTTAAAAAAAATACCGGATATACCGGTACAGTAGGCTACAAGAAGAAAAAGTTTACTGTGGTATCCGCAAACTTCAACCCCTGAGCCTTAGGGGCCTAAAGATATTTATAGCCATGAAAAGGCTGCTATTTTATGAGCTCCGCGGAGTACTTTAGTTAATTTTTATCTATTTCTTAAAAGCTTCTCCTAGCGATTTAGACCTTTTAAAGCCGTCTTACCCAATCTTAATAATCTGTAGTTATTTGTATTCTCTAACCTCATGTAGCAGAACCTTTGTTTGATATGATGGTTTGTCGGTGAACACAGAAATAAGCACAAAAAAATTCAGAAAAATCGATTGCATATTTCCTATAAGACTGATCTTGTATTTTGAAGGTAGGAGTGACTAAATTTAAGCTTTAACTTTATAAAGTGCTTTTTATTATCTAGAGGCGCAGCTCTCACCACGTTTTATGATGTCACTCATCCCTCGCCAAAGATATACCCAATGTTATGAATTAATCAATTAATTTAGATTAATCTAGACAATAAATAGAACGTAGTTCGATGCTGATACTGACGCGTTTCAGGCAATTTCCGTAACTTTTTAATGCTATTTTTGCTCCATCACGTCATTGTCAGCACCGGAACACGGTTATATCACTAATAAAATTACTAATTATGGTATAATTTATATCAGAAGCTAGAAGCGTCTCCAATTTATTTATGTCCGTGGGTTAAATCGGTAGAGGTTGTTACTTTCCCAAATAAGAGAAAAAATACCTTTTAAATAAAATTCTAATCAAGAAAATCCGTCCATTGTAAGCCGGGCAGCGAATTTTTTGGCTCAACAAAAAAAAAAGAAAACATTCTCACGGAATAGGTAAACCCGTTGGATGCTTCATCCAACAGGGTCCAGATTCTCAATGAAACCGTTGGAATGGACGTTTCAATATTTTCCGCTCCTCCCTTTAACTCTCTTGCAAACATTATCCAGTTTCTCGTCAACACTTATTAATTTTAGTTTAGTTATTATTTTTTCAAGTTTTAAAAAGTTTTATAACCTCTCTTTTTACATTATTTAAAATATAACGATTTTTTTCTTTACCATATTGTTTCATATAATGATACGCGTACAAAATGAAACAATAAATTCGTACTTTCGTGAAAAAACAAGAAAAAGGGATTAAAACCCTTCAAAAAAAGGTAAAACGGTATATAAATACGGTAAAATAATATAAAAACTGTACTAAAAATTCTTTTAAACAATTAAAAATTCCTTTAGAAGTAGGTTAAAGTGTGATTATGCATATTTCCTTATGTCAATCTCACGTCAATGCTTTTATCCTCATCCGAAGTTTGGTACAAAACTAGGTCACTATCTTAGTGGGTCAAAATGTCTGAAAATAAAGTTACTTTTACTTAGTTTTAGTTTTACTTTTATTTAAGACGAAGAGTGTAGTAGTTTTTTCCCAATTTAAAATACAAGTAAGTTTAACTTACAGTCTGAAAGTCACTACAATACACAAAATCTACGGTACTTATGGACAAGAATGAAAATAATCAACTACACCGCCTGAGGATTTATCAGGCCACTTTCGCCGTCCCAAACCGGCCTGATAAACCCTCAGGCGGCCTGATAAACCCCTATGGCGTAACCGGAATAACTGGAAAATGTGCAAAACAAGGTGGCCTGATAAGCGCACGAGCGGGGAATTGCGCAATACCAATTTGTTATTATCCATCGATATCCAATGAGAAACCGGCACGAGAATGAAATTTTGCAATATAAATCTGTTATTATCTGTCAATCTGGTATGATTGACGAAAAGCAACGTACAATTTAAATTGTTGACATAAAACTTGTACGAACAAACCACACAATGGTTTAATAGGTTAATATCGTAAAGGGTGTATTACTGTTTACATAATTGTGTTATTACTGGGCAGCAATCTATTCTAATCGTTCTTTTTTGGTCCAAATTGAACGTCTAATAATGTTAATGAAAATCAACGTCGTTGGTTAACGATTAAATACATTAGTGACCTTTGTAAACATTGAAATATTTTCTCAAATATAAATCACTAAAAAACTTTATTTAATTAACTCGCGCGGCTTCTTGGATCATATCGTCAATAAATTTCAGCTTGTTTTACAAAAATTTAACAGTCCCGACCTGCTTAATGTGCACCCTCTTGATTTGCGTGATTGCATTAATTTGCACTTTTTAAGCAGAATTATCGAGGCTGCCAAGACAACCAAAGGTACAATTTTGAATAATCATTTTGCCTCGATCCAAAATGTACCGTTTGAATCCGAAAATCTAACCGGAAAAGTTAAGCAAAACACGATACAATTTACGTTAATGAAACAATTGAAAAACTAGTTTTGTGAAATCGTCGAGCTCAAAGAGTTATTGAACAAAAATTTCTTAAAATCGTCTTTTTAAAAGGTCTGTAGCGAACGCCAGAATTTTTGAAGGTCTATTTGATTTTCAAATAACACCCCTGCGCCGTTATCGGGTCAACGTTTCAAGGACAAATTTTGACCCGATAATGGCGCAGGGCGGAGGCGGAAGGTCTGGAAAATTTTGATCGACAATATTAACCCGATAACGGCACGAGCGGACATTTTCTAGAACGTCTCATTTGTCTATGTGGTTATTTCATATTTCTGCATTTGAATTTTTTTGTTAAGATATTATTGCAAATTGGCCCTTAGAAAAAAGTTTTTTGTATCATATGTTCATTGAACTAATACTGTCACGATAAAGCAGTCGTTAATATAAAGAAAAAATTGGTCATTCTTTCAGAAAAACTTACCTTCAAAATAATCTGAAAAAAAGAGAGAAGATTGAGAAGTCAAACATTGATTTGAAAAAAAGGATTCAAACGTATTTAAACGACGAATTTTTTTTGACTCGATAAAGGCGCAGTGCGTAGGTGGGGTGGCTGGAAACCCCACCTACGCACTTGACCCGATAACGGCGAAGCGAGTGTATAACAACTGCAAGCACGTCTGTCACCATTTGGACATACTGTATGTCACATACATCTGTTAGGATTTTTCATATTTGTTTGATAATGTAAATAACAACATGTAGTAGCTATAAATATAGCACTATACCTATAGGTACAATAGTGACTTGTATGGTGACTTGACAATTTGTTCAGGCCATAAGTTTCGTGCGCCAACACAGTACTTCAGATCACAAAACTAGGTTACTAATAGTAAGTTACTATAAGTTACTGGACTTCATTATTTGTTGTTTACGTAATTTGTCAATACATCAAATGTGGTATGTTTAAGTTTAATTACATCCATCATGGTTTAACGGAACGTTTTACAGAAATAATTATCGAGTAGTAATCAGAAGTAACCTACATACCGTATGTAACAAACGTGACATATGATATGTCCCATTTTTGTAACTACTCACTTACAGTACTTTATCTGTTGAATNTTGTGTGACACTTACAAAACAAAACCATCCTTATTTTACGACCGCTTGTATATTATTTTTGAAGGATCTCAAAGGATGAAACATGTACTAACTTCTCAAATAAAACGAGAATACGAAAACATAAATGAAGGAAGTACACACTCAATATGATGCATGATCTAACCTACGCGCTTTTATTACACTAATCATATTCCACCTTCAACACAAGCTTGCCAACCTCCTTCACAAGCTTTTTAATCAAAAAATAAAGTTTCTTTTATATTGAGAAATTAGTACACATTTTATGTTTTAGAAAAAAATAAGAAACTCATCACCCTGTCGCTTTTCTGGCGAAATTATTCTGACAAAAAATGATCTTCGTCGTGTGATAAATTCAATCTATTAGCGCTCCCGATCTGCCGCAAATTTCCTATCGGCTATTTTCTTTTTATCTATTCTGCTCAAGACTTCACAAAATGTCTTTCCACGCCTTAACTATCCAAACTGTTCCTTGTGTCTCAGACAAATAAATTTTTTTTAAAATTCTAAAACATCCTACAAAAACACAGAATCTTCCCACAATCTAGAACCAAATTGGGACACAAGGAACTTCATTATGAACAATAAAAACGTTGCATAAATGATTGTAAACATATCTTACAACCCCCTTACTGAGCAAACAAAAGGTTTTTAAATTTATGTTTACATATGCATTTATTTAACCCTTTATTTATATTTTCTTATGCAAATTCACGCATATATAAATTGCATTTCTTTAGCACGCCTTGGTGTAAGGTATATGACCAAATTACTGTCGACTGTCGCTGGTAAGGTAAAATGCCGTTGCACCAATTTTCCCGATGATACCCATCATCACAAACCAGGGTGGACCACAGTCGTCTACTCAAACATGAACTGCTGCGACGGCATTTCCTTGCGTTACAGCAAAATACTATTTGTTTCTCTATTTTTCCTCAATCGGACTAAGTGCTCTCAAAAAGTTAGGGTTATAATAATCGTACAAGTTAGGGTTAGAGGGGTCGTAAAATTAGGGTTAGAAAACGTTAGGGTAAGAGAGGTAATTTTAGAGTCCTAAAACGATACAATTATTGTACGACTTAGGGTTAGAATAAAATTTAATGGTCGTTAAAAGTTTGGGTGCCGGCAAAATTGCTCATGTGTTTTGAGTCAGATTTTTTTTGTAGTGATATATTTTGAACATATGTGCACTGCGGATATATGCAGGGTCCATATATTTTGAATATTGACTCATATAAAATAAACTTGTTTTATACTGTATTTTAACAATGTTAATATTTTGACATGAATTATCAGGTAGTGTACAATGCATAATGTAGCTTGATTAAAAGTTGAAATATGGAAATGGAAGCATGATAATGTAGAAACAAACAACGAGAATCTGTCTGTAGGGTGGTTCCATCGAAAAGTCATTGGGTCTAAATTTCATGAAAATTAATAAAATTTAATTAATATTATACTTTTAATTATATAAATAATCTTCTGTTTAACCGCCAAGCAAAATATTCAGCAGTACCCAAAGGAAATCTCTGTATTGATTTTTTTGGGAGAAATACTCAACTTGAAATTTGTAACCAACTTGAAATTTGAAGACATGCAGCATGTGTCTGTGTTCTACTACGTTAATAAACTCTCAACCTGTCAAACAAGTGGTGTGTACAAGTGGTGTGGTAAAAGTACTGTACAAGTAATATTAGTCAAGAGTGAAAAATCAAGAACATGGTTCAAATTCATAGACATAGGAAGGCATGAGAATACAAGGATGCCCCAAATAATTATGTAACATCGAAAAGGTCATTTTTGGGATAAGAAAACACCACTACTCAAAAATTCAAAAAAATTGGTGTACTTGGAACTATCCGAGGTATTTAGGGTTCAAGCCGTTTTCTATATGATATTATGATAGTGCGGGTTGCAGTCTGATCATTAGTAAATCATCTTTTCTTTTTCGGAGCTCTTTTCTCATTTGGGACATCGCAGCACGTTTCTCCGACTGAATAGAATGATCATTAAGGACTCATTTTTTTGTGTGTATAAGTTATACAATAATTTATTGCATATGCATCAAATCCTGTAACTTTAGGTCCTAACCGGATAATAAAAACGAGGATTAAGGTCTCACTTTTACTCACCAATATTTCTTTTCGGGACTTTTTATTGGATCTTTGGTTCGACACATTTTTCATATTGACATTCGGCACTGGTTCGAGTGTTAAAGACACCAACTTTTGTGCACTTTTTGTTTTTATTTCGGGTTGAGTAACTGCTTGACTATCCGGAATATAACTTTCTTCGCTATTTGTAACATTTAAAGTCTGGTCCATCCAATCGGTTTTCCATTGTTTCATCAAATTCTCTATTGATTGTAGGGAGTTTTTAATTAAAATTTGAATTTCTATGAGGTCTGATTTGTGATTATCAAACAAATAACACGGTACAAATAATAGCCAACATACAGGCTGAGGTAATATAGATGCTAAGCCGTTTTTGGTTCCCGAGTACGCTATTAGCGCTTAAAGCGAATATAACTCATCAAAAAACGGATTAGCATCTATATTACCTCACCCTGCACGATGGATTTAACGGAAATTTTACGGTACTTTCCGTTGATAACATTTAAATTTGTTTTAAAAAAGTATCTGTTAAAGACTGTGCCAAGTAAGGGCATTTATTTTGTAGAGAGGTATGCCCCGTAGCCAGTCTTAATCGAAATTTGGTTTGTGTCATATAATTATTTCCGCAATTGAATTGTATTTTAGTCAAAATAATATATTAAACATATCAATCTGATGTTTATGTAAGGTTAAAATTTCAAGTAATGGTATGCTATGGAAAATCGAAACATACTCTTTCTGGCGTCAATATATTTTTGATAACCACCTCGAAGTTTAAAATCATCGGTCAAAGAATTGAAGGGAAGGGGCTGCACCGATTCGGACAATTTTTCCGAATCTGCTGTTGTGTCCGGAATCAGGTTGTATTCAAACTTTACATCTCTACTAGTGATCCAATTGGGCTGTTTTGCATTAATTTTTTTATGTCGGCATGGTTTTTTCATTGGATCGCACTCCACGTCCATATTTGTGTGTTCGTAGTCAATTGTGGGGCATTTGCCCTCAGGGAATTCCCACTCGCAAGGTTTTGGAAATTTAAAAATAGCTCCAATGATGGTATGACAATTGCACAAAACTAGAAACAATGGTCAATATTAAACTAACTTTGTCTCCAGAATAGATAGTAATTTAGACTACAAATCAATAAATTTTTTACCGAACTCCGGTGAATTCATTAAGAAAGGGCTTGGATAACCGAGTAACTGACGGGTTTTTGACTATCTCGGTACATTTGAGACCATGTATACCATTATTCCGAAACTAATTTCCAGCACAAACTATACATCCGTTATAAAGATAACATTTTTTTACTTTTTATTTATTTTGTCAAACTACCAATATCCGTTAAGGAGGGGTCCGTCGTGTTGTTTACAAACTTGACGTTTGGCATAAACGCTTTTTTAGCACGTTATATTAAAACTATTGAATTGTTTTCTCTCTGTATCAATTAAACACCGCTTCCGGCATCTCATGGAAATATTTTTGATGGCATAGTTCACAGCAACGATCGCGTATTGGATCTTGAACTTGACAAAAACGCTTGAATAAATGTTTGAATAACACCAACACTGTTGATTGTATGAATTTCCTTTGTTGACTGAAATGTTTGGAATAATAAGGCGCAANACATGACGGACCCCTCCTTAATTTATCCATTGCAAGAAAAAAGAAAAAAAATTCTCTATTCTAGAAACACTCAGCCAATTTTCATGGGGCTAAATCTGTAGACCGGTAGTTTTGAGTCAAATAGGCACGTTTATACGGCAGTTGTTATTTTCGAAATAGCAACATGAAATAACAACTTTTACTTGAAAGACGTGTACATTTTCACCTAGATATCATATTCGTCCTTCAAAATGATTAAATAGTTAAGTTTACCTAATACGGTTTTGCTCTTATCGGTTTGACAATGAACACGACACTTGTAGCCCGACGGATACCTTGCATCTGCGCTGACATCACAATCTCGAAGTCGGTCTGAAGAACGATCATACGGTACTTGTTGAATGGACGGATAAATCACATCAGATGGCCTAGGTTCGCATTTCTAGAATTTCCTTTAATTAGGGTGATAAGTTGTCACCGAAAACTTACCTTATTTGTTTCGTGACTTTAAGAAAAAAAATGCTTAACAATCAGCACTTTGATTTTTAGTGAAATGGACAATATATTTCTGTTCATGGTTATCGATTACTACGTTGCTTAATAGAAAATACCGGGTATACCGGTACAGTAGGCTACAAGCACTCTAGGGGGACGCTTTATCGAAATGAATGGCTTTTATCCACTCATCAAAAAAAAGTTTACTTTGAGATCCGCAAACTTCAACCCCTAAGGATATTTAGAGCAATGAAAAGGCTGCTCTAGTTCATTTTTATCAATTTTTAAAAAACTTCTATATCCTAGAGAATCCACTTTTTATAACGTCTAATCCAATCTTGAAAGTCTGTACTTATTTGTTTTCTCTAACCTCATGTAGCAGAGCCCTTGTTTGGTTTGATCGTTGGTTGGTTAACAGAAAAATAAGCCCAAAAAAATTCAGACAAATCGATTGCATTTTTCCCATTTCACTGATCTTGTCTTTCGAAGGTTTGTGAGGGGGTAGCAGTGATTTAATTAAAGTATTTTTCATAATCTAGAGGCGTAGCTCTCACCACGTTTAATGATGGCACTCATCTGAGATGAGTCATCCCTCGCCAAAGATATACCCAATGTTATGAACATGTTGGAACTTACATGTGTTTTTATAATATTATTTTATATGAGTGAATGCACTCTAGTAGACTCAAATAAATGATTAATTTAGATATTATTATATACCGGTTAGATCTGATGAAAATCGGCTGAGCGTTTCTAGTATTTGCCGTGTCGGCAAATTGTAAAATGATATCAAGACCAAAAAATTGAAGTGAATAGTTTAAACGTATACATTATTTTTTACGTTTCGTATAATTCTTCACATAGAGGGGCATTTAAACAGAGGAGATAAAGGAAGGGCACGGTGCCCCGGGCACCCTAGTTCAAAATAAAAAGGAAAATTTGGTCTTTATCATTTAAAAATATGCCGACACGGAATACTAGAAACGCTCAGCCGATTTTCATGAGACTAATTTTATTTTTCAATTAAATTCAAAGCCGGTACTTCCGAATCGAAAGTTCCGATGACAATTAGCCTTTAGAAACGAAGGAAAATATGATTTAATTTCATTTATTTCTGATATTTCGGCATTACGCCATTTTCAAAGAAGTTGCGACTAACTAAAAAATACACAAATAATTTACAGAGTAAATATAAGTTCTAGAATATTTTTATAATACAGTGCGTTAATAACATTTTGTTTGAATACGGGCTCCCATTTCGCCAAATTNACTGTATTATAAAAATATTCTAGAACTTATATTTACTCTGTAAATTATTTGTGTATTTTTTAGTTAGTCGCAACTTCTTTGAAAATGGCGTAATGCCGAAATATCAGAAATAAATGAAATTATGCTACAATGGAAGTCTCAAATAAATGATGAAATAAAAATATGGTTTGATTGACAAAAAACATCAAACAATTTAAATTTCTGACATTTAAACTTGTACGAACAAACTACACAACGGTTTAATAGGTTAATATCGTTAAGGGCGTAATACTGTTTACATAATTGTTTTATAACTAATCGGTCTTTTTTGGTCCAAAATCAACGTCTAAAATCAACGGCATTAGGTTACGATTAAATACATTAATGACCTAAAAATGTAAATATTGAAAATGTAAATATTGAAATAATTTCTCAGATATAAATCACTAACAAATTGATTATGTTAACTTGCGCGGGTTGTTGGATCACGTCGTTAATAAATTTTAGCTTTTTTACAAAAGTTTAACAGTCTCGACGTGCTTTCTCTGCACCTTCTTTTTTTAATTTACGAGGCTGCCAAGACAACCAAAGGTTAAAATTAATCAGAATAAAAATATATACTCCTAAATTTTGCCTTGCCCCAAAATGTACCGTTTCAATCGGAAAATCCAACCGAAAAAGTTAAAAAATAGATACAATTCACAATAATTACCGACTTGATGTGCACGACTGCCCTGATGTACACGTTGTTCAAAAACGCAATATGCACATCAAGAAGGTCGTAACTATATTGTGTTCATTGCGACAATCAAGGTCCGTTTAAGTGGCATTCAAATAGGAGTAGTTGAACTCATCTATTATTTTTCATTTTTGAAGCTTAATCATACGTTTTATATTTCCGTGGCCCCAAAATTGAAAAACTAATTCTGTCAAATCGTAGAGCTCGAAAAGTTATTACGCAGATTTTTTGAAATCGTCTTTTAACAAGGTCTGTAGTGGACGCTAGAATTTTTTGAAGGTCTATTAGATTTAAAAAAAAATATATGAGTTCATCACACTATTCAAATAGGTTCTATAATTGGACGCTAATTTAAGTAGTGGCTGCGTATTGGCTATACTGTCTGAGTTTTTGGAAAAAGCGAAAAATTCTGGACAAAAAAGAATATCACAACGCCCACATCAAATATTCTCAAAACAATTCACTGTCTAGTAAAGTTTCCCGAAGTGTGGGCGTGATGCGTAGAAATTCGAGCGTACAAATTCAGCCAATCAGCGTTGAATCGAGAATTTTTCGCTTTTTTCATAAAACTCAGACACTATAAACCTACATATTTCGCTCAAAATTAGTTGTAAGAAACACTAAACAACCATAGTATTTAGCGTAAACGCCTTTTTCCGATAAAAATGATTGTCAATTAGGTTCAATATTATTTTTGTCCAGAAAAAAAATTGTAGGTTGTTATCCAAGCTAGAGTAGCTTTTATAACTGAGAGTATTTACAAAGTACGTAAGACTTGTCTTCTTTGACCTCCCACTATTAGTTTCCTTAAAGGAAATATTTGGACGCGTTCTTATTGTAATGTTGCCATCTTTATTTCTCGAAATACACCTCAACAAGGAAAGTGAATTGGTTTAACATTGTAACTACACTCCTTTCACCCATAGGGGGGGCTGTTTTACTTTGAACAATAAATCTCCAATGAACTTGACGGACCGTTCTCAAAGAAGAACATTAGAACGGTGGAAAATATACATAACAGGGTTAAATCCGCTGGTTTTAAACAAGTATTGCTGGCATGCCATCAACATAAATATTTCGTTTAACAGCCGAACATTATTTTAACTCTCAGGGGGGAAGGAGTTTTGGGAACCCGTAGGGGAAAATGTGCGTAAATAACCACGCACTTGAAAAATTCACAATAATTCGCAATAATTCAAAAAAAACTGGTCACGACAAATTGTAGAGCTCGTCAAACTACGTCGATCTGACTATTCAGAAATTTATTTGGGCCACCAGGGCTTCCTAGAGAGCTGTTTGAAATCTTCAACTTATGCAAAAAAAAACACCGTCAATCGAATGTTCTCGAAAATTTGAGGGAGGGGGGGTCAGCAATATCTGTTTTGCCCATATGCCTTAAATCGACGAAAAAAAGTTGCGTGTCCATATACTAGTACACGCACTTCCCCCTGGGAGTTAAAATACGGAATTATTACTCGACATTATTTAGTTTATTCTTTCACATTCATTATCGTATCGAACTGTGCATAGTAATGATTATACAGACTGAGACCACCGCAAACATCCAATGTCTGTCCGGTGGTATAATTAACTCCTGGGGAGAGCATGAATAAAATTGGCGCAACAAGATGTTCATCCGTATCCCCCAGACACCCGGCAGGGACGATTCGTTCCGTATTGCCGAATATTACATGCGCTAGGGGTCCGTAATTGGCAACTGCCGTCGGCGACGAAAAAACACCCGGCGCAATGTTATTTATCGCTATTCTATATTCTAGCTGTCCAAATGAATAAAAGGAAAATTAGTAATGAATTAAATAACTCGGTATTGACTCACAGGGGGAAGTGCGTGTGAATAGACACGCAACTGGTTTTTTTCGTCATTTTAACGCATATAGAGGCCCCGTAGGGCAAAACGGGTATAGGTGACCCACCAACTTTTCGAGAAAATTCGATTGACGGTGTTTTTTTGCGTAGGTTGGAGATTTCAAACAGGGGGCCCTGGTGGCCCAAATCAATTTCTGAATAGTCAGATCGACGTAGTTTGACGAGCTCTACAACTTGGTTTTACCATTTGTTTTTGAATTATTGCAAATTATTGTGATTTTTTAAGTGCGTGTTTATTTACACGCATTTTCCCCTTACGGGTTCCAAAAAAGTCCTTCCCCCTGAAAGTTAAAAATTAAATAGAGTTTTGGATTTGACTTTTTCACGTTGAGACAGCCTGGCCGTACTTCATCCATTCGGAACCCAATGATTGTGAGAGCGATTTGACGCCGGCTCTAGCAGCTCCAGAATGACTCATTCCGGCCATACCCATTCTATTTGTTGTCACTATGTTGACTATATATCCACTACAGAACGGATAAAAATATAATAATGTCTGGACCATTTTCACTACAACAACTAGGTAGGGCGTTTGGGATTTTCTCATAACTGTCTGACACACTGAGAGACACTCAAAATGAGACCTAAACAGAGGCCAAAAAGTTTGGGTCCAAAAAACACAACGGGGCTAGGCTGTCCACCGTCAAAATAGAAAGTCGTCGTCAGGACCCCAAATTTTGACAGAAGATGCATTTTAGGCCAATCAAGAAAAAAAAATGCTCTGTCATGGGACTGGTTACACGCGCATACTCAGGTAGTTTCCATTACTAGATTGCCTATTACCGACAAATACCGGTAAAACCGGTTTGCTCAAAAAACTGCTAAAAAATCGGATTCTCCGTCCGAAAATACATCGGACCCCAAAATTTCATTAATTTTCGAGGGTATAGTAAAAAGTTAGCGACTCCAGACCTCGCACCGTGGACAGCCTAAACGGGGCTTTCTGACAATGAGTAATTAGGCTGTGTACACACCTATAAGATGTGTGAACCTCTATCCTTTTCAAACCTTACTATGCGCTTTATAAGTTACTGTTATTCTATTATTTTATTTATCTACTCTTGCGAAACCCAAATTATGATTTGGTTTTAAAGTTTAAACTCGTATCCATTATCTCTCATGTATTGGTCAAAAGCTTCTTGCATACAATTCCAGGTACCATATAAGTTTGTACCAATAACGGCATCCCAACCTTTCGGTTTTATTTTGTGGCCTTAATTTCAACAATTCAAGGCCGTAACTCATGCTCAAATTCTGATGATTTTACAATAATTATTCTGAAAACATGCTACCGGTTTAGTCTCATGAAAATCGGCTGCGCGTTTCTAGAATAGAGCATTTTCTTCTTTTTTTTCTCTCAATGAGGTGCTACAGATTTAGCCTCATGAAAATCGGCTGAGCGCTTCTAGAATAGAGCAATTTTCTTCTTTTTTCTCGAAATGGGGTGCTCCTATTGGCCAATATCATTTTATGATATGCCGACACGGTATACTAGAAACGCGCAGCCGATTTTCATGAGACTAAACCAGTAATAGGAATGGATTTGTTTCCATCAACTTTTTTTCAGTCTGTGAGCAACTACCAAATGACTTGACTCCGTAATCTGATAAGAAAACCAAATAATATTTAAATAATTTTTCCCAAATCAATATATATATATATATATATAAATAAGATAAGATAAGATGTATATACCGTGTGAATGAAACTGTCCGCCCCCATTGTTGCACAAACCGTCAAGACGACCAAATTTGTCAATTGTACTTTNGGGGTCCGTAATTCGCAAATGCCGTCGGCGAAGAAAAAACACCCGGCGCAATGTTATTTGTCGCTATTCTATATTCTAGCTGTCCAAATGAATAAAAGGAAAATTAGTAATGAATTGAATAATTCGGTAATAACTCACAGGGGGAAGTGCGTTTGAATAGACACGCAACTGGTTTTTTTCGTCATTTTAAGGCATATGGAGCCCCGTAGGGCAAAACGGGTATAGGTGACTCTCGTCAACTTTTCGAGAAAATTTGATTAACGGTGTTTTTTTTGCGTTGGTTGGAGATTTCAAACAGGGGCCGTGGTGGCCCAAATCAATTTCTGAATAGTCAGATCGACGTAGTTTGACGAGCTCTACAACTTGGTTTTACCATTTTATTGCGAATTATTGTGATTTTTTTAAGTGTGTGTTTTGTTACACGCATTTTTCCCCTACGGGTTCCAAAAAAATCCTTCCCCCTGAGAGTTAAGAATTAAATAGAGTTTTGTATTTGATTTTTTCACGTTGAGACAGCCTGGCCGTACTTCATCCATTCGGAACCCAATGATTGTGAAAGCGATTTGACGCCGGCTCTAGCAGCTCCAGAATGACTCATTCCGGCCATACCCATTCTATTTGTCGTCACTATGTTGACTATATATCCACTACAAAACGGATAAAAATATAATAGTTTCTGGACCTCTTTCACTACAACAACTAGGTAGGGCGTTTGAGATTTTATCATAACTGTGAGACCTAAACAGGGGCCAAAACGTTTGGGTCCAAAAAGTTTTTAACAGTTGAGAACAAAACGGGGCTTTGTGACAATGAGTAATTAGGCTGTGTATATATACCTATAACATGTGTGAACCTGTATCCTTTTCAAACATTACTACAGGGTGAGGTAATATACACCACCTAGCCATTTGACTTAACACCATTTGGCTTAACAGTTTGCATTTGACTTAACAGTTTGCAGTTGAATTAACACTTTTTTTGTCTTTTTTCCAGCATTTCCGCCTACGCCCTTGGGGTTTACCACGCTGCCTGAGGGTTTATCAGGCCGGTTTTGGAAGGAGAAAGTGTCCTGACAAACCCTCAGGCGGCGTATAACAATTTTTTGGATTTTTTTCTTCATTATATTGTTTTATATCATTTTTTTATAGTTTCAAGTTTTCCAGGCTTTTAACCTACGCACTATCCATGTGGCTTAACAGTTTGCATTTGAATTAACAATTTGCATTTCAATTAACACCTTTTTTTCGGAAAAAAATGTGTTAAGTCAAATGGTTAGGTGGTGTAGATGCTAAGCCGTTTTTGGTTCGCGAGTGCGCTGAGCGAATATCAGTCACCAAAAAACGGCTTAGCATCTATATTACCTCACCCTGTATGCTCATTATAAGTTACTGTTATCCTGATATTTTATTTATCTACTCGAAGTGTTTCTTCCGAAATCAAAATTATGATCCGAGTAATTTGGTTTTAAAGTTTAAACTCGTATCCATTATCTCTCATGTATTGGTCGAAAGCTTCTTGCATACAATTCCATGTACCATATAAGTTTGTACCAATAACGGCATCCCAACCTTTCGGTTTTATTTTGTGGCCTTAATTTCAACAATTCAAGGCGATAACTCATGGTGAAATTCTGATAATTTTAAAATAATTATTCTGAAAACATGCTACCGGTTTAGTCTCATGAAAATCGGGTGCGCGTTTCTAGAATAGAGCATTTTTCTTCTTTTTTCTCTCAATGAGGTCCTACAGATTTAACCTCATGAAAATCGGCTGAGCGTTTCTAGAATAGAGCATTTTTCTTCTTTTTTCTTGCAATGGGGTGCTTCTATTGGCTAATATCATTTTAAATATGCCGACATTTCAAAGTATGCCGACATGGTATACTAGAAACGCGCAGCCGATTTTCATGAGACTAAACCAGTAATAGGAATGGATTTGTTTCCATCAACTTTTTTTCAGTCTGTGAGCAACTACCAAATGACTTGACTCCGTAATCTGATAAGAAAACATATACCGTGTGAATGAAACTGTCCGCCCCCATTGTTGCACAAACCGTCAAGACGACCAAATTTGTCAATTGTACTTTACTTGGTTTTGGACTTTGCTTACTCAGACAATTTTTATGACATACCGGTATAGCAAGCTGTTTTGCAGTTTTGGTCAAATCTTACGCATAAATATCTTACTTGTAAACGTAGAGTACTTTTAGTTTCAAGTTCAAACCCTTCTTGAAATAAGTTCAGAAACTGAAGCACGATCTCTAATGTCGCACGGAAGTCCAACAATTTCCGCGTTTTCCGTGCAATGTGGTAATAACTTTTCAACTGCCTCGTCAATCACATTCTGTTTTCGCGAGGCAATAACCACTTTACTGCCTAACTGGACCAGGCCTTTACAATTGATTTAGTCAAGGTTTCAATAATACTCAAATCAATGAAATTAAACTTATACAGGGGCTGGCCAAATAAGGGCCATTTTCGTGTTTTGAAAAACCGACGCTTATTTGGCGAACCCATGATAAGAGGGTTTATTGTTTTTATTGTATAAAAATATAATGTTTTACATAACAGGACGTTGCCGAATAAGGGCCGTTTGCGTGATTTGAAAAACCGACCCTTATTTAACGACCCGAGCCTTATTTGGCGAACCCATGATAAGAGGGTTTATTGTTTTTATTGTATAAAAATATAATGTTTTGCATTACAGGACGTTGCCAAATAAGGGTCGGTTTCGTGTTTTGAAAAACCGACCCTTTTATAACGACCCGACTCTTATTTGGCGAACCCAAGATAAAAGGGTTTTATTGTTTTCTATTGTAGAAAAATATAATGTTTGCAACATATGTTTGTTTTTTAGAAACTTTGAAATTAAATTTGAGTTTAATAACAATTCAAATTAATTATTTTTGTAAGCAGACATTAAAATAGTGAAATATATCCCTATAAATCAATTTTAAAATTAGCGACCCTTATTTGAAGCAATAACGTTTTTTTTCGAAAAAAAGACCCTTATTTGGCAAAAGCGACCCTCATTTGAGAGGTCCTTATTTGGCGACCCCCTTTTACAGATTTTTTAACTTCGACTTAGCGCAATACACTGACATATTTTTGGACTTCTCTAAAAAGTAATATCAAAAAGTTATGCACCAAAAAAATGTCCTCAGATGACAGTCAGTCTCATCTGGTTGACCATCTGGGAAAATCTTGGGAACAATTTTCCTGGTCCGTGATTACGAAACTTATGTCATAATACAAAAGTACCCATTTTTCAATTATTAAGAAATAATTTTCCATAAAAAGTGTACATTTTTCTCTGGGTAAAATGACAAATTGAACAAATATATGAAGACCAAGTTCAGCATAAATGGTAACACAAGCCGTTTGCACAAATTAGTATTGAAAAATCATTTTCCTTTAGAGACACCGAAACCAATCCCAGTTCCACCGCCAGTTACTATATTCACTTTGTTTTTGAAAAGTGTTGGCAAAAATATTTTATTCATTTTTGTTGTTGATTAAAATGTCAATTTTTATTCGAAGAAGTGTAAAATTTCGGTTAATCATTATAGGAACCTACGCGATATTTAGTGAAACAGATTTAGAGATTTCAGCAAACAATTTTATACATACTACTGTATATTTTTTATTTTGTGGACTATCAGTTTTTTTTTCAAGTAGAACAATTTGGGGAGTATTTCAAATTCTTATTCGTTTTTCTGCGGTGAATCGTTTGTTTTTCTTCTGCCCGTGTCCAAGAATAAATAACACTCCAGCAAGAATCTAAAAACGTTTAAATAATACAATCCGATTCGCGGAAACTGTGATTTATTTATTGGGAATTAACTCCCAAGGTGAAGTGCGTGTAAATAGATACGCAACTTGTTTTTTCGTCGATTTAAGGCATATGGAGGCCCCGTAGGGCAAAACGGGCATTGGTGAAAATTCGATTGACGGTGTTTTTTGCGTATGACGGAGATTTCAAACAGCTCTCTAGGGGGCTCTGGTGGCCCAAATCAATTTCTGAATTGTCAGATCGACGTAGTTTGGCGAGGTCTACAATTTGGTTTTACCAGTTTTTTTGAATAATTGCGAATTTTTGAAGTGCGTGTTTCAAAAAACTCCCTCCCCTTGAGAATTATCATTTATGAGATATTTTGTCTCCAAACAAAAAAAAAAAGTTTCCGTCGAACCGGATTCGAACCAGTGACCTAGAGATAACTGTGGCCTCTACAGTCTCCCGCTCTGCCAACTGAGCTATCGACGGTTGGAATTAA
>SCLG01000105.1:314713-353307 GCA_004367875.1 Oikopleura albicans
ATGGCAATTATTATTATTATGAGTAAACCAAACGCACAAGACACCACAACGGTTATAAGGTTCCAACGCCATACTTCGTTGGGTAATCGTCGGCCATCACCTGAAAACAAAATACTCAGAAATATTCTCGCTTTAAGAAACAAAATTAATATGAAATTAAAATTAACCTAAGCAACTCCGGTTTTTAATAAAATCAATTCGGCAAAAAATAATTGAAGTTGTAAGACTAAACTCGGGTTTCTCAATAAGGGTCAACTGATAAGGCTCGTTTTTCAAAAAGAGCCTTAAGACTTATAGTCTATATATAGTCTATATAAGTTATAGATAAACTAAATCGACCCTTAATTAAGGGTACAGTCCTACTTCCCTTAAGTGCCGTACATAAGCAGCCAAAAACGCGGCACTTAATAGTTTGCCTCTTAAGGCCATTTTTTTAGTCAAAAAACAATATATTTTCTTCATATTTCTTTTTTTTTAACTTGAAAATGATTTTTTGATGAATTTGTGTGCATTGATACTGGGTGGTTTGGTATAAGGTCATAAGGTGTGACCGTTAATAGGTCAATTCATTTTTTAGATCCGACCCCTTGTACTGAAATTGACAAAAAACTCGGCACTTAAGGGATGAGAGGCGCTAAAGGGCGCGGCACGTAAGGGAAGGAGGACTGTATTATACGCGCTACTTGTAACTTGTTAAAAAGTGGACATACTTTGAGTGCTGGAGATTGAAGAAATGTCAATGTCCGATAATATGGACGATGGACGATTTGATTCAGTTTCTAGATCGCTCGATAGAAGACTTTGTGTTGTGGAAATGCTCGAACTCGGAATGCTCGTAATGTTTGACACCGCTAAAGAAGTTATATAAAATACACCAGGTGCGCCGTTATGTTTCACCCCGTTATGTTATAATTTTTCTCGTTCGTCCCCTTATGTTACAATTTTTAATTTTGTGGCGTTTTCCAGCGAAATCGCCTACGCACTGCGCCGTTAAGTTACAAGTTTCCGTTATGTTACACGTTTTTTTTTTATTTTTTTTTGTAACATAACGGCGCACCTGGTGTACTGGATAATAACTGAAGTAAGTAATGAGAAGAACTTCAAGCATTAATGAAATTTTAACCTTACCTTGATATGTTAGCGAAAATGCGGCGTTAATTCTTTCCGTATCATTATTTGGGCTAAGTTGGACATCATAGGTGATAAATTCAGTACCGTCGGCAGCCGCTTCTTGAAATATCGGAACAAGCTCTTCATTAATTCGCTGCGTCAGTAGGTTACGCTCATATGGGACGGGATTACTCTCGAAAAATTCCGACGAATATGGAAAAAAGAGTGGATTGAGTGTGCCGTCATAAGTTGTAATGAAATGATCTTTATAAATATCAACACTTTCATCAGCACCGAAAGCAGCAAGTTCAACCGGCCCAAGTGGATAAAAGTCCGTTACGGTACAATTGTTTGGAATATAAATACTATTAAAATACTCATGTGTTGTCATATCCAAGTAAGGGTTCAAAAATGAAAATAATTGTTTGCCGTTCATGGTTGGACACCGTGGTAAGTTTAATTCTCAGGGGGAAGGAGTTTTTGGGAACCCGTAGGGGGAAAATGTGTGTAAATAAACACGCACTTAAAAAATTCACAATAATTTGCAATAATTCAAAAAAACTGGTAAAGCCAAGTTGTAGAGCTCGTCAAACTACGTCGATCTGACTATTCAGAAATTGATTTGAGACACCAGGGTCCCCTAGAGCGCTATTTGAAATCTCCAACCTACGCAAAAAACACTGACAATCGAATTTTCTCGAAAAGTTGAGGGGGTCAGCAATTCCCGTTATACCCTACGGGGTCTCCATATGCCTTTAATTGACGAAAAAACAAGTTGCGTGTATATATACACGCACTTCCCCCTGAGAGTTAAGAAAACAATTTTTGTTATTAATATTTGTTTCTAGTGACCGGAAGAACCGAAATAACAAAATTGATTAGCGACTTAGAGCGTTTAATAAAAAGGCCTTGTTAGATTGGTTAACGTATAAAAGTTACTTATTGTGATACAGTCTGGCTGGGGACTCCCTGTATGTGCATCTCTCTGTAAATGTGCACTTGTAAATAAAAAAAATATTATATTTATCTGTCAATGTGCGTATTTTTATCATTCTTTTACTTGTGCATATGTTGGGTTTCCAAATTTCATTAAAATGAGATTTTTTGGGCAAAAGACAAACTGAAAGTATATTTTGGTTTTGCATGAAAAACGCACCCCGCTGAAACAACTTCTTGCATTGATCATTTTTCTAGAAGCGCATTCTTTTTTAAATTTGAACCCTAACCCAAACCACTATTAACCTCCTCCTTGAACATGTGGCTGAGCTGGGCGTCATTCGCTTGTTCATAATTAAAATCATTTGTGAGTAGTTGACCAATAAAATCGATTGTTGAGAAAACAAATTGATTTTCGCTGATATCACTCGTAATGGAATCTTCCTCAAGGGAAAACTCGAGTAGCTGGAAACCTGAAATTTCCGAATCGAGGTGGGTCACAAACTCGCTCTCCGAATTTTGCACTATACAGTTTCGAATATCGTCATGCTCGATATTGAGTACCTAAAATATCTACTGGTTTAGTCTCATGAAAATCGGCTGCGCGTTTCTAGTATACCGTGTCGGCATATTTTAAAATGATATTGGCCAATAGGAGCACCCCATTGCAAGAAAAAAAAGAAGAAAATTGCTCTATTCTAGAAATGCTCAGCCTTTTTTATGAGGCTAAACCTGTGTTAACTCCTACGTTACCGAAAGTACCGTACGACACTCTTTTCATTTATTTTGCTAATAGCTTGAAATAGATAAGAGTTATCCGCGATCTGGATTTTGCATTTAGTTTGATAAGTCTATCAAAGTTATTTTATGATTATCGGGAAATTTCAAGCCGGTTGCCCATTATATAAGGCGGTGACGAGTTGAAATCGCCGTCGTGTAGGTTTAAAAAATGCATGACTTGAATTAATTACTATTACTCCAATGTTTATAATTTCAGTCATTTATTTTAACCTTCACGAACGGCAATTTCAACTTGTCAAGACTTTACCTCCTTTAATAAATGTTATATCGACTTTGTCTATTAATTTCACTAAATATATTGAACCTAACTATCATATTGGTTTCAAAAACAGTTTTTTAACTCTCAGGGGAAGGATTTTTTGAGAACCCGTAAGGGGGAAAATACGTGTAAATAAACACGCACATAAATACACAATAATTCGCAATAATTAAAAAAACTGTTAATGCCAAGTTGCAAAGCTCGTCAAACTACGTCGATCTGACTATTCAGAAATTGATTTGGGCCACCAGGGCCCCTAGAGAGCTCTTTGAAATCTCCAACCTACGCAAAAATAACACCGTCAATCTAATTTTCTCGAAAAGTTGAGGGGGGGGGTCACCAATACCCGTTTTGCCCTACGGGTTCTTCATATGCCTTAAATCGACGAAAAAAAACAGTTGCTTGTCTATTTACACGCACTTCCCCCTGTGAGTTAATTGAACTCCCTGATCTGTTATGGTACGAAATTTTATCGGTTTTTTTTCACAACCCGTTACTGCTGTATTCAAGGATCAAAGACTGTGACTTACATTAACAGCATTTTGTTCGTAGGAGACATGGGCTGTACATCGAAACTCATAATGCATTGTCGACCTACCGTTTGGCGCCGCTAAATCATGACAGACCGATTGATTTGGGATATTTGGATTTTCTAATTGATTTGACGATGCTAAAATCTCAAGACGCGCTGTTGGATCTTCGGAATATAATAAACAGGTGGCTGATGACGGACTGTACTGGTAGTTGTCACATGCACTTTTCTGGGTTTCGAGAATTGCAATCTCAGTTTTTTAGGCTGCGTTTTCCCAGAATAAGAAAATCGATGGTCCTCAATCGAATAGGCATACTTTCGAAAACTCCCGACCACCCTTGGACAGTTTTTGGCCGATTTGACCGCAAACAACACAAATTCATAATCGTTCACCGTTGGAAGTAAAGGGTTAATTTTCGGAAAAATTATTCTACAAGGTGAGGTAATATAGATGCTAAGCCGTTTTGTGGTGACTTATATTCGCTCAGCGCACTCGCGAACCAAAAACGGCTCATCATCTATATTACCTCACCATGTATGTTCGTTTGCAGTAGTTCTTAATTTATTAAAGCCAAATAACTCGAACATGGCTTTTTAATATGGGGCCGGACAAACGTCTTTGGTTCGTGTTTTGGGGTTAACACTTTTTAACTTTTATTTTTGCGACACAAAAAATGTGATCTTCTTTTTGATACCCGGCCATAAGTATTGCAGAGCTCCTGGCAGTTGAAGCTCGTTGTGTTTTTCTTTTGATAAATCCAATAATGCTCTACTCCGGAAAATATCTCGACTGTGTATTTATATAAAATGCATTGTCGAAAGCGCGTTGCGGCGTCGAATATTAATTTTTGGTTAACACAAATTCCGGTAACATGATCGTTACATAACGTTTCGCAGTCAGATTGCAGACAATTGATGTCTAGAGCGAGCTATTTAGAGGGTTCATATACACCACTTGAGCAGTTATGTTACCGAAGTATTTTCAAAAAACGGCAACATAACTGCGCAGGGCGTAGGCGGAAAGTAAAATTATGAAAAAAATTGCGCAATACATTGCGTCGGCGTGCGCAGAACTCATGAAATTCGCAAAATGAGTCATTTTTGTGACAAATAGCCTTTGTGTGTAGTATAAACCTAAGGACGCCCGAGGGTTAGACTTAAATCAATACCAGGAGATACCTACACCCTCTGCGCTGTTATCCTGTCACCCGTTATCTTGCAGATTTTCCCGTTGGCTCCGTTATCTTGCAGATGTCCCCGTTCACTCCGTTATCTTGCAGATTTTTTTCATGCGATAGTTGCAAGATAACAGCGCAGGGGGTGTATTTCACATAAATAACCTCCTGCGCAGTTAGCGGACGGGTTGGCCCACTCGTGCTGTTATCAAGCAGGTTTTTCCCCCCAAAAAAACTTGCCACTTTTCCGTCTACGCCCTTCACAGTTATCGGGCACATTGAGTAGTCTTTCCGCCTACGCACTGCGCACTTACCCAGCTGGAAATTCTCAAAATGATAATTTTTTTGACTTTTTTTCATGATTACTTTATTTAACTCTTAGGGGGAAGAAGTTTTTAAGAACCCGTAGGAGGAAAATGCGTGTAAAAAACAAAAATTAAAAAAAACTGGTAAAGCCAAGTTGTAGAGCTCGTCAAACTACGTCGATCTGACTATTCAGAAATTGATTAGGGCCACCAAGGCCCCCTAGAGAGCTGTTAAAAATTTCCAACCCACGCAAAAAAAACACCGTCAATCGAATTTTCTCGAAAAGTTGAGGGGGGTCACCAATACCCGTTTTACGCTACAGAACCTCCATATGCCTTAAATTGACGAAAAAAACAAGTTGCGTGTCTATTTACACGCACTTCCCCCTAGGAGTTAATCAAACCCCCTATGGCCTCAAAGCCTATGGGCCTACCCGCCGCCTTCATAGAAAAAAAGTTCCTCAGATGGCATTTTTACTCAAAACGTCCCACTTAATCTTGTATATTTTTTAGGAGAAGTAGCTTGACAAAATCTTCAAGGAAATTTCTCTTTTAAGCTCAAATCTTGACTGTCGCATAAAATTGATAAACTTGACGTTGCGTCTTCAAGTTCTTCATACTTAACGCCATCAAAAAACATAAATGTGGCATTGGAAAAGTTCAATATTAAGGTCAAAAATATCAACATTTTTATATATTTTTTAAACATGTATCATTTAAAACGGTTGACCGACTTCGGAGTTTTCGTTGATTCATACAGGTCGTTAAAATCAAAACCATAACATAGATAGAGGTGATTATGTCCATTTGCACTGTCCAATCATGGCCGTTTAAGTTTTTGTAATTTTTGGTTAGTGGTTTTAATACCTTGCACCGCCTGTTAAGAGTTGGTTACGAAATTGTTTGTTACGAAATTGTTTGTTACGAAAACGTTTGTTACGAAATTGTTGTAGAGCAGTTTACCAAAAAAATGAAATTAATCGCATTAAAATTGCGGAAGTTATAAAAATTAAGTGTGTCAAGTTCACGGCTTTGTGGGGGGCCTCTGGAAAAAATTATGGTCCCCAAAATAATCACACGTGAAAGTACACTCTTTTTTACGTTAAATAAAAAAAAGAAATAATGAATCGGATGTTAGGAAACATGTTTTATAACGGTTTCCCGGAAAGTGACGTTTATAAAAAACGCTATAGACCCGTCCTTAAAGTTAAAAACACTTCAAAACTATTTTAGACACGTTTTGAAACTACACGTTTTGTAGATTATTTTGATTTTAAAAAATCCCCTAACTTGACAGAATTAAGCAGTGTTGGCAGCGTTGGGAAGTTTTCTTCCTTACGCGTTGGGAGCGTTGGGCGTTCAGGAAAATTTTCTTCTCAACGTGTTAAGAGCGTTGCGCGATAGAAAAAAAATCAAGCGTTGGCCAACGCTCCAATTTTTTTTTTAACGCACTATGCAATTTGATACTGTATGTTTGCTGTGTAAAAGCAAGACGCCCTTTCGACATGTTCTGTTCCGTGTTTAAAATAGTTTTCCGCTTATCGGTTAAGCTTCAGTGTTGAAGTTGTTGGGCGTTGGGGAAAATTGAAGCATTGGCCAACGCTAACGTTTGGCGTTGAGGAAATTTCGACCGTTGGTCAACTTTTCAACACTGGACATGTAAAAATGACAAAATATGGACGTGTAACATGTAATTGTTTAAATAATTAGTATTATCAATTTTTAACGTAAGTGCTAGACCACAATAGTTGAACCTATATTTTCTCACCTCAAACGAGTATCATTAAGGCCCAAATTAAGCTAAAGATGAGTTTTCAATACTAAAAAAAAAGATCAATTAAAACCCATTAAAATAGTAATTTACGTGTTTCAAAATAATGTTCGTCAAAACCTTTAATAATTAAGATTTATAAAAAAAAAAACTCACAAACCGTTGAAATAAGTCGGTTACAGATTCGTTGAACGTAAATGAGTATCATTTAAACTAAAGTTGGTCAGAAGACGGTTTTTTCGAAACATTTTTGGAAGGAAATTTTATAATAACGTTGATGACGTCTAAAAATCGATGTGCACTAACTGGTAAAGATGTTAAAAAGTAAGATAAATCATCTCAAACTGTGACACTTATCTTTATTTTTTATTTCCTTATCTTTAATGTTTTTTTTTGAAGTTTAACCTTAATGTTAAATTGGGTTTAAGAACAAATTCACACAGTACGATTATTTATTGCACTCAATCGCCTTTTATTCTGTCATATGTTAACTCCAGTCCCCTGTCCATTACTTGCCACCCTCTAGTCCCTAAAATTTGCGCCTTCAAGGGAAATCGGCAATCTTTGAGTTCAAGGTTCGTTCAAAACGACACATATTGTAGTTGACTCGGGGTATTAAACAATTTTCAACTCAATAAACTACTTAAGTATACTTACATTTTCCCATAAAAATACAACGATCCTATTTTTGAACAACGCCTATGTCCCCTCCTTAATTAACAAAATAATTCTAAGATTCATATGGATGCAATTATGGTTTGTCGGTCTTATATGTACGTTGAATGCGATTAACAAATACATAACAACCTACTTTGAGCTTGGTTAGAACATTCCTGTTAAAAAAAATTAGAGCATTCATGAAAAAATCATGATTTGTGGTTTAATGTAAGTCCAATTTTATACAACCAGAGTAATCGATTATCTTAACCATATTGACAGTTTGACTCGATTGATATTATAATGACGAGTGAGCGGGCAGGAGTTAAAAGAGAAAATGTCCCGTTTCCAGTTATTCATGTTTGCACAGACTCAACTCATTCCAGAAAAAAATGTAAGTTGAGTTGACACAATATTTGCGTAAACGTTTTGACAAAACTATTGTTATTACGGTGCCCGGAATTTTTCTTTCCATTTTCAAAGACTGCCGTCGAAACCAATTGAATAAATACACAAACTAGCGCTCGAACAACTGATGACTAAAACGTTATATAAAGAACCCCCGAATATTAACCCTTAGACGCCTTTTTTTCTCATTTTTCTTCGCAGCAATCGCTGAACCAGTTGATATTGGTTTCACGGAAATGAAAAGTAGAACAAGAGTGTTAGGTATTTCCAAAACTCACATTTTCTGTTTCCGCCTATGCAAATTACTGAGAGCAAGGACTGTATGGAATGGCTACTCTGACTTTTTAACATTATTTATGATATGACTATACTCGAAAGTTTCGGGCATCTTTAAATATAATTTTTTTGTTACCAGGGCTCGGCAAAGCCAGATTTTTTCATTGGTTTGGCTTAGCTTTTTTACATTTTCAATTATTTTTTGGTTTGGCTAGGCTAAGCTTTTTACCTTCTCAAAATTGCATTGTGTACTGACTTCACTGGCTTTTTGGTATTTGAGAAAAAATGGCTTGGCTTGGCTTTTTTGCCATTCAAAAAATTGGTTTGTCTAAGCTTACAAAAAGCCAAACCAAGCCAAGCCAAGTGCTTAAAGCCATTCGTGCCGAGCCCGTTTTTTTACTTTAGTGAACGGAAAATATGGACAGGAAGATTTTGAAATATTTTATAATAAAATTTCTTCTTTAACGAAACATCAAATGTCTATGATATGTATTTGTTGTCTCCCAGTACTTTTTTTGACACCTCGTCGACTCCTTCCCCCTGAGAGTTAAATAGCATGTACACGATATGCTGTTAATATGATTTCGAACTCGCCACAGAATATAACACAAAACATGTTGCTAACATTTTATGGGCTCGAGTTGATGGGTTATACGATTCCGGGCTCTCCTACTCAATATAGAAGTGTGAAACTTTCACGACTGGAATCAGAAGCAAGATCCTATTTGAGTCAACGGAATATAAAAGCTTTCTTTACTGGAATTGATTTACTTAATTCGATGGATGTACTTGAAAAAAAGGTATAATCTATTGTTCGTCTTCTTAGTCATAAATTAATGGGTAGACCAATTGCGGGACAGCTCATTCTGGAATAATTGAAAAAAAAACAGTCAAATTCCGGCCCGGAATTTCCGGGACGCGTTTTATTCCACAAAATGCTTCCGGGACGATTTCGGGACGATTCCGGGACAATTCCGGGACAAAAAGGGACTCAAATTATAAATGTGTAAGCGTCCCGGAATAGGCTAATCACTGTATATATTATATATATATATTGAGAAACCACCAAGTAAGGGACGGTTTCCTGCTTTTAAAAAGCGTCCCTTACTTGGCGCATCCAGAGTTTTACTCTGATAGCCTGGCACATAGTCAACCAATCAGATGCTGAAAATTTTAGCAAGTTTTATTTAGTTTGTATGCTTAAATTTTTGGAAAACTTTTAGAAAATTAATCTGATTACATTTTAACACCCTAGATAATTTTAATTAATTTTAATTAAGTTTAAATTTGAAAAAAATGAAAACTACCGTCACACAAACTCCTCAACCATTTCTCCAACCACCTGTTATCTTAACAAAGTTCAATTAATTCGACACTTTTTTGAATAAAACAGGTGTTAAGATAACTGGTTAGGTGGTTATACTATAAAATATATATTCTGATATTTTTAAATGACAAAAATTATAATTTTTATGTCGAAAATACCAGCTTGTTGAGTTGTTCATTTTTTGCTGATTCCTTCAAGGAATTTAAATTATATATTTATATTACACCACCTGCGCCGTTATCGGGTCACCTTTTATCGGGTCAAAACCCGTTATCGGGTCAAAATTACTACTGAAAAATTTCCAGCCACCCCACCTACGCACTGCGCCGTTATCGGGTCAAAAAATTCATCAATGCCTATGAATCCTTTTTCTGTATTTTTTATAATTTAATGTTGAATTTATAGACGCCTCGATTTTATTTCTATTTTTCAAAATATTTTATAGGCAAGTTTTTCCGAAATAATGACCAATTTTGTAAATATTAACGACTGCTTTAACTTGTGTCGTTATTGGTTGATCTTCGTATATTGAAGTATATTTTTTTACTTACATTTTACTTCAATTGTTTAATTAAAATCTTATGGTACTATTTTTTTTTATTAAATAAGCCAACAGCCAATTTCCGACAACATCATTTTTTAATAAAAAATCAAGTAGGAGTGCAGAAATGTGAAATAGAGACATAGACAAGTGAGACGTTCTAAAAAATCACCGCGTGTGCCGTTATCGGGTCTAATGTTCATCCTGCCAAAAACAAGTCCAAATTCCCGCTCGTGCCGTTATCGGGTCAAATTTTTCGATCAAAATTTTCCAGACATTCCGCCTACGCCCTGCGCCGTTATCGGGTCAAACCCCGTTATCGGGTCAAAATTCTTCCTCAAAATGTTGACCC
Organism: Oikopleura albicans; assembly: GCA_004367875.1. NCBI lineage: Eukaryota > Metazoa > Chordata > Appendicularia > Copelata > Oikopleuridae > Oikopleura > Oikopleura albicans. The sequence continues at coordinate 325,164 of SCLG01000105.1, forward strand.
GATAACGGCGCAGGTGGTGTATATAATATATTTAGAGAACGCAAAAAGTGTTTCAAGTGGTTGACAAGATACCAGTGTTCGATTTTATTGCTGAAACTCGGCCGGTTTACTGGATTAATGAATGTTTCCTTGGTGCAGTTACCTGTCATAAGGAATGGCGACGTATTTCAAGCCTTCATGGACAGTGTTTATCTATCAACGCAAACACTATGAACAATGTCGACTTCAAAGAACAGTAATAAATTACTAGCGAAACACGTGAAAAAGTGCCATTTGGGACTGTCGGAAACGCAGGAGTTAAACACCGCCTTCACCGCTAGCCGGCAGTTATACCTAAAAATATTTGATCCCATTCAACCGGTGGTTCTAAAAAATATAATATCGCTATTAGTTAACTCACAGGGGGAAGTGCGTGTAAATAGACACGCAAGTGGTTTTTTCGTCGATTTATGGCATATGGAGGCCCCGTAGGACAAAACGGGTATTGGTGAACCCCCCCGCCTTAACTTTTTCGATTGACGGCGTTTTTTTGCGTAGGTTGGAGATTTCAAACAGCTCTCTAGGGGGCCCTAGTGGCCCAAATCAATTTCTGAATAATCAGATCGACGTAGTTTGACGAGCTCTACAACTTGGCTTTCCCCTTTTTTTGAATTATTGCGAATTGTTGTGAATTTTTTAAGTGCGTGTTTATTTGCACGCATTTTCCCCCTACGGGTTCCCAAAAACTCCTTCCCCCTGAGAGTTAAAAAAACGAGACGCGTAAAATTAATTGTTTATTCAGAATGGACATCACTTTTACAATAAATAAATCTGACAACGTTGGGGGATGGAGCGGAACGAAACCTGGTTTGACTAGTTGTCTATTTTATAACTTTCTAGAACTTGTAGACCAAAACAGTAAAATAATTTAGACCTGAAAAATATAGCGGTAATTTATTTTTTTTGCTATCTCAACTCCAGCGTGTTACAGCCTGTATACGCTGGAGTTGAGATAGCAAAAAAAAATAAATTACAGGTATTCGTAACTTACAGGTGTTTGTATAACCCGTAGCCTACGGGCCGTAGGGGACACTGTGTGATGAGCATCACACAAGGTTGTTATGGCCGTTTTCCAAGGAAACATTTATGAAAAATGTTTAACGGGGTACTCAAGGTCCTCTCAGGACGATTTGCAAAAAAAAAACTTTTTACTATTTTTGTTCCAAAACCCGCCACAAATTACTCATGATATTTTTTAGGTGTTGCTGCTTATTTAGCGGACGTCCACAACCCAAATGTTTTCTCGCCCTACAACTCAGTTATATTAAATGCTAAATCTACAGCTGGGCTCAATAACAAACTCAAAATTTGTTTTTCATAGTCTCTAATACTATCTGTAGACTCTGTATATGCTATTTTGATCCGAATACGTTTTAGTATTACTTAAACTGGACCATTATGGAGCCCAAGTTTCTGTTTATATACGATTACAGCGCGTTAAGAGAACTTATTTGGGTTTACCTTATACACATTGTATCAAACAGTCGGATGTAAATTATGCTTATACAACTCATGTATGTATGGGACGACGACTCTATGTGGGCGTATGTAAAAAATGTAATTGCTATCCAAGGCTGATTTTTTAAATCATAAATTAACGTACAATAGTTTGGGACGTCAATATGGAAGTTTGAATCAACCAAGTGTTTGAGAGTATTCGGTATAATGCAAACCTATATACAGTCCTTACTTAGTTTTCGACTGTTTTGGGGAGATTATTTCACAAAAAGCAGTCCTTACTCTCCATATGGACGCACTCAAAACGGACCATTGCTTCCAATACGGACGCTTTTTGTGAAACAAATGCAATTTTCATACAGTCTATCCGCCTCGCACAGTTATTTTGACCCGTTATGCATTTTTGTTAATTATTTTGAAATCAGATTAGTTACGCAACAGAAATCGATCCATTTATTCCAGACTGCAAGTGAGTAGTTCAACGGAATGCATTTGGTATTAATGAACTTTTTCAGGCCTTGCACATTCTCACAGCATGCGACCTGTGCGTCACGATTTATTGGAGACTTTGAATGGCATGATACCAGTTATTGCCCACCAGCTTGTGAGAGCTATGATTATACCCAACAAAATATACAGGTACGTACTGTATGTTTATTGTCTAGTTTAGTCTTGAATTGGGCTATTTGTTGGTGGGACATAAACTTCCGGGGCCGAAAACCGCGAATCATAAGCGGTTGAGTAAATTAGTTTGAAATATTTCGAAACTCTATTCAGCCTGAACTTGGACCAGACAGTATGAATCATAGTCTATGCATCATCGTCTATGAATCATCGTATAACTCCCCGGGGGAAGTGCGTGTAAATAGACACGCAACGTGTTTTTTTCGTCGATTTAAGGCATATGGAGGCCCCGTGGGGCAAAACGGGTATTGGTGACCCCCCTCAACTTCTCGAGAAAATTCGATTGACGGTGTTTTTTGCGTAGGTTGGAGATTTCAAACAGCTCTCTAGGGGGCCCTGGTGGCCTGAATCAATTTCTAAATAGTCAGATCGACGTAGTTTGANTGAAACTAGGCCGGTTTATTGGATTAATGAGTGTTTCCTTGGTGCAGTTACCTGTCATAAAGAATGGCGACGTATTTCAAGCCTTCATGGACAGTGTTTATCTATCAACGCAAACACTATGAACAATGTCGACTTCAAAGAACAGTAATAATGTTAACCTATACGTAGGATGCATTTCGGGAAATCGAGCCACTCAATGAGTGTTAAGCACAGTCCCGGATTTTTTATGGTCTACAATGAGGGCTCCAAAAAAGATGCCCATTAGGGATCCCTGGACCATAAACGATCCCTGACCCATAACAATTTGTCCAATTTCGGGCTTCTTCGTTATGCCTTAGAAATTGGTGTTCTCACTATATGTACAACGGTGAACATCAAGGTGAAAAAATGAAAATATCCCCTGCGCTTCTGGAAAATACTAAAAACAAAAATTTCAGTTTTACGTTCGCAAAAATCGTATATAGAACTTTTATGAGCTTCATTTTTTTTCAGAGTTGCGTCTTTAACGGGTTATTGCGGGCTAAAGTAATCATATACAAGTATCAAAACCGATAACTTGATTTTAATTAACGATTAATTGGAAATTGTCATACCCACAAATCGACCTTGATGTATAAATTAACCAAAAACAAAAAGAAAACGATTTGGGATAAATTATCTCGATCTCGAGTTATTAGCGAAACAAGTGAAAAAAAAAGTGCCATTTGGGACTGTCGGAAGCGCAAGAGTTAAACACCGCCTTCACAGCTAGCTGGCAGTTATACGGTATAACTTATACCTAAAAACTTTTGATCTCATTCAGCCGGTGGTTCTAAAAATTATAATATCGCAAACAGTAAAAAAACGAAACGCGTAAAACTAATTTTATTTTATTCAGAATGGACATCACTTTCACAATAAATAAATCTGACAATGTTGGGGGATGGAGTGGAACGAAACCTGGTTTGACTTATTGTTTATTTTATAACTGTCTACCGGTTTAGTGTCCTGAAAATCGGCTGCACGTTTGTAGAATAGAGAATTTTTTTTTTACAATGCCCCTATTGGCCAGTATCATCTTAAAATATGCCGACACAGTACAAAAAACCCGCAGCCGATTTTCATAAGACTAAAGCAGTAGAACTTGTAGACCAAAACAGTAAAAAAATTTAGGCCTAAAAAAGCGGTAATTTCTTTTTCTGCTATCTCAACTCCAGCGTGTCACAGGTATTCGTATAACCCGTAGGGGACACTGTATGATGAGCATCACACAAGGTTGTTATGGCCCCTTCAAAGGAAAAATGTTTTAGTAAAAATTGTTTAACGGGGTACTCAAGCATGAAGAATCCATCAAGAACGATAACACAAATAGTCAGAGGTCTTCAAAATCCTCTCAGGACGATTTGCAAAGAAAACTTTTTTACGATTTTTGTTCCAAAAACCCGCCTCAAAGTACTTATGATATTTTTTAGGTGTTGCTGCTTATTTAGCGGACGTCCACAACCCAAATGTTTTCTCACCCTACAACTCAGTTATATTGAATGCTAAATCCACAGCTGGGCTCAATAATAATATTAAAATTTGTTTTCCATAGTCTGTATCAGGGCTCGGCAAAAATCGAATAAAAAAAGCTCAACTTTCCTCAGCTTTTGGGTTTAGCTACACTTCCGCCATAGGATGGTCCGTCCGCAATCGGCGCTGCCTTAAGCGCAAGTGAAACGTTATTGACAAAATGAAACCTCATGGCCTAAGTCAAGCTCTAGGCCCAAGTGAAGCTTTCGGCTCAACTGAAACTTATTGTCAAAATGAAAACTGAAGACCAAAGGGAAGCGTTCCGGCCCAAGTGAATCTTTATTTCCAAAATGAAATTCCATGGCCCAAGTGAAGGTCGAATCGACAGTGTCGACTTGGAAAATAAAACTCAACGGCCCATAACTTTTCTCAACTGTCGACCATACACAGCTTAGGTGCCAAGTCAACTGTCCTCAACTTTCCTGCCCAATTGATGAAAAAAAACTTAACTTTCCTCAGCTCACGAGGCCAGCTTTAAAAGAGCTCAACTTTCCGCAACTGACATATGTGTCCGAAAGAAAAACTTTTCGCAAATTTTCTCGGCAGTTCGAAAGGACTTTTGAGGAAAAGTAACTTTTGTTGAGCCACGGTATGAATATGATATTTTGATCCGAATACGTTTTAATATTAACTTAAACTATACGAGACCTTTATGGAGCCCAAGTTTCCGTCTATATACGATTACAGCGCGTTAAGAGAACTTATTTGGGTTTACCCTATACACATTGTATTAAACAGTCGGATGTTAATTATGCTTACACAACTCATGTATGTATGGGACGACGACTCTATGTGGGCGTATGTAAAAAATGTAATTGCTATCCAAGGCTGATTTTTTAAATCATAAATTAACGTACAATAGTTTGGGAGTCAATATCGAAGTTTGAAGCAACCAAGTGTATGACGGTATACGGTATAATGCACACCTATATACAGTCCTTACTTCCAATATGGACGTTTTTGATTCTCGAAACAATTGTCCGTATTGAGGTAATTGTCACAAACTGTCCAGTTTTCGACTGTTTTGGGGAGAATATTTCACAAAAGGCAGTCCTTACTCTCCATACGGACGAACTCAAAACGGACGATTGCTTCCAATGCGGACGCTTTTTGTGAAACAAATGCAATTTGCATACAGTTTATCCGCCTCGCACAGTTATTTTGACCCTTTATGCATTTTTGTTAATTATTTAAAAATCAGATTAGTTACGCAACAGAAATCGATCCATTTATTCCAGACTGCAAGTGAGTAGTTTAACGGTATGCATTTGGTATTAATGAACTTTTTCAGGCCTTGCACATTCTCACAGCATGCGACCTGTGCTTCACGATTTATTGGAGACTTTGAATGGCATGATACCAGTTATTGCCCACCAGCTTGTGAGAGCTATGATTATACCCAACAAAATATACAGGTACGTACTGTATGTTTATTGTCTAGTTTAGTCTTGAATTGGGTTATTTGTTGGTAATAAACTTCCAGGCCGTAAACCGCGAATCCTAAGCGGTTGAGTAAATTAGTTCGAAATATTTCGAAACTCTATTCAGCCTGAACTTGGACCAGACAGTATGAATCATAGTCTATGAGTCAAAGTCTATGATCCGAGTACTATAATAATTTATTTAAAATGTAAGCTACTTTTCAATTGAATTGACGTTATATTTTAGTACGGCCAAGAGGAATCAAAGGCAAAACTTGAATTAGGGCTTGAACGAATTTCCTTCAAAGTTGGTTTTGGTGATGAAATGGATCTTGTTAAGGGTTGTTAATACGCACTTTAGTGGTAGGGTACTGTTTTGAAATTGACTTGTAACCCAAAAGTCCAAATTTTATTCACGATAAGTGCTGTTTTTACTCGTTTTTGAGCGAAAAAAACAACCCTGGTCTAGTTCATGCTGAAACTGAAAAATATTCTAGGTCGGCTTTACTTGCAGATATAGGAAGAGCTTCAAACTTCTGAGAATAAAGACATTCTACAGAGAAGTCTGATACTATAGGCCTTAAAATGAGCAAATTATCTCTTACTTCGAATAAGAGCCGTATATTTACCGTTCATATATAGAAGGTCCTTTGTTGAAATTCCAAATTTAACAAAATTGAAAGCTCAAATCCAGGTGGCGCAGCAGGATTTTTTCTCGGCTTTAGTGTTATCGGTTTACTCGAAAAGACTGCTTCTCTAGTCAGTAAATTTCTTCGAAACTGTGTTCAAAAACCAAAAAGTTTGCTCGAATCTCTTGTTTAAAATTTGTTCTTTACTATTTTTCTTAACTATGGATCATAGTGCTGTTACTCGATTTCAATCGTTATTTTTTATAACCTGCAACACATTAATTATTATGAAAGAATATTATATTACACCAGGTGCGCCGTTGTGTTTCACCCCGTTATGTTACAACTTTTCCCGTTCGTCGCGTTATGTTACAATTGTNCGGCTTTACTTGCAGATATAGGAAGAGCTTCAAACTACTGAGAATAAAGATATTCTACAAAGAGGTCTGATACTATAGAAGGCCTTAAAATGAGCAAATTATGATATTTTTTGAAAAAGAGCCGTATATTTACCGTTTGTATAAAAGGTCGTTTGTAGAAAATCGAAAATTAACAAAATTGAAAGCTCAAATCCAGGTGGCGCAGCAGGATTTTTTCTCGGCTTTAGTGTTATCGGTTTACTCGAAAAGACTGCTTCTCTAGTCAGTAAATTTCTTCGAAACTGTGTTCAAAAACCAAAAAGTTTGCTCGAATCTCTTGTTTAAAATTTGTACTTTACTTCAATAGAATTTCTTCTGAACTATGGATCATAGTACTGTTAGTCGATCGTTGTTTTTTTTTATCTCCTGCAACAAATAAATTATCATGAAAAAATTTTATATTATTACATTCATAATGATTTTACTAAACTTAAATATCGAGGTTCTCCCTTCGGCTTCAACTTGACTCGCAGGGGGAAGTGTGTGCATATATGCACCCGACTTGGTTTTTCGTCGATTTAAAGCATAAGGAGGCCCCGTAGGGCAGAATTGGTATTGCTGACACCCTCAACTTTTCGAGAAAATTCCATTCGCGGTATTTTTTGCGTAGGTTGGATATTTCAAACGGCTCTCTAGGGTACCATGGTTGCCCAAATCAATTTCCTAATGGTCAGATCGACGTAGTTTGACGAGCTCTACAATTTGGCTTTACCAGTTTCACCGGAATTATTGCGAATTATTGTGAATTTTTAAGTGTGTGCATACGTTAACAGCATTGAAATAATTTTTGGATCGACTTTCGACGTTCAAAAAGTAAGCAGTCCCAAAAAGTCTTGAGATAGTTTATAATAAAAAAGTATAAAATGGGTGTCAATCAGTGAAAGTATAATTTGAAAATGTACATTGAAGTTTGTTTTAGACGCGCATAACTTGATTCATCCATTGCCTCAAATTGTACACATTTGTAAAAATACTTGGACTGCCTTTTCGTGAACATCCGTTTCCGGAAGTAACGATTCCATATAGGGTGGCAACGTTATTATCGCTGCAAATTAGCGGCCCGCCTATATCTGCCTTACATGTGTCCGTACCGCCATCCGTGAATCCATCGCCATCCAAATCAGGGTTTCCTCCACAAAATTCTGATGTTTCATCCAGTTCTTTCGAGCTTTTTACGGGTCAAAAAAAAATCGGGAATCTAGGTCAAGTGCATCATGTGGTATGGACGATATTTATGTTACATCATCTTCAAGTTCTACTACACCGCCTGACGGTTTATCAGGCCAGTTTCGCATTCCGAAACCGCCCTGATAAACCCTCAGCCGGCCTAATAAACCCTTAGGGCGTAAGCGTAATAGCTGGAAAATGTACAAAACAAGGTGGCCTGATAAGCGCACGAGCGGGTAATTGCGCAATACCAATTTGTTATTATCTATGGTTATTCAATGAGAGACCGCTGCGGCCTGATAAACCATGATGTGGCCTGATAAACCATCAGTGCGTTGGCGGCATAAACGAAACACTTTTTGGAAAAAAAGTGGCCTGATAAGCGCACGAGCGGGCAAAGTAGCGTGATAAATGGGGCCTGATAAACCATCAGGCGGTGTAAAACTTTACAGTCACAGGCTCTCGAAGTTTTTGATTCTCGAAAAAAGTGCACATCGAGAAAGCTATTCACATCAAGAGCCTTTACTGTATTTGCACTAAAGGAGTAAGGTGGCCAAAATTTGCAAATGAAATATTACTAGGAAGTTTTCAAAATGCTCGGGCTTCTTGAATTTTGGTGACCCAATCTGTCATATTTTGATTTTTCGAGACAATATTCCCGGCTTAATATATTAAGCCCTACTTCGCGTAATCGATCAGACTCAAACAGCTTTGCATTTACCAAGCCATATCCGGCAATCCAACAATAGTGTCCATGTGTAGGAGGAACTGTTTGTGGGTCATATACAAAGGCACGCGTTACAAGTAAATTCTTTGTCAATTAAGTTGGAGAAAATCGACCAAACAACATGACGAGTTTGGTATACACCTGGTGCGCAGTTATCCCCGCCCACAAAAACCCTTAATCGGGCGCCCGATAACTGCAAGAGGGTGCCCGATAACAGCACGAGCGGGAAATTTGGTCATACCCAAAAATATGAAAAAATATGAAAATGGTATATATCCAAAAATATGAAAAAAAACGTCCAATAACAGCAATGGGTGCCCGATAACAGTACAAACCCGCACGATACCTGGACGCCCGATAACTGCGAACCCGGTGTACAATATTTCAATTTTCTATTATCTTTCACTTTGTTCATTCTTTTTTGGGAATAAAACATGATGTAGATTATTTTACCCATTACCCTTTGGGCATACATGCGGCACTGTAGCACTCGGTCTGATTACAATTTCCGTGTTTTGCCGCCGCGTCTTCAATTGAGGTGGTTTTAATGAGGCACATATCATACGAGAATTGCGTCGTCGTTTGGTGGTTCGGATGAATTATCATTGCTTGACTCTCGACGTGGAAAATTGTTCGTTCTTTGCGCCAACTTGTCGCACTCCCAATTGTTATGATTGCTCCAATAGCTGAACAGTTGCGATGATAAAAAATAGAGAACTAGGCTCTACACACCGAAATTTGCTCATATTTTTGGTCTATTTTCAATTTTTTTTCCCAAAACTATAAATAAAATTGTGCTAGGTGAGTTCGAGAGCACGCCACAAAATATGAAAATAAGGAAGTAGGCGTTAAGACTTGTTCATAATACACTTCTCTAATTGTGCTAGTCCATACCTGATTTATTTCGGTTCATAAATGATTTGCAGCAAAATGCCGAGGTAACGACCCAACGATCCGTCAAAATTGAACCCCCACAAAACCCCTTGTCTGAATNGGGAGGGGTCACCAATACCCGTTTTGCCCTACGGGGCCTCCATATGCCTTAGATCGACGAAAAAAACAGTTGCGTGTCTATTTACACGCACTACCCCCTAGGAGTTAAGACTTGTTCATAACACACTTGTCTAATTGTCATACTCCATACCTGATTTATTTCGGTTAATAAATGATTTGCAGCAAAATGCCGAGGTAACGACCCAGCGATCCGTCAGAATTGAACCCCCACAAAACCCCTTGTCTGAATGGGTCATTGACAGCGACACCATGAAGGACCAATTATGTTTTCGAGAGTTAAGGCCGCCGACAATGCGCTCCATATTGGCCGCAGAACGTGACAGTCGTTTAACGGCGCACGAGTTAATGGCCGAAAGTCGAGACGATCCTTTTTGAAATTGGTTCGGAACTGGCTTGGGGAGCAACACCCGGTCGGCTGTTTGCTTTTCAATGTTGCCTTTTACATGTTTCATTATTTTAATTTTTCATTGTTATTAACAGAACAAAGTCTGACCGGCTGTACTAGTAGTATCTTGTCAGTTTACGGGGTGTCCAACCAAGACTGTTACATTTTTGCTGCTGTTTAGGCGTACATAAAGCAGCAAAAATGTAACGGTCCAGGTTTGAGACCCGGTATATTTTTGAAAAAAAAAATATTAAGCCAACTCGATGATAAACTCAAACGTTCTTATTATTAAACAAGTGATAAAACTGTGAAATTATTATGAAAAAAAACTCGAAGCTAACAAAACTTGTTTTAACGTGTTATTATTAACACATGTGACCCCTGGATTTAAGCAACAGAAACAAGTTACGCGGCTCATAAGGGACGTCTCAAAATGAACCTTTCATACTTAAATCGTTTAACCCCTAGATATCGTGTTTTTCGTTTGGTCAAAAACCATGCGGCATGGTCCATGCCTTTATCCTAATTTATCACGTGACCCGTTGAACTTGGCCTTGATTTTCCAAAAATACTAAAAGCTAACTTTTCGAGGCGAACATTTTGACCATAACAGTTTTTTTCGAAAATGTGACCTGTCCATTTCTTATTTTTTTTTCTTCTAATCTTACCACCGTCTGGTTCGTATGTTTTTTGGTATTAGCGTTTGACATGACTTCAAAGTAAACAATCATCGAAATTCCGAGTTTTTAATAACGTTCCCATGTATATAAAAAAAACGTTCCTGTGCATTTGAAGCTCGAGAAAGAAATCGGCTGTCTTCGTATCCGCCAATCACAGCCCTTTCTATTACATTTACATCTGGTTCGAAGACTCACTTTCTCAATCGTGGAGCCGATATTGGTCACCTTACCATGCTCACAACGGACGCTGCAAGTTTTTTCATTTCGACTGTTCACCGAACAGCGCGTTTTGATGCTGAATATTTAAAAAAAAAAGATAATAAAAATTTAAATGACGGCGTCTCCTACCTTATCGAAGTGATTTTCAAACGCGAAAAAAAAATAAAGTTACCATTTATTGGTAACGTTGCTTGACAGCGCGTCTGAGGCCTATGTGGCCTGTCATTGGTCTATTTTGAGTGCGATCGGCCAATCACCGTAAGGCAAATCACCGAAAGTCGATTTTCTTTTAAAATAATTTTGTATTACAGTCCCCCCTCTTAAGTGCTGCACTTAAGAAAAAATATGCATTTCCGCTAAAAATTTTTTTTCGCGTTTTAAAATCAGCACGATATTGTTCGCAAAACAAAACAAAAAATAATAATTGGTACTTCTTTTTACCTTTTATTGATGACGATTGGATCTGGGCATTTTTCACAAGTTCCAACCGGACCAGACCATAGATATTGACCATGTTTCTCTTTACACGTAAACCGCTTGAAACCAACCGGTAAAGAGCCTTTGTTACATACAATTTTACATGAGGATGTCTGTTAAAGAATTAAATTTTTGTCCGGTATTATCGTCCTAATTTTAAAACGCGAAAAATTTTTTTAGCGAAAATGCATATTTCTCCGTAAGTGCGTCACTTAAAAGGGGGAGGACAGTAATATAAAAATTTAAAAAAAAAAGAAGGAAATCGCTTTTCGGTGATTGGCCGAGCGCGCTCAAAAAACACCAATGACATGCCAATAGTCCCCAGACGCGCTGTCAAGTAACGTTACCAAAAAGTGGTAACACTATTATTTTTTTTTTTGCGTTTAAAAATCACTGCGATATTTGATAGAAGCTGGACAATTTTCATATTCCAAACGGTACACATCATCGTTTGTACCTAGAATTTTAAATTTAATCCTTTTTCTTACAACTTATTTCTTTCATATTCTCTGTGATGGGAAAGGTAGAATTACAGTTATGAACATTTTTCTGAAGTCCAATAGCCAACTTGACAAGTAGAAACACAATCATCATTTAGGAAAAAAAATAAAGTTTGAGAATAAATTTTTTACGGAAGAAAAAAAAATGATTATTGCTGATTTCGAATCTAATAAAAAGTTTTTTTTGAAAAAGAAAGCAATTTTCTAATTTTGTGGAATCCCGTTCCAAGTCCCTAGAGGCCGCTTTAATAGCGCTTTATAGAGGAAATGACATGTTTTTATGCCCCATTATGTTAAATGTCGTCATCGAGTCCAAAGAAATTGAAATTGAATGTTTTATTTCAACTAAAAAACCGCGATTCGTTGCGGGTCCTTTGCTTCTCNTAACGATACCAAAGAGTGGTAACATTATTTATTTTTTTCGCGTTTGAAAATCACTGCGATATTTGATACAAGCTGGACAATTTTCATATTCCAAACGGTACACATCATCGTTTGTACCTGGAATTATAAATTTAATCCTTTTTCTTACAACTTATTTCTTTCATATTCTCTGTGATGGGAAAGGTAGAATTACAGTTATGAACATTTTTCTGAAGTCCAATAGCCAACTTGACAAGTACAAACACAATCATCATTTAGGGGAAAAAAATAAAGTTTGAGAATAAATTATTTTACAGAAGAAAAAAAAATGATTATTGCTGATTTCGAATCTAATAAAAAGTTTTTTTGAAAAAGAAAGCAATTTTCTAATTTTGCGGAATCCCGTTCCAAGTCCCTAGAGGCCGCTTTAATAGCGCTTTATAGAGGAAATGACATGTTTTTATGCCCCATTATGTTAAATGTCGTCATCGAGTCCAAAGAAATTGAAATTGAATGTTTTATTTCAACTAAAAAACCGCGATTCGTTGCGGGTCCTTTGCTTCTCAGTCAAGATTTGGTCAAGATTTAAATAATTTCATTTTTTCGCGCTAAAAAAAGTACAAGGAAAATGCATTCAAACGCCTTGAAAGCTAATATTTTAGAGTCGCGTTTTTTTATTATTATTACTTCTTGTTCGTACATGAAAAGGTATCAGATATTCCTATCAAATAATCGATAAGATTCTGGTTTACTAATATAATATTAAGGTTCTAGAGAACTATAATGATGCGTAACCAATGCGCAATCCAAAAAAGGAGAGCTGTCTTGAAAATTTTAAGCATCTAATTCAGGTAAATGTAAAACAAGAATTAGTGGAAGAGAAGAATGTCTTCATTTCTTCACGGTTTAGGGTCCGTTTATATCACTAGATTGGAAATGATATTTTTGTTAAATGCCAATTTGGCCGATTATTGCCTAACATCGAGGCCCGTTTTTGGCCTTTTTCATATATTATTTGTCCGACGCTTTTCACCGGAAGTTGTCATGGAAAGACACAAAAATAGTTCCGTATGAAACAAATTACATGGGGTTGACTAACAAGGAGCGCTTATGTGTTGTTAAAACGACCTTTATTTGGCAACCCCGTTAATATGGGCTCAACTAGCCTGTATCAAATAGGGTCAATAAACGAGGAAGAAATTGCACCGTAACTTACAACAAGCTATTCGATCACAATCGGCACCCACATGCCAAACCAATTTGTTTTGTAACCTCACTTAAGCGTTAAATTTGATAAATTTTCCGTTAATACAAACGTTTTTATTAATTTTTTATACGACTTTTTATATAACTTAAAAAAAAAACTGTTCATATATTAACTTTAACTACTTTTTATGAATTTTTTAATAAAACTTGCACCAAGGTGATTTCAACTTGAAACTTACAAGATATATTTTTTCGTTCACTTTTTTTCTTAACAATGATCTCGTCTACAAAATAGGAAAAACACCGTGAATTTATGTCATACGCTGACCAATATGGAACCATGAGTTTTATTTTGTGATGAAAGATTTAGTAGAAGTGGGGAAATCAAATTTTTTTCGAAAAAATTGTGATGGCCCAGTTGTAGAGCTCGTCATACTGAGTCGAAATGATAATTTTAAAGTTAATTTGGCTCACCATGAGTCATGGTCCATGAGCCGCTACAGAGCTATTTGAATTTTTGACAGAGCTATTTTGGCATTTAATGTCCCGTTTTTCGTNTCCCATAGGAGTTCTGGAGACCGGACGACAAAAATTAGAAAAAGGGACCGAGATTTTCTTATGATAAAGCCGATAATCGAAAAAAAAATTGTAAAAAATTTTTTTAACCCCTCGATATGCTGCACCGCGTTTGGCCCAAAACCGTGCCTTTAACCCCAATTATCACGTGACACGTTGAACTTGGGCACAAATGGGCAAAAATTTTAAAATTTATTTTTTCGAACTGAACAAAACTGTATTAACAGTTTTTTTTCGAAAAATTGACTTGTCCAATTCTTATTTTTTCTTCTCTTATCCGGCCACCATTTTTTGCGCATTTTTTAGCTATTCCGCCTACGCCCTAGGGGTTTATCCGGCCGGGTGAGGGTTTATCCGGCCGTTTTTGGAAGGTGAAAGTGGCCGGATAAACCCTTAAGCGGTGTATATAGAATCTATATTATAGATTATTAATATATTGTCATTAAAGTCGCTACCTAGTTAATTGCTACCGGAGAAAAATTAGATATTGTTGGATTATATTAGTTCTGTGGACTTTATTGATCATATATGTTACAAGAGTGTAGTTCAACGTCAGTTTTGTTTTTATTTGTTGACGACATCATTGGGATGATCTCTCTCCCATTTTTTGATTTCCCGCATTGTCGCGGCGACAGCTTTTGAGTCGGTTGGATTGAATCGGAACGTATGAGGTCCTAGATATCCCAAATCGCGGTCACTGGCTACCAGTCCTGCACCTCGTTTGTCACCTGTTTTGTAGTACGAAAACTGTTCGTTTGTTAAATTTATTTTAACCCCACGGTGCTTGACCAGATTGTACAAACCATATTACAATTATATTCGAATGATATCCCACAAAAAAATATAAAACCACGAAGCATATACCGTACACTCCTTGAGGGTTTATGTGCCCACTTAGCCCCGATGGATGGTTTATGTGCCCAGTTTTGAGGAAAACTTTTCCACGAATCCCGCCCACGCATAAGGGTTTATTTGCCCACTGAGTCATTTTCATAACTTCAAAATCTCTTTTTTTGTATCGACCGACCCGTGATAAATAATTTTTTTCTATTTTTTGCCATTTTGAACTGAGTTTTGTAATTTTATATTTAGCAAGAACAAGATTAACATTTTATGCACTGAAATTTGATACAAATTCTCAAATTTGATACAAAAGAGTACGACCGTCGCTTTATGTGCCCAAAAAAATTTCAGCAAAGTTTTCCGCCTACGCTTGCGGGTTTAAGTGCCCAATTTCGGTTTATGTGTCCACTTTTCAGGTCGCGAAATGGGCACATAAACCCTCAAGGAGTGTATGTGGACGCTGAGACTGCAAGCTTTCGAGCAATTTTCCTATGATTTGTAACGCTATTCTGGCGTCATTGTTGCAGGCTTAGCGTCCCTATATGTTCTTAACTACTCACTTTTATGAGCAAATTCTAAGTCCTCGATGTTCAAAAAGAGAAGATAAAATTTCTGTACTGAGCCTATGAACGTTATGTCAACCAGTTTGTTATTTGTGACTCGCCAGAGATCGTGATCACCCTTGTTGTATCCACTAAATTTATGTTTTTATTACCAAAATTATTATAAAGTTTACCTCGGCTGGCTGCGGAGAGACCGGTCCATACGAGTCGGTCGTTCCCTTTTTCTCGCTGAAGAGAAAAAGGAGGAAAAAAAGAAATTTGTTATACATTGATAAAAACGGGTATATATTCATGTGACACGGTGAGTAGTACAGGTCATTTTGTGTAGGTTATTCGACGGTCCGAAGCCCTCGTAGTAAAAACTAGTAGTTGCTTACAATTATAATATTATATTATATTATACATACGTTATATTACATACGTATGTATTACGTATACATACGTTATATCACATACGTATATATTATTAATATACATACGTTATGATTTCCGGCGTGTCAATGTAATAAATGATTCCAACTTTGATAGCATCGCCAGCGTCAGACTCTACGTGAATTGTTTGACCAGCTGGACATCGGTAAAAATTTCTGTAACTGGAGTAAACCTTATCAAGTGTTTTTTAATATATAATTATATATGTATTGCATACCTCCACGAACTCATTAAGTACCCCACAGCCCTGGCTCCGTGTCCTAACAGACTGCTGTGATATTTCCACTTTAAAGAAACTACAAAAATTCAAATTGTGATGTCACGAAAGTTTTAATTTGTTTAACTTGTAACAAGAAAAAAATATTTTTGTTGCGAGATTTGTTTTCGGTAAATTACGATGTCCGCGAATTTCACCTTACAGAAAAAAATTGATGGTTATGATTTTTTTTCTCTTGTTAAATGTAAATCCTTGACTCTGAGTTCAAAAAATATCAACAAAGGGGGCTCAATAAGGGCCCCCAGCAGGCCGCCTGCTGAATAAGAGCCTGCTGAATACGGGCCTCTGAAGAAGAGTCGCTTGCGCTAAATAAAAAATGTTTTTTGACTAAAATAACCGCTATAAAATAAGGGTAGCTGTTTTTAACGAAATTTTTATTATGTTAATTCCCAAGAGGACAAATGTTCAAATGCATAGAAGGCCTAAATTGACTAAAGTTTTAACACTAAACTTGCCAATTATTTGTGCTTAATAAGAGTCGTTTTTCAGAAATTGTTAATCCACCCTTATTACTTTCCCTCCATGTTAAAACTTTTTCAGCCAGTAATAGATACCTGTGAGAAATTTAAATATACATAAAATCGATTAAGGCTGAATTAAAATATATATAAAATCGATTAAGGCTGAATTTGGGTCGCAATTGGCGAAATAAAAAAAANTTTGTTCGAACTTCCGGAATTTTCGAACTTCGGTTTTGTTCGAAGTCCTGTGTGCTAAAAATAAAAGAGTTGGTAAATATCATTTTTATAACAGTTCGTGTTTGAATAGCCTTCTTGAATTTGACTAGTATCAGCCTGACTTTGAAGTTCACACAGCGGAGTGTTTATTATGTCATAGTATCGAAATGCCATACATTTATCATTACATGCACACAAGTTCGCACAATCACCTAAAATTCGATTATGGAAAATTTTGACGAAAATTGACAAATAACTACCGAGCGATTTCACATTAGGCTCGGGTCCAGCGGAAATATTGAAGAATTTATTTGGACCAATGAGCTTGATCCCTTGCCAGAGTTCCATAATTCGTGGATCATCCTCGCAGCCAGGTCGAATTATTCGCGCCCATTTGTGCGCTAAAATTTTTTTGTGTTTCTTATTAGTGTTTTTCGATTGTTTTGAAATTTTTTTTTTTAAATTTTGTTTATAGATTTTGTTCTTAAATTTTTCATTTATTTATTTCTAAAATATTATTTTCAAACCTTCTTTTTCAATTGTGTTTCCGAATATTGATTAAATAAAAATTCGGAAAAAAAAATAAATTTAGATTTAAAATTTCTGTGTTTGAATTTGAAATTTTAGAAATTCACAGGAGTTAAGAAAAAAATAAACTTGAAAGTACCTTTATCAAGTTATCATTAATTCCCAGGGGGAAGTGCGTGTATATGAACACACCACTTGTTTTTTCGTCGATTTAAGACATATGGAGGCCCAAAACGAGAATTGCTGACCCCCTCAACTTTTCGAAAAAATTACATTGACAACATTTTTTGCGTAGCTTGGAAGTTTCGAACAGCTCTCTAGGGGGCCCTGGTGGCCCAAATCAATTTCTGAATAGTCAGATCGATGTAGGTTGAAATTATAAACGTTTGTACATAATTCGGCCAAATTCGTTAATTTCACGCCATAGTTTGTTACTCACGTGTTAAGTTAACACTGTTAACTCAAAATTGTGTAGACAAAAATCACTTGTGAATTTATATTACAGTTTTTGTTTACCTTGATATAAACTGCGTTGAACAGTTGATAGTGCGTGAAGAACCTCTAAAAAGCTAAATGATAGTGCTAGTTTCATAGTTGCTCAGATTGATCATTTAGTATTCTGAACTTCCCAATTCATTATTACAATTTATTTCCGTAATGACGAGCAACATAATACACACAATGATGTCATACATAAGATAAAAGTTAACTCCCAGGAGGAAGAGCGTGTATATAGACACGCAACTTGTTTTTTCGTCGATTCAAGGCATATGGACGCCCCGTAGGGCAAAACGGGTATTGCTGACCCCTCTCAACTTTTCGAGAAAAGTTCGATTGACAGTGTTTTTTTCGCGTAGGTTGGAGATTTCAAAAAGCTCTCTAGGGGGCCCTGGTAGCCCAAATCAATTTCTGAATAGTCAGATCGACGTAGTTTGACAAGCTCTAGAACTTGGTTTTATCAGTTTTTTTCGAATTATTGCGAATTATTGTGAATTTTTGAAGTGCGTGTTTATTTACACACATTTTCCCCTACGGCTTCCCATAAACTCCTCCCCCTGAGAGTTAAGGAAAAATTGAAACGTCGTACTGCTAAGCTGCTCAGCTTTAACATAAAATTTTGTTTATTAGTTATTTAGTTTCTGTACAACGTGTGAAATCAAAAAACAAAACAAAAATAAATCAGTTATACGTGAAAGTACTCATTTTATTTTCAAACTTTCGCGGTAAAATTAACTAAACAGGGCAACCCATAAACAAAATAATGTACATTTTATGTTAATAAATTTGTAAAGATGGTATCGTAATTGGCGCATCAAAGCATAACATTTTGCATATTTTCAGTTGTCGCATACTTTGTAGTATGTTGTAGTTGATTGAATACTTGAAACGTTTTAAGCATATTGTGACAGATTCTTTTATCGAAACTATCTTTCGTATTTGCGCATTGCATCATAAATTGAACAGCGGGTTGAATTGGTCGAATTTCGTCCGCTCCAACCGTAGTTAAAATAAATTGCAATCCGGGTTA
The DNA here is from genome assembly GCA_004367875.1 of Oikopleura albicans. Lineage (NCBI taxonomy): Eukaryota > Metazoa > Chordata > Appendicularia > Copelata > Oikopleuridae > Oikopleura > Oikopleura albicans. Next base: position 343,911 of record SCLG01000105.1, read on the forward strand.
ATTTTTAACAATTTCATAAATATTTCAAAAATAACACAGGTGTAACAAAAATCATTTAGGAATGGTGGATTTCTAAATTTGATTTCAAGTTAAAAATCCAAAGCAAATGTAATTGTGACAAGTCCAAACTGATTTTCAAAACCGATAATTCCAGGAAATGGAGGGTAAGAATTGGTAGTTTCAGTTATCTTACTGCCAAAAATAAGCCAGAACTAAGTTTTTGTTAAAATCCCCGACCTTAACTCCTAGGGGGAAAGAGTTTTTGGGAACCCGTAGAGGGGAAATGCGTGTGAATAAACACGCACTTAAAAAAATCACACTAAATCGCAATAATTCAAAAAACTGGTAAAGCCAAGTTGTAGAGCTCGTCAAACTACGTCGATTTGACTATTCAGAAATTGATCTGGGCTACCAGGGTCCCCTAGAGAGCTGTTTGAAATATCCAACCTAGGCAAAAAATAAAATCGAATTTTCGCGAAAAGTTGAGGGGGGGGTCACCAATACCCGTTTTGCCCTACGGGGCTTCCATATGCCTAAAATCGACGAAAAAACACGTTGCGTGTCTATTTACACGCACTTCCCCCTGAGAGTTAAAATTCCGGATTTTAAACGAAAACGGAAAAGAAGGTAAAACTCAGTTTGGGCAACCCACCAGCAGTATTACGTAAAGAACATGTTTGCAATCTATATTACATACATGAATTTAATTTTCCTAAAGTAACCCAAACGAAAGTAAGAGTAGCGAATACACTTTCGGCATTTTGTATAAATTTACAAGTTAACTGTGGTTATTTGTGATCGAAGAGCTTTTAAACTTTTGTTATTGTCAAAAAACCGTTAAAAATTCCAACGCACGTCGCGACGCGTCGCCGCTTGTCCAAATAATTATCAGTAGGTAACGGCGGTTCAAAGGTCAAAGTCCAAAAATAGAAGTTCTTAGAACCCCACTTTTGATTAAGTCTCTCATAACGGAGGGGATTGCCCCATTCAGAATGACCTATTGTGTACGGTCCTGTGTACAGTTCATAAAGTTCTGTGGACTTTATTGATCATATATTTGTTACAAGAGTGTAGTTCAACGTCAGTTTTTTTTTATTTGTTGACGACATCATTGGGATGATCTCTCTCCCATTTTTTGATTTCCCGCATTGTCGCGGCGACAGCTTTTGAGTCAGTTGGATTGAATCGGAACGTATGAGGTCCTAGATATCCCAAATCGCGGTCACTGGCTACCAGTCCTGCACCTCGTTTGTCACCTGTTTTGTAGTACGAAACTGGTCGTTTGTTAAATTTATTTTAACCCCACGGTGCTTGACCACATTGTACAAACAACTTCACAATTATATAAAGTTATCCCACAAAAATATAAAACCACGAAGCATATACCGTATGTAGACGCTCAGACTGCAAGCTTTCGAGCAATTTTCCTATGATTTGTAAAGCTATTCTGGCGTCACTGCTGTAGGCTTAGCGTCCCTATATGGTATTAAATACTCACTTTTATGAGCAAATTTTAAGTCCTCGCTGATCAAAAAGAACTTACATGGTTTCTGTACAAAGCCTATGAACGTTATGTCAACCAGTTTGTTATTCGTGACTCGCCAGAGATCGTGATCACCCTTGTTGTATCCACTAAATTTACGTTTTAATTACCAAAATCATTATAAAGTTTACCTCGACGGTCCGAAGCCCTCGTAGTGAAAACTAGTAGTTGCTTACAAATATAATATACATACGTTATGATTTCCGGCGTGTCAATGTAATAAATGATTCCAACTTTGATAGCATCGCCAGCGTCAGACTCTACGTGAATTGTTTGACCAGCTGGACATCGGTAAAAATTCCTGTAACTGGAGTAAACCTTATCAAGTGTTTTTTAATATATAATTATATGCTATCATATGCTATTATATTATGCTATTATATGCTATTATATGCTATTATATAGTACGTATGTATTGCATACCTCCACGAACTCATTAAGTCCCACCCCACAGCCCTGGCTCCGTATGCTAACAGACCTGCTGTAATATTTCCACTTTTAAGAAACTACAAAAATTCAAATTGTGATGTCACGAAAGTTTTAATCTGTTTTTAAACTTGTTACAAGAAGAAATTTGGTGGTTATGCTTTTTTTCTCTTGTTAAATGTACAGGGTGAGGTAATATAGATGCTAAGCCGTTTTTTGGTGACTTTTATTCGCTCAGCGCACTGGCGAACCGAAAACGGCTTAGCATCTATATTACCTCACCCTGTAAATCCTTGACTCTGAGTTGAAAAATATCAACGAAGGGGGTGCTCAATAAGGACCGCCTGCTAAATAAGAGCCTGCTAAATAAGGGCCTGCTGAAGAAGAGTCGCTTGCGCTAAATAAAAATGTTTTTTGACTCAAATAACCGCTTCAAGTAAGGGTAGCTGTTTTTAACGAAATTTTTATTATGTTATTTCCCAAGAGGACAAATGTTCAAATCCAAAGAACGCCTAAATTGACTGAAGTTTGAACACTAAACTTGCCAATTATGTGTGCTTAATAAGAGTCGTTTTTCAGAAATTGTTAACCCACCCTTATTACTCACCCTCCCTGTTAAAACTGTTTCAGCCAGTGATAGATACCTGTGAGAAATTTAAATATATATTCAAAAAACACTATTAGCAAATCACCATCATTAAACGTCATGACATAAAAGTCAGCACTAGTTCCGTTATGAACGCTAGTTTCGTTTCCCATACTTCTAAAAAAGTATTTATTTCATGTTTCTATTTATATTTATGATGAAAATTAAAAAAAATAATAATGGAACCGATCATGGTTTGTGAATTGGTTCAAACTCTTGGAGACTTGCGGTCGTCTAGTAACTCGCATCGGCCTTCGTCAACATTTTTTACCGACAATCGACAAAAACGCGCGACAAACGGCGAAAACTTGTTTTTTCTAACCGTGCTCCCGACCTTCTTGATGTGCACGACGGCCCTAATGTGCACCTTTTCAACAAAATTTATGTGACTGCATTTATTTTGCACGTTTTCAGACCAATGTTTTACCAAACTGTTTGGTCCAAACAATATTCTTAATATGTACCGTATGGGGACTCTCAGACTGTGAGGCTTTTAGCAATTTTCCCATGATTTGTAACGCCCTTATGACGTCACCCTCGCAGTCAGAGCGTCCCCATACGGTACATCTAGTAAAATCTCTTGTTTTGCTGACAGAGCAATCGTTTACAATTAAAAATCGAAATTATTTCATAAATATTTCAATATAATTTTTTGTGAGTGAAAAAATGGCTGGCAATTTAAAATAAAATGAAATTATTTAATTAGAGTTTAATTAGGAGCGCATAATAGTACGGTTGCTATGATAAACTACAAAAGTAACTATTTTTCAATGTATCGACAAACTTAAATCGTAACTTTATGTACATTGATAGTTTGCCCTGCGGGTCGAATACATCACAGCTGAGATAACTTTTACACAAAAAATTGAAATATTTAACTCCCAGCAGTCCATTTGCATCAATCGCTGACGATTAACCAATTACAGTCGATTAGGAAACGGAGTAACACGTAACGGAGTAACACGTAACGGAGTAACAGTCAGAAACGGAGATTTTGGGGCAACCCTAGAATCAGGCAACTTTGCCAACGGGGTAACAGGATGAAACGGAGTAACAGTAACCGGATGAAGAATTTTTATTCGATACTAAAATTTAATTTGTCTTTGGGTTATCTTCTTTGACTTTTATAATAAAATTTTATAATTTTATAATTTTATAATTTATAAATCTCTTTTGGTCGAAAGGGAGAAAACCGCGCACGAAATGAGTGGGTTCAAAATGCTCCAAAATTGTATCAAGGAGGGGCCAGTCGATTTGTTTAGAAAGTGTACGTTGGGGGACATCGTTAACTCACAGGGGGAAGTGCGTGTAAATAGACACGCAACTGGGTTTTTTCGTCGATTTAAGGCATATGTAGGCCCCGTAGGGCAAAACGGGTATTGGTGACCCCCCCTCAACTTTTCGAGAAAATTCGATTGACGGTGTTATTTTTTGCGTAGGTTGGAGATTTCAAACAGCTCTCTAGTAGACCCTGGGGGCCCAATTTCAATTTCTGACTTCTGATTTCTCTCTACAACTTGGTTTTACCGGTTTTTTTTTAATTATTGCGAATTATTGTGATTTTTGTAAGTGCGTGTTTATTAACACGCATTTTCCCCCTACGGGTTTCCAAAAACTCCTTCCCCCTGAGAGTTAATAAATCCGTTCTAGAAAAGCGATTGCTTTTTTTTTGAATTATAAGAACAAAGATTCTACTTGAACATCGATGTATTTTTTTGTACTTATTGTCACTACGGAGCGTCTACTAGGACTTGAACTTCGCAAAAACTGGAAATACAACCTCCAATCACATCAATACTGTTAGTGGTATTGATTTCGATTTTTTTTTTTCGTGAAATCTTTCACTTACAAGGACTAGAATTATTTCTTTTTAATACCTGTTGAATTAAAAAAAAATAAGCAAACATAGAAGATTTTAAAGACAGGAACAGTATATTTTTCGGAATAATTTATTCGTCAGAAACGCATATTAGCAGACCGAGGTTTTGCCAAATCAAAGATCTTTAACTAACCGATATCTCATATACCAATAATATTTTTACTAGCATATGCTTTTTGCAAAAACGAGCTTTTTTGATTTTTGGAGACATGTCTAGGCATAATTAAAGATGTGCGAAAAAATGGATGAGCAGGGTACAAGGGTTAATATTTCATCTTTGAGAACAAACAAATTTCAGTTTAGATTAAAGGTATTCTAGTAAACGAATCCACCAAATACGGCTGGAATTTTCGGAACTTTTTCTTCTTTTTTCGAATTCGTCTCCAAGCAGAGACCGCCGACTGAATTGTTACTGTAGTTACTGCATGTCGACCTAAATTTATATTTTAAGTCGACTGTTTCTAAACTACACCACCTAACCATCTGACTTAACACCATTTGTCATAACAGTTTGCATTTGACTTAACAGTTTTCAGTTGAATTAACACTTATTTTGTCCTTTTTTGTCTTTTTTTCCCAGCATTTCCGCCTACGCACTACCCATGTGGCTTAACAGTTTGCATTTGACATAACAATTTGCATTTAAATTAACAGCTTTTTTCGGAAAAAAATGTGTTAAGTCAAATGGTTAGGTGGTGTAGTTTCTTTTTCAACTGCTGTTAATGATTTTTCATAATTTTAATTTAAAAATAAACCTTTTCCAAAGACGAAATTAATGATAATTTCAATGGGCTTACTATAACAAACGTTTCTTTTTTAATTCTTTGTAGTTTCAATGTTATTTGGCGTTGGAATTCGAACTGGTTCTGGGTCATGCAGTCCATGCGTGTTCGATTTGGGTTTACGAATCACATGCACTCATTCAACTATTGAATGCGCAAATACGGGCAATTTTTAAAAAAAAATGTAAAATGTTATTCACTGCTTGTTTTTTTCAAATGTTTCGTCATAAAATTTGTTAACTGCGTTTTCCGATATTCCATGGTTTTATCATACTTTTAGACATTCGTGAAAATTTGCACGGATTTTTCCCTGACAGGTTCGGTAGAAGTGGGGAAATGGGGTACAAGTAGTAGAAGTGCGTAGGTGGTTAAAGTGGTCCCGCGCAAAGTCGTTATATTGCGTAGGTTGACACTTTCCAATAGCTCTGTAGCGGTTCATGGTGTACCAAACTAACTTTAAACTTATAATTTCGACTCAGTTTTACAAGCTTTACAACTTGGCCATAACAGTTTTTTTTTTGACAAAAAAAATCGATTTCCCCACTTCTGGTAAATCTGTCTCTGGGCGTTAAAACACAACAAATTGTAAAATAATCAATAGGTACCAAAATTAAAAAAAAATAATTTTTTAAAACTGATTTTGAGGCTTTTCAATTTCCTTTATTTTGAGCGACATAAATTATTTTTTAATGAAATAAATCCATCAAATTATAAACATACGTTGTACGGCTTCTTTTGTTTTTTCGAAAATTATCCATAAATGATTGAAAACTTGATGTACTGGAATTTCGTTGGACTGGCATTTTTCTGTTTTTTGTTTAATTTCAATATTCTCGTAATGACTTTTGGCTCTAATTGTTNATATTTTTTTGTTAGTGAAAAAATGGCTGCCAATTTAAAATAAAATGAAATTATTTAATTATAGTTTAATTAGGAGCGCATAATAGTATGGTTGCTATGATAAACTACAAAAGTAACTATTTTTCAATGTATCGACAAACTTAAATCGTAACTTTATGTACATTGATAGTTTGCCCTGCGGTTCGAATACATCACAGCTGTGATAAATTTTACACACAAAACGGGAATATTTAACTCCAAGCAGTCCACTTGCATGAATTGCTGACGATTAACCAATTACCTGTGATTCAAGGTCAAACTTTTTTTCTTGTTTCAGAAATTTTCCAGCTAACAGAAATTAATAACAATAGGTTGAATCCGACCTGTTGGATAAGGATCAGATAAAAAAAACCTTAACATCGTTTTAACATCTGACATTCGTTTTGATTGAAAAAATTAAAAACTATTAAGAAGTTTATATTAAAAAGTACATTTCGAGTATTATAATTCACAATGAAAAATATTGTAGCAAATAGCCCATGCCGGAAATCGCCAATGAAATTGTTCCCGGAAGAGAAAACCGCGTACGAAATGGGTGGGTTAAAATTGCTCAAAAACTGTATCAAGTAGGTGTCAGTCGATTTGTTTACAAAATGTACGTTGAGGGAAACCGTTAATAAATCCGTTCTAGAAAATCGATTGCTTTTTTTCGTTGTATAATAAAAACAAAGGTTCTACAGTAGAACTTCTACTTGAACATCGATGTATTTTTATTGTACTTATTGTCACTACGGAGCGTCCACTAGGACTTGAACTTCGCAAAAACTGAAAATAGAACCTCCAATCACGTCAATACTGTTAGTGGTATTGATTTCGATTTTTTTTTCGTGGAATCTTTCAATTACAAGGACTAAAATTATTTGTTTTTTAAATACTTGTTATATTTCGAGAAATGAGCAAACACAAAAGATTTTAAAGTCAGGAACAGTATATTTTTCGGAATAATTTATTCGTCAGAAACGGATATTAGCAGACCGTGGTTTTGCCAAATCAAAGATCTTTAACTAACCGATATCTCACATACCAATAATATTTTTACTAGCATATGCTTTTTGCAAAAACGAGCTTTTATTTTTATTTTTGGAGACATGTCTAGGCCTAATTAAAGAAATGCGAAAAAATGGATGAGCAGGGTACAAGGGTTAATATTTCATCTTTGAGAACAAACAAATTTCTGTTTAGATTAAAGGTGTTCTAGTAAACGAATCCACCAAATACGGCTGGAATTTTCGGAACTTTTTCTTCTTTTTTCGAATTCGTCTCCAAGCAGAGACCGCCAACTGAATTGTTACTGTAGTTACTGCATGTCGACCTAAATTTATATTTGAAGTCCACTGTTCTATACTTTTGGTGAGTTATATTCGCTCAGCGTACTCGCGAACCAAAAACGGATTAGCATCTATATTCCCTCACTCTGTAGTTTCTTTTTCAATTGCCTGTTATCTCTCAGAGGGAAGAAGTTTTTGGGAACCCGCAGGGAGAAAATGCGTGTAATTAAACAAGCACTTAAAAAATTCACAATATTTTGCAATAATTCAAAAAAACTGGTAAAGCCAAGTTGTAAAGCGTCAAACTACGTCGATCTGATCATTCAGAAATTGATTTGGGACACCAGGGCCCCCTAGATAGCTGTTTGAAATCTTCAACCTACGCAAAAAATAACACCGTCAATCGAATTTTTCGAAAAGTTGAGGGGGGTCACCAATACCCGTTTTGCCCTACGGGGCATATGCCTTAAATCGACGAAAAAACAAGTTCCGCGTCTATTTACACGCACTTCCCCCTGGGAGATAAAAAGCTTTTCCAAAGAAGACCTTTCAAATTTGATGACTAATTGCCAGGGATTTCTCTTATAAAACAATACCTACATATACAGTTGATGTGCACACAACGCGACATTACCACTTCCCAAAAACCGTCGCGTTGTGTGCACATCTACTGTAATTGCAAAACATTTGTTTATTGTTATTAAATTATGTTTGTGAAATTAATGATAATGGGCTTACTATAATTACTTAAATGGGCTAACTAGAACAAACGTCTCATGTTTAAATTCTCTGTAGAGTTTCAATGTTATTTGGCGTTGGAATTCGAACTGGTTCTGGGTCATGCAGTCCATGCGTGTTGGATTTAGGTTTACGAATCACATGCACTCATTCAACTATTGAATGCTCAAATACGAGCAATTAATAAAAAAAAATGTTTTTACTTTTTGTATTTTTTTCAAATGTTTCTTGATGAAATTTGTTAACTGCGATTTCCGATATTCCATGGTTTTACCATACTTCTAGACATTCGTGAAAATTTGCACGAATTTTTCCCCGACAGGTTCGGTAGAAGTGGGGAAATGGGGTACAAGTAGTAGAAGTGCGTAGGTGATTGAATTTCTTCCGCGCAAAGTCGTTAAATTGCGTAGGTTGACCCTTTCCAATAGCTCTGTAGCGGTTCATCGTGTACCAAATGAACTTTAAAATTATAATTTCGACTCAGTTTTACAAACTTAGCAACTTGGTCATAACAGTTTTTTTTTCGATTTCCCCACTTCTACTAAATCTGTCTCTGGGCGTTAAAACACAACAACATGTTAAATAATCAATAGGTACCCAAAGTTCAAGAAATAATTGCGTGGTATTTATAATAAATTTAAAAAACTGATTTTGAGGCTTTTCAATTTCCCTATTTTGAGCGGCATAAATTATTTTTTAATGAAGTAAAATCTTCATTTATTTATAAACATACGTTGTACGGCTTCTTTTGTTTTTTCGAAAATTATCCATAAATGATTGAAAACTTGATGTACTGGAATTTCGTTGGACTGGCATTTTTCTGTTTTTTTTTTTAATTTCAATATTCTCGTAATGACTTTTGGCTCTAATTGTTTGTGTATAATAAAACCAAACCGTCACGCCTCGAGGCAGGATGCACGAGTTCAAAGACTCGAAAAGTAGGTTTAGTTACCAGTTTGACCCAGTTACCATGACCTGTTTCGGATGAAATTCTTCGGTAAAAATTATCCAAACATTGATTCAACAACAGAAAGAGCTTTTATCGTAATTATATAATGTTGTATAATAGTACTTTTAATAATAATTGAAAGTCACGTGAAATAAGTTGTCGTTAATTTAACGTCTTGATTTATATAATATTGCGTAATCACTGATTAGTAATCATTACTAATCAGTCAACAATTCATTGACAACGGATATGTTAAAAAATAGAAA
>SCLG01000105.1:354097-365073 GCA_004367875.1 Oikopleura albicans
ATAATGTTGTATAATAGTACTTTTAATAATAATTGAAAGTCACGTGAAATAAGTTGTCGTTAATTTAACGTCTTGATTTATATAATATTGCGTAATCACTGATTACTAATCAGTCAACAATTCATTGACCACGGATATGTTAAAAAATAGAAAAAACCGAACCAAAGCCAAGTTGTATCTGGTACGGTTGAGCCACTGTCAAAGCGTTCTGTATGGGGTATGTTAAATTAATAGTTAAATCAACAGTGTTAATTAATCTGTTTAGGCCAAATTGATTTTTAGATAAAGATTTTGAAATAGTTTGACATCAGTTTGTCTAGCACTTGTCTATAAAAGTTTTTTTTCAATTTTTAGTACCATGTCTATCAATGAATTGATTGAAGTCAATTCGGATGTGTTATTGCATCCAACAACTTTTGAGGGACCTTGACTACAAAACTGGATTTTTCCAATTAACCCATTTTTTTCATTTTTGAGGGAACCAATATTATCAATATTTACGGGAGAAAAATAAAGCTGTACACGATGTAAAGTACACCCTCTGCGCAGTTATTTGGCCGGATTTACCGCCCCAGAGAAGTGCGCAGGGATTGTATTAAAAAATCTAGATTTTCTGACAAAAGTGCGAGATCTTGAATCGAAGGGGCAAGATTTTAGTGATTTTAAGACACCCAGTGTTAATCGCGATTACCCTGATTAGATCATATTTTACATAGGAAACTAGTCACATACAAGCGTGTTACTGGCGGTATTTTCATACCGTCGTACTATTTTACGCTGGCTACCCGTTTTTAACATAATTCTAGCGCGCTAAATTATTGATTCTTTGAGCTATGTTCTTTTTGATTCTCATTTTCAAGCAAAATAATAACCCTTGTCATGCAACGACGAACGCGTCCGATCGGTTAAATCAAAAATTCTTATTCCGATCAGGGCTCGGCGTAATTAAAAATACAAACGAGCTGTGCTGAACTGTCCTCTCGAGCTGGGAAGGCCAGCTGGCTGTTGCCGAGCCCTGATTCCGATAAACTTCTCAATTCGGCAGCGCCGATGTTACGTAACAGAGGAGCACTCTCCTCATGTCAAGTTTTTTTACAACTGCATAACAATTATAACGGTGCCTCTGTTTAGTACTTTGTTTCTTATCATGTTGTTATTTTCAATTAAATATTTGCCCAGCATACTCCAAGTCCTTCCTATAGAGTTTGAAGATTTGATAACAAAAAATAGTTTATTAGCCAGAAAGTTGCCTCGAGAATTTTTTTAGGTATTTCTGATCCGTATTTTGAAATATTTTTGACTCGCGTTTTTAAAAAGCACCAAATACTTCCTGCCTGTGGTTTTTGGCCGAGTCCTGGAAGTTAACAGCATGCGCAACTTGGGTAGCTAGCTACCCATTTTCACTTTATTTCTGAATACAAATAGAACGGGCTGTGATAATTAAAAACGGACAACGGATTTGAAATCCAAAAATTTTTTTACGGGAGAAACATATTTTTTTTGTTTAAAAAGGTTTTGACGTTTGGGCCCGTGGAGCACGAGGATTAAGGTTGAAAATCACCCCAGTAAGAGAAGAAGAACAGGGCTTCAAAATAAAATAATAATCAAAAAAATAATCAAAAAATGTTCATTGTTGGGCACGCTAGAGAAAATTGGGTAGCTAGCTACCCCATATGCGCATGACTGTAAACTCGATGCGCATGAGTCATGCCGCATGACTGTTAAAATACAATCGCACAAATGATTCCGATTATTTAGGAATCCTGGGCCATGCCACGCCCGTCGTCCCCAGAGCAAAAATCGAATCTAATTACAGTCTGCAAATTGATTTTCTCAATTATAAAAAAGAATAACCTAAATATACAACTATAAAGCACTAATTGCGCCCCATAAATGAATAAAAAATCGTATGAATAATAGAACTAGTAGTTGCCAGTTAGAAACCGAGTATATTCTGTGTAATTGCGGATTTTTTTTTTGCGGCGCACTGTGCCCTATTCCAGAGTGAGCTCAACACCCCCTTTTTCATTTTTTTAGCAAATTGTACTTTATTGCTCCATAGAGAATTTAAAACAACACGAATTTAACTAAAATATAAATCATAGGTTTTCACCCCAAAAATACAAGAGAACCAGAGGACTTTTTTGATTTGTTAAAATGTTTCTTCTATTTGCGACTTTTCTAAGTCTAATTGAAAACAAAGATTTACAGAAGAAGTCTGTCGAGAACGTCTGGCAACCCTCAAATCTTGGAATAAATACTCAGGAACGACTGCTATTTATAATGGAACTCTTTTTTCGGTCCGAGAATTTACTATCTTTCCGAGAATTACTAACTTTATTTGTTGAATACTGCGCTGTTATCTTGCAGACCTCCCCCATTGCTCTATTATCTAGCTGATTTTGCTTTACAGTATGGCACATACTAAATTTGAGAGATAACGGCGCAGCGGTGTATAAATTTCGACTTAATTTTCATCATAAGTTACGGTAAAAAATTCGTAATTAATAATACAGTTTGCGCTATTCCAAAACCTACATAAAACTGGTTATAGGTCTAGTCCCAACTTATAAGGCTAGTACAACTTATAAGGCTAGTCAAAAAAATTTTCCACGCTATATATATTCATATTTGTGGTCAACCGTGGTGTCCAAGGGTGGTCGGTTGCCCAATATGAAGTTGTTGTTGTTGTTTATTTTGTCCATAAAACTACTTTAACGCTGCATAAAACTTCAGTAAGCAAAAAAATACATTTATTGCGCATAATATCACTTTTCGAATATTTGTGGTCGACCACAGTGTCCAGGAGTGGTCGACGGGTTTTTTTCGTCGTCTTTTTTTCTACTTTTCGGGGTAAAAAAAAGCTAAAAAACATTTCCAACGAGAAGAAAGGGTCATTTTAATGTAGAAAAGTCCTTTAAAATTTGACCTTCAGAATAAATGGTTCATATCACGTGACCTTGACCTCGTGACATGTCAAACTATATTTAATCTACAAGTTCAGACCCTAAGCTTAAATTTGCGCCTATTTGCAACCTAATCCGACGTGGGCGTAGGTGGTGCAGAAAAAAGTCGTTCTTTTGCGTAGGTTTAAAACAGCTCTCTAGGGGGCCCCGGTGGTTCAAATGATATTCTGAATAGTCAGATCGACGTAGCTCTACAACTTGGCTTTACCAGTTTTTTTTCGAAAAATTTTCGATTTGCCCACTTATACCATATCTACCAATAAAAAATCCTCCCACACCGGGAATCGAACCCGGGCCGCCGGAGTGAGAATCCGGAATCCTAACCCCTAGACCATGTGGGATATGTAAACCTATGAAGCTAACAACATTTTATAATGATACAAACTATATTTTTTTTTCAATTTGCTCTTTATACACGTTAAGGACCGGTCAGTCATGTTGTGTACAAACTGAACCCAAAAATCAGAAATTTCCATTTTTGTCACACATTTGATGTTTTTATTACAATTTAAGGTGTTAGCTAGTGTTATCAAGTAAGGTCAAGTTTATATGACCATCAAATTCTAGAAATTTAGACGTTTGAAAATTCCGATCAAAATTTGAATTTACGAAATTGTTCATACAATTTTTAAGAAATAAATACGGTTAACTCGTTTTTTATTGTCTAATTTGTTCATGATGGTAATCTATAATGTCCCAAGATATGGTAAAACGTAATTTGGTTGCAAAGTTCAATCAGAATCATAACGCATAACACACTTTTTTCGCTAAAGTGGGAATTTTTAGGTTGAATATTTTTGAATCAGAGTCAATCAGTTTAGAACTGTTGATGCTATAGATTAGGTTTTTTCGCCGTTATATTAAGTAAGATGTTGGCGTGAATCGTCAAAAGGGGATTTTTGATATCGTTTCTTGATCATTAAATTTCAAGGTCACGAAGTTGGATTTTTGTCCCATTTTTTAGGTTTTTCGAGATATTTTTTGTTCTAGACCAATTACGAAAAATCGCCTTTCGACGATTGAGGGCCTTTGTAGTAGGAACCTGTAGCCGAAAAAAGCAAGTCGATATCACTAACGCTGTTCAACTGATTGGCGGGAGAAGTTTGACTTTGTGTCAAGTTCAAGAGGACGTGGGCGGTTGGAGCGGACTTTAATTAAATTAAAAATCATGCTACGTCAAAGAAGAACCTTTGTTCTTATAGTACAGCGCAAAAATTAATTGAATCGTTATTGTAGAACAGGTTTTATACCGTTTTCCCCGAACGTCCAGTTTGTAAACAACATGACTGACCGGTCCTTAATGCAATACACAGGGTGCGCCGTTATCTTTCGCGCCGTTATCTTTCACCCGTCCCCGCTCGTGCCGTTATCTTTCACTTTTTTTCCGAAAAATTTTCCAGCTTATCCGCCTACGCCCTGCGCCGTTATGTTTCACTTGGGATACAAAAAAAATATACAAAGACGATTTTAATTTATTTTAATTTCAAATAGAGCAATGCACAAAAACTTATACAATTATTTCATTTTGTCTACAAATATATACAACTTGAAGAGCAAGTAACTTTTTAGATAATAACTAATAAGTACTTTTTAAAGATTAAAAGTGGTGAAAAAAGCGTTGCGTTAACGCAAAAGGTTGGGAGCTCCCGGGTGCAAAAAGTGGTGTACCGGTGTTCATTGAACACTTATTAGAGGCAGTTTGTGAAGCATTGTACAGTTAATTACAAAGAACCGGTAATAATTGTATTTGCGATTTTAATTCGGTATTCCGCCATTTGTGTATTCAAAAACGTCAAAGGGGCGTTTCGGGAAACAAATTCTGCCACCGTCATCAAATACACGCCACAATTATGTCCATCCACTTGAAAATTTATCTCATTGCTATTATCAACAAATTTCCAGAATCCGACCGATAAATGATATGAAAATGTTTTTTTCTTTTTCGCCATTTTTTTCTCTGTTTTTAATCAATTTTAGCGCTCGATTGTAGCGCAAACTCGAAATATTGAGTGTATACAGAAATTTGAAACAATCTAGAGAATTCCCCGTAGGGGCCGTTATCTTTCACCTCAGTGAAATGCAGACCAATTCGCCTACGCACTGCGCCGTTATCTTTCACTATTTCCCGCTCGGGCCATTATGTTTCACTTTTTTCCGATTTTTTTTGTGAAAGATAACGGCGCACCCTGTGTATATGTAACCAACCCCTCAAACGAGCGATGGAGCCCATAATGGCCTATTTCAGTTCCGAACGGGAGATGTGTGAAAACAGAAACGGAAATCTTTTAAATGCATCTAAGTATTATATTTGTTAGGTTTTACTATTTGTTCAGGGGTATTAATCATAAATAATACTACACAAAATAACATAATCTACTAGTTCTACAAAACTGTCTTTTTTATTTTTGATGAAACTCGACATTTGAAAAAGTCATCATCAAATTTCTATCAAAAACACAATTGTCCATTGGGTTTTGCCGTTTCCTTCTATTTTGCATACTTTAGTTACCGAAGATACCCAGAGTTATAATAATAAAAGTTTTTTATTTAAAATAGACTGTAAAAAAACTTTAAACCATAAACCTTCAAAAATAGACTTTGTAACAGATTTTTTTCGTTTTTTGAATGTTTTTGGTCACATTTTCGGGACCTACTGTAATTTTAGAGCTTTCACGATAATTAATTGATCAGAAGTATAAAGGCATCTTTAGACAAATCTGCATAAACGTGTGTTTTCGGATTTTTGAGTTTCAGTTTTTAAAATTGCAAATCGAAGCCATAGAGGTCAAACAGTCATTCTTTTTGTCGTTTTTGGCGATAAAATTTCTTCGGACGTTTTTTCCAAAATCCTGAAAAACACGATTATGCGCTTTCATGATACCATTCGTTTAAAGCAAAAAACAAAAACAATATTTTCAAAATTGTTAGACTAGTTCCTTTATAAAATGTCAAGTTTTAATCGAGTTCGAGATTCTGTGGGTGGTCTATGACAAGCGTTATCAGTAAACAAATTTGATCAATGAATTATTTGCCAGTATTCATTGTGAATTCAAGCCGCTGTATCAATGAAAAATATTTCATCCCTTTTTGATGTTCCAAAGAGTACGTAATTTGGACTGTTTAAAGTCTCAAATTGAAGACTACTGGTTTAGTCTCATGAAAATCGGCTGCGCGTTTCTAGTATACCGTGTTGGCATATTTTAAAATGATATTGGCCAATAGGAGCACCCCATTGCAAGAAAAAAAGAAGAAAATTGCTATATTCTAGAAACACTCAGTCAATTTCCATGAGACTAAACGTGTAGATGAGGAGAAAATATTTTGAAATGATTTGAAGCACTAGAAAATATTCGTCCTTCTCTTCCGACATTGAGTCTCGTCATTTTTTCATTAAATTACGCTTTTTGAGACAATTCCAGGACACAAACTCCATGTCCGAGCGGTTTTAAGTGGAAAAAGTCTACACAAAGGGCTTTTGAATCATAATCGCAAATTTGAGGTCGTGGACTATTTAATTATTTCCCATTAGGGGGTTTCCCGTGTGGTCTTGACGTACTGGTTTGTTTGGATATTTGGGATTCAAATATTCATGATTTTATACAGTCTACTGAAGCATTTAGATGTATAAATAAGTTAGGAAGGATTTCGTGACGCGTTGAGAGTTGATTTCGCAATTAATCTATTCAGCCCCCTTTCAGACAAAGCTAAGTATAACGGTACTTGTTGGATAGGAACTTTCGGAAGTTAGTTTTCTCCTATGTTGTACAGCAATATTATAAATGTATAACACAGACGGTATCGTAGAAGTTACCGGTATGTATATTTACTAAAAAAGTTGGTTAAAATACACTTTGGATTTTAAGACTTATTTCCTCTCAATTTGATAGCCCCTTTATCGTTTTTTCACGGAATATGTAATACACTGGGTGCTCCGTTTTATTACACTCCCTTATCTTACAATTTTTTTCATTTGGTTTGGTAAAATAACGACACACCTGGTGTAGTATACACCAGCTCATCAGTTATCTAAACAAAGGTGGGTTAGCGTAACACTTTTTCAACCGAAACGTATAGTAAAAATGTCTACCTTATTTTCGTATGAACAAGTATGTGCTGGTTTATATTGAAGAAATCGTACCAAATAAAACTCAAGCTGTAATAAAAAAACTCGTTTTGTTGTTATAAATAATTTCTGCAGCCCAGTGTTGGAAAAGTTGGCCAACGCTCCAAAGTTCCCCAACGCATAACGCAAGCGTTGGCCAACGCTCGGATTTTTCCAAACGCAAAACGCAAGCGTTGGCCAGCAAAAAAAAAATAACACCTCATTTTTGTACAAAAAAAGCTCTGATTTTGTATAATTGATGTCTTTTGACCACCAACAAAAACAAAACGGGAAACGATTGACAAAAACAACATGGATCTAAAAACAATAACATAAGTCTACCAAAAACACATAAGTCTACCAAAAACTTCTGTCAATTTTATTTAAACGTGTCTTACCTGGTAGAGCTTGTTGTTGAAAAAAACTCACGGATTATTAAAAAATACTCTAGATAAAAAATTCTCCCACACCGGGAATCGAACCCGGGCCGCCGGAGTGAAAATCCGGAATCCTAACCCCTAGACCATGTGGGATATATTGATCTACTAACACGTGCGCTGGTACCACGTCGCGAGTGTATTCAATAAAATTTTGTCGCAAATTTAAGAGTGGTAACCACCCTAATTTTTCTCATTTAGGACGGTCTAGCATTTTGCCCATTTCTTTTGAATTACGGTACCAATCAGTTTCAAACTTTGTGTGCGTATGTAGATATGCCCTAGAAAGTAAATTCTGTGTGTTTCAACCTAACTCGTCGCCGTCTATGCCCCCCACAGCGTTCTCAAGTAGGCCAAATTTTAGTTACTAAAAACGACAGAATGCACCAGATACGTAAAATCAACTATCTTCACAAAAATAATAATGACCGCCTCTATAGTGGGCATACGGTAAATGAAATCTCATTCTTCAAAACTTAGAATTTATATGAAAAAAATCGATTTTTCGGTGAAAAAATTCGAAAAAAGTGGACAAGCCCACACAAATTCAATCACAGAACGCCAATGCGGCATAACCATGCTTCGAAATTTCATCCCCGCCATTATTATTCGTCCACTCCTCATATTTGAAAAATTATGAAATCATGAAATTGATTGCGAAAAAAAATTTTTTAGTGCAAATGCATATTTCTCCTTAAGTGCGCCACTTGAGAGGGGGAAGACTGTAATATAAAAATATTTTAAAAGAAGGAAATCGCCTTTCGGTGATTGGCCGAACACGCAAAAAAATACCAATGACAGGCCACATAGGCCTCAGACGCTCTGTCAAGCAACGTTACCAAAAAGTGGTAACATTATTTATTTTTTTCGCGGTTGAAAATCATTGCGATACATGTCTGTGCTAAAATACTTACAAGTCGTTGAGAAACTAAAAGCTCTAATTCATCATAAGTAATGTATTCAAAAGTGATTTTCCACTTTTCCGCTAAAGTGTTTACGGTGGGCGTCCAAAATTCGACCACGTTGATTGTCTTACAAACACTTGATCAAGAATAAATACCTAAAAAGTAAGGTATCAAATCAGTACCCAACGTGTCGTGCATTAAGTGATCGAAAATAATTTATTAAGTTTGTTCCAGAAATTGCACTCCCGTCGGCTTAGTGATCATTGAAACAGAACGATCATCAATAACAAGTGCAAAACTGGCCAGTTTTTTTTTCATTCGAGTTCTTCTTTTTTGGCCAAACGCCAATTTGAGGACTTTTCAATCGGCTTGTTTCGAATGAGAAAAGAAAAAAAACACAAAAATGTGTCCCATTCAATGAAACACTATTTTTCTATTCACAATTATTTTAGAGATTAACATGATTTATCATGAATAATCAACAAAACCCTAAGTAGTAGAATTTATTGATGAACGAGTTATACACGTGAAAAATAAATGATTAGAAAAATACTGTAATGTAGCTTGACAATGTATCGAAAAAAAAAATTGATCACATTCACGGATTTTTTTTTTTATTTTTTGACAAATTTTTTGTACCCAGTGGTTTGATGAAAATGAGTTTTATTTAAATAGCTCATTATAGGTATTACGTCCATATTGTATTTTTCAAGATTAGGTGTATATCGATTTTTTACCCTTTTTCATTTTTTTTCTCCACAGGCCCACGTGGCGCCGTTTTTTTCGGTAGTTCTTCGTATCGACCGCGTTCTGACTCGAGCGACTAGAAAAATATTAAGGCGTAAGCAAAAATTTTTTTGTGCCGTTTGCTTCTTTCTGTTTCTCACAAAAAATTTTTCCCCATAATTATTCATATTTTTGTAACACAAGGTTTTCTTACAAAAATTCCCGGAAAAAAGCGTTCTTGAAAAAAAATTCCAGGAAAAGAGCGTTCTTGAAAAATGAATTCCTTGAAAAAATCCATCTAAAAAAAAGTAACTTCCTGCATACGCCCATTCCCGTTTTCCAGGAAAAGAGCGTTCCTGCTAAAGTAACTTCCCGCGAAAGAAACGACGCCGCCCACGTACATCGAAATAATAACACTAGTAGTGCAAGAAACAGACAGACAATCCTAAAAAAGCGGTTCCTACAATATTCAAAGTTCGGTACTACTGTATTTTAATAAAAAACTATGTTTCCAATACGGAAGTTTTTTGCCGAAAAAGAGCTTTTTGAAACGCATGCTGCCGTTTATTTAAGTTTGGATGTTCTATCGTCTCAACACGGACTTTTTTTGCACGGTAAATGAACATGACTAATTCAGTTTATTGAAATGTTTCTATTCAATTCGAAAACGTCCGTATTCGAAGTAAGGACTGTTATAATAGTTCTGAAAAAGAAACTATAAGCTTGAAGCTAAATACTTTTGCAGATCGGTGTCAGGGTAAGAGTGGACTTTCGTCACTTCAAAATCGTCGCGATCGGTTTTTGAACGGGGAAGCGCGTCGACGAATTGCAAGTACCGACAATTATGCAAAAACCGAGATATTCAACATATCACTTAGCCTCAACAATCAATTTCAAGTAGGCTGCACAACTGAAAAATATCATTTTTTTTTCAATCAAATTTTAAATTTTTTTTTTATTTAACTCCCAGGGGAAGTGCGTGTACATAAACACACCACTTGTTTTTCGTCGATTTAAGGCATATGGAGGCATATAGAGGACCCGTAGGTCAAAACGAGTATTGCTGACCCCCCCAACTTTTCGAAAAAATTACATTGACGGTATTTTTGCGTAGGTTGGAGATTTCAAACAGCTCTCTAGTGGGCCCTGGTGGCCCAAATCAATTTCTGAATACACCAGATGTACCTTTATCTTAGGAAAGTTTGGGGCTAAATGGATCTAAGATAACGGAAAATAGGGTCATGTTACCTAGATAACGGTACATTGTGTGGGCGTATGGTTGAAAATGCGTAGGCGAATCTAAGATAATGGAAAATAGGGGCGAAAGTATTGCGCAATACATGTGTTTGTTTATAAAACCTCAAGATAATGGAAAATAGGGGCTGTGTAATACGAGAGTATTGCGAAATACGTGTTTTTTTGTTTATAAAACCTCCAGATAATGGAAAATAGGGAGTATGGAGTTATTAATGGAGAAAATATTTCGCAATACGAGTTATTAATGTAGAAAATCAAAATTTTACAAAACTCATTTTTTTGTAAGTCTAGAACAATTTAAGTGCGATTATAGATTAGGTGCTTCTTCGCTTCTGATAATTTCCTTCATTGTTTTTTTTTTGAAAATGCTACAAATTGCCGACATCAAAATATATTTTAACGGTGTCCGAAAAACAAAAAAAATAGAGAGATATATGACAGTCTTGCCGGACATTCATACAATTATATGAGCCGAGAAGTAACTGAAAGATTAGGCCGATATGTTTCTTCGTAATCAATTATCATTATTCGCATAGGTTACGAAATCTTAGGGATTTAAAGTACTCTAATTTTGCAAAAAAAA
>SCLG01000105.1:385103-400566 GCA_004367875.1 Oikopleura albicans
TATCCTGAATCATCAGCTTGTCATAGTCAAAGTTGGCGGGCCAACAGTTGAGGGCGACGGCAATAGATTGATGGTTGCCGATTCCCTTACCACCGAAAGACCACGTGTTCTGGTACTTGTTCTTCTTTTTGTTACCGTAGTCATCATAGTTACCGTAACCTGCATTCGAAGAAGAACTATAATCGTACCCGCGGTCTTCTTCGACGGGGGCGCCGTAATCGTAATCGCCCGACTGTGCGGCAGATGCCGCGAAGCACGCCAACGGCAACAGTTTCATCTTAATATTCATAATTAAATACAAAGATCAAAATATTTTTTAACTTTCAGGGGGAAGGAGTTTTTGGGAACCCGTAGGGGGAAAATGCGTGTAAATAAACACCCGTTTTGCCCTACCGGGCCTCCATGTGCCTTAAATTGACGAAAAAACCCAGTTGCGTCTCTATTTACACGCACTCCCCCCTATGAGTTAAATTCGTAATATGAAATGAATTGAAAATTAAATAAGTAGATGCATAGTCTTAATTACACCGGGTGCGTTGTTATCAGGCGGGTTTCGCGACTATTAAACCGCTTGATAACTGCGCAGGGCGTAGGCGTAAAAGTAAAAAAGATTTCTGGGAAAAAACCCGCCTGATAACAAGACGTTCAGACAGTATTTTTCAACTTTTTTATAGCTCATTAACTGAGGCTAATTTTCTTACTACTTAGCAGTGTTGGAAAAGTTGGAATAGAATTATTAGTTTCAAGAGTGTAGTAATTGAATTTTTGAATTATGTTTCAAATAACACTAAGTAAGATTTTAAGCAAAAAAATCACCATAAACTGGGAAGTTTATATTTTTCTCATTCATATGCTATCAATCTCAATTGCAATCAAATTTGAGTCAAAACACTTATTTTAAAATATCGTTTGAAAAACGTTGCAGATCCTAGAATCTTATGTATCGAAAACTTTTTAGTAAAAAAAAATATTTTCAACTTAGTTTAATTCCAAGGGTCACTTCGGAAATGAAGAACAATTTAGTCTTTAAAGTCTCTGTATCGTCCTGATTTTGAAACGCGGAAAAAAAATTTTAGCGGAAATACAATTTCTCCTTAAGTGCGGCACTTAAGAGGGGGAGGACTGTAATACAAAAAATATTTCAAAAGACGGAAATCGCCTCTCGGTGACTTCCACTTCGGTGATTGGCCGAGCGCGCTCAAAAAAGACCAATGACAGGCCACATAGGCCTCCGACGGGCTGCCAAGCAACGTTACCAAAAAGTGGTAACATTATTTTTTTTCGCGTTTGAAAATCACTGCGATATATAGTTTTCTTAATGAAGATTATACAAAACGTATAAGTCTACAACAAGCCAGTCTATTAATAAAGATATAACCGTTCACTTAAAAATAATTTTAAATCGGTAAAAGCGCATCTCTCAAAGAACTTACATCGAAAATCTGTTGACTGACTGTTGGAGAATAATCTGCTCAGTGAATGCAGTTTAACATGGATATAAAGGGAAAATTACGAGCGCCAACGCAGTCCGAGCACCGAACCAAGCATCTATTACAATAAATCTGCGTTTATAGTTATAAATTCAGCTTTTGTTAAATAAAGTGTCATATTTATATAAGTTTAATAATAATTGCCAAATATTTTTGTTAGAATGCTGTTTACAAGCGCCTTCTTTGGCTTTCGAAAAAAGAACAAATATATTTGCATACGTATCTAGACTCATTTGCTACACTCCTCACGGTCTTATGTTGAAATTTCTCGTGAGGTTTCATAAACTTCAAATTTCAAAAGCCGCCCTTGCACTTTACAGTTGGGTAACAAAGTGACACTTTCCGATTTCCGTGTTAAAAACTGTCACTTCGTTTCCGATTTTCGTGTCAAAAACTGTCACTTCGTTTCCGATTTTCGTGTCAAAAACTGTCAATTCGTTTCTGTTCACATCCTTGTTCACATCTCTGTTCTTTACTGTCACTTGGTTCCGTCACGTGTGCCTAAAAACTCCAAAAAGTGACACTTTGTTCCCTTATTGTGATTTCGTCTGTCACTTTGTTAACACACCAACTGTACTACAAAGAAGGACCAGTCAAAAAAGTTGTTCAAAATGGCGAATAAAATCCATATTAAACACTGTTTTCTTGATTTTTAGGTTGATTTAGTCATATTTGCTAATAAACAATATGAGTACGATATAGTTGATTATACGAACAAAACCATAGAATTTCGAATAATCGATGTCAAGATCCCGACATTAAAGCGCTATGTCGATATTGAAGCCTATGAACTCAACTAGAAACGCGTTCGCTCTCTCGTTTTTTCTCCAGAAAAGAAAAAAGTGCAATTTGGGGCGCCCATGAGACAACCAAGATAGGAACAGAATTACTATTAGTGAATTACTATTAGTCTTAAAGACCACCGAAAATTTATCTCCATAAAAACAGAGAATTAAAATATAAACCAATATGCCGCACCGGCCGTTTATCCCGCTAAGGCCGTGTATGCTATTTTGGCGATGTATCCCATTACGGCCGCTTTTGTGCAGAACCGAAGACTGGCATAATAGGAGTAAGGAGTGTACTTGCAATTTGTTGGCCTAGTTGTCTTATAACAACCATTTGTGATTGGGTTCCTGACAAGAAATTGAAATTATTCGATGAGGATTTCTAACAAATTAGTTTTGTATTTTATTGATCATACTGAGCCGGCATAATGTGAAATAGATAATATAAATAACGACGGTTTCATACGCATACTTATTCCAAACACATGATGTGTCAGCTGATTATGCGCATTTTGCGCATAAAGACATGTTGATCTTAATAACGTTATTTACGGCATTCAGATTGATACGTCATATACGGATTTTTTGTGGATATTATTGTGTATATGTTTGCATTTGGTTGGCTTATTCGGTTTTGTACTGTTTGGGTATTGGGGTATTGATTTTCATAAAAATTTGTTTGACCCCATTGCCAATAGACTATTGGTAGGACCGCCGCCTAGGATACAAGCTACACGACCACAAGCCTGTATTTTTCTGAGTTTTTTTACTACGGCAACTGCCGTTATTCAGGCTTTTGATTTTTAATAAAATTTCAGTAGAGGCTTGTGGAGCTAATATAGGAGAGCCAAAAAACTAGAATTTTGAGGGTTTTTGTGGTTAAATTCCTAATCGGTACAATTTGGAGACTTCTAAATGTTACCATCGGCTCCGCAATGGCCGATTACCCCTAAAAGTAATCTTAATCGGTAAATTAAAGCAACTTCAAAATCGGGTAAAAATCCCAGCCGACGACCCTAACTATTGGCCTTCTTTGTTTGGGCTTCAACAGTATTAAGGCGTAAACAAATATTTTTTTTGTTTTTTCCTATCACTGCGAATAGTGAGGGGGTTTTCGAGACTCGAAAGGAAAAAAGAAAAAAAATGTTTTTGCACTGTGAAAAAAACATTTTTTCCTTTTTTCCTCTACTCGTATTTATGAACTAACTTAATTTTTCAAACTTTCAAATAGATGTTCGGGCATCATTTTTCAAGGCGATTTTTTTAATTGCAAAAATTTAGTTAGATTAAGTTTTTTAGATAGTAAACATCAACCCTCGGTGGTTATGTTCAGGGAACTGATAGATATGTGTTTGGAGGTTATTCAGAATGTATAATTATTTCTGAAATAAAACTTTTCGATGAATATCGGCGGCTCTAACCGATTCCCAGGTTTGACAAACAATACGTTTGACGTCCAACCCAGGATTCGCTTAGAACCGCCGATTCAAAAGCCGCTTAGCTTTGTACCGAAACCGAATAAAAAAAAGGGCGAAAAAAAGTGGGAGCTTATTCCGTTAGTGAAACGAGAGTGCCATCCACCGTTCTCACCGATATATTTATTAATATTAGCTGTATCAACAAAAGTGGCTTTATGTCGGTTTGCCAGCTAGCCTTAATTTTTGCATCACTGGGACAAACTTTGAATCGTGGTGGGGCGGCACTCAACTATGCTTCTCTTATAGAAACGATCTATTCTTTCTAATTCAACTCGAAATACAAACATCACATAACAATGCGTTTTTAAAGTGAAGAAACAATTCACCATAACGAGCTTGGCCTGACGCGGAAACTTACGTCATTAAGTCACTCGCCAACAAAATAATATGTATATTCTGCCGAGTCGTTCAACAGGTGTCTTTTGATTCGACCCTTAAAAAGTTCAATTTTGATCGTAACTTGAACGAAGTCCGTGCACACCAAAAATCGCTTCCCAGGCGGCGCACCGAGTTCTTACAATTGATTGTTCGAAATCAAAACATTTAATGATAAAAAAATCACAGTGAAAAAAAAACAAACATTTTAAGGGTTTTCCGGCAAATCTTTAATTAAAGATCATGCTGAAATAAGCCAAATTTTCGTCCTACATTTATTCATTCCATAAGGTCGATGTTGTGAAGAACGCTATTGACCCGTCCTTAATTGAAGCGAACACTAGCTATATCTTTGGTCATGTCCACATTCACGTTCAGTTCGAACGTCCGTGAATTACGTTTTTTTCGCTTATTTCCCAAGGGTCACATTGTGACGATCGTCACAAAGCGGCCTATTCGCCTCATAATCGCCTACAGTATAGGTAATTGATGTCGGGGAATCATAAAAACTGCATAAAATATGTAAAAACAGCGGTTTACCGCGATTTTGTCGATTCCACTATAAAGTAATATCATGTTAAAAAGGTTTATAGTCCAAATGAAGATCGAAATGATACTGTTCAAATCAATTTTGAAAATTCGGGAAGCAACGCTTTAAACATGCTAGACTTGAGGCCCGACCCGTTCGAAATGATCCAGGAGCCAATACTCAGAACGCCGCCGCCTACGAATAATAATTCAACATTCACTGAGTGCCAAAATGCACAACAAAACATTTTGATTAAAAATGCAATGCGGCCTTTGTCGCCACAACCAGGCCCATCTAATGCCGAGCCCACAAATCCCGTTTTTAACGCCGCCCCTAACGCTTCCATTTTTAACGCCGCGCCTAACGCTTCCGTTTTTTACGCCGCGCCCACCAGTCCCGTTTCTAACACCGCGCCCACAGCTCCCGTTTTTAACGCCGTACCCACAGCTCCTGTTTTTAACGCCGCGCCCACCGAGCCAACCGCCCAAGTTTTTGAAACCACACAGGCCCCGCAACAAGAACTAATCACGACCCCTCCACAAATTTTAAATCCAGTTCCGGACGCTAATCTTTTTGTGTATTCATTGGTTCCTAAGTTTCCTATTTCGGCAAGCGTTTCCATCGAAGGCCAGTGTTACACTTAACCCAGCCTATATACTATTGCCGAGCAACAACTTTTAATAGCAAAGCTCGATGATCTTCGCGCGTCACCCGGGCAAATCAGAGCCCTAATTATCATAATGTCCAGCGTGTCAAAAGAGTATTATGAACCAAAAATCGCTGATAGACGGGTCCAACTTAATTCTACACACGATGCGCAGTTAACCGCCACCCTCTTAACCGCCACTTTTGCAGTTAACCGCCAGTTAGGGGTCCCACTATTTTCCAGCGTTCACGCCTACGCCCTGCGCAGTTAACCGCCAGTTTGCAGTTAACCGCCATTTTAAATTTTCACATTTATTGGAATTTTCCATAAATTTTGGGAAATTTTGGTGAAATATTGAACCTGAGTGATTAATTTTACTAATTTATTTCAATGATAAATAGCCTGTTTTTGTCCAAAATTTTCGTCAACTTACTTTGTTAGTGTTTCTGTTAATGTTTTTTATTTCGTACATACCCTTCGTTTATAGCAATCATGCCTTAAAAACGCTATACTGAGGTCCTTATAAAATCGAATTATGTTTTTTTGAATTGTTAATTTCAAAGCTTTACGAACATATTTCAAATTTTCGATAATTTTTCAATTACAAACTTTAGTATAAAACCTTAAATTAATTTAAAACTTTTAATTCAATTTATGTTATTCAAATATTCTAATTTAAGATTTTTCATATCATGGTAAATTTTCAATTAAAAATTATGAGTCATCATTTTTGAGGGTTTTCCCAAAGTGTGGAATTCTCATTGGTCAAAAANTTTATCCAATATCCGATTTGTTTATAGGCCAAGTTGACGGCCATGTGGGTGGCCCGTGGTAATATTTATAGACAAATCAAATCAATTACCTGATCCGAGGACTTTTGGGGAGGGGTGTGCATCACTTGGACAGATTACCCACTTGGACAATAACTGACTAGAGTGCACACCCTTTGGGGAGTATTTTGCAAAAAAGTACATTAAAATTGATCGTGTGAAACGCCCGTTATGAACAATTTTCTGACACGTTATGTTTGTACACAGAGGGCCATATTCGTCCTTAAAGGGGTTTCCGGCAAATCTTTAATGAACTAAAATCATGCTGACATAAGCCAAATTTTTTTAAGTGCCTACATTTATTTATTCCATAAGGTCGATGTTGCGAAGAACGCTATTGACCCGTCCTTAATTAAAGCGAACACCAGTTATGTATTTGGTCATGGCCACATTCACGTTCAGTTTGAACGTCCGTGAATTACGTTTTTTTCGCTTAACTCCCAGGGGTCACACTGTGATGATCGTCACATAGCGGCGTATTCGCCTTATATCTCAAAAAAACGGGCTCGAATCAAAAATTGCTTATAGACGGGTCAAACTAAACTCCATGGAGAAAAGTTTGGAACAAAAATCGGAAAGTTTTTTTTCTCAATTTTTTTTCGAAAATCTTCCTGAGATGACTTTGGATATGTCTGGCAAATTTTTATGGGTCTCGTTGGATTAAACATGTTTGAATACCTCATAAAACACTATTTGCGAAAATGTTTTTACTTAAAAAACAGTCAAAACTGGGTTTTGTGACGGTCGTCACAATGTGACCCCTACGGGTCATGAGAAAACCTGTGACCCTTGAGAGTTAACTCCCAGAAGGCACCGTGTCCGTCAATGTTTTTCAAACTTGGCAAGGCCGGTATTTCCGGCCAATTTTCGAAACAGGATGTCCGGTGAGAAACCAGTTAGAAATTCCCGTTTGTTCATTTGCCCTAAAGGTTTTAGGCTATAGGCTATAGCTCATTCTGAATGGGTCATTCCCCTCCGTTATGCGGCACTTATTCAAAAGTGGGGTTCTAAGAACTTCTATTTTTGAACTTTCACCTTTGAACCGGCGTGAGCTACTGATAGTTACTTGGACAAGCGGCGACGCGTCGCGACGTGCGGTGAAATTTTTAACAGCTTTTTGACAATAATAAGAGTTTATAAGCTCTTCGATCACATATAACCACAGTTAACTTGTAAATTTATACAAAATGCCGAAAGTGTATTTGCTACTCTTACTTTCGTTCGGGTTACTTTAAGAAAATTAAATTCATGTATGTAATATATCGTCCTGATTTTAAAACGCGAAAAATTTTTTTAGCGGAAATGCATATTTTTTAAGTGCGGCACTTAAGAGGGGGAGGGTAATACAAAAATATTTTAAAATAATGAAATCGCCTTTCGGTGATTTGCCTTTCGGTGATTGGCCAAGCGCGCTAAAAAAAGACCAATGACAGGCCACATAGGCCTCAGACGCGCTGTCAAGCAACGTTACCAAAAAGTGGTAACATTATTTATTTTTTTCGCGTTTGAAAATCACTCCGCTAGATTGCAAACATGTTCTTTACGTAATACTGCTGGTAGGTTGCCCAAACTGAATTTTACCTTCTTTTCCGTTTAAAATCCGGAATTTTAACAAAAACATAGTTCTGGCTTATTTTTGGCGGTAAGATAACTGAAACTACCAATTCTTACCCTCCATTACCTGGAATTATCGGTTTTGAAAATCAGTTTGGACTTGTCACAATTACATTTGCTTTGGATTTTAAACCTGAAATCAAATTTAGAAATCCAAACTTGAAATATCAAATTTTTGTTACACCTGTGTTATGTTTGAAACATTTTTGAAATTGTTTAAAATTAACCCGGATTTCAATTTATTTTAACTACGGTTGGAGCGGACGAAATTCGACCAATTCAACCGGCTGTTCAATTTATGATGCAATGCGCAAATACGAAAGATAGTTTCGATAAAAGAATCTGTCACAATATGCTTAAAACGTTTCAAGTATTCAATCAACTACAACATACTACAAAGTATGCGACAACTGAAAATATGCAAAATGTTATGCTTTGATGCGCCATTTACGATACCATCTTTACAAATTTATAAACATAAACTGTACATTATTTTGTTTATGGGTTTCCCTGTTTAGTTAATTTTACGGCGAATGTTTGAAAATAAAATGAGTACTTTCACGTTTTGTTTTTTGATTTCACACGGCGTACAGAAACTAAATAACTAGTAAACAAAATTTTATGTTAAAGCTCAGCAGCTTAGCAGTATGAAGTTTCAATTTTTCCTCAAGGGGAAGGAGTTTTTTGAAACCCGTAGCCTACACACGGGCCGTAGGGGAAAAATGTGTGTATATAAACACGCACTTAAAAAATCCACAACAATTCGAAATAATTCAAAAAACTGGTAAAACCAAGTTGTAGAGCTCGTCAAACGTCGATCAGACTATTCAGAAATTGATTTTGGCCACCACGGCCCCCTATAGCGCTGTTTAAAATCTCCAACCTACGCAAAAAACATACCGTCAATCGAATTTTCTCGAAAAGTTGAGGGGGGGAGTCACCAATACCCGTTTTGCCCTACGGGGCCTCCTTATGCGTTAAATAGACAAAAAAAAATTTGTTTGTCAATATACACGCACTCCCCCCTGGGAGTTAACTTTCATCTTTAACCCATGCCCGCATAACTAAAACGTTCTGTATTATCAGTTTGAGGTTACCAATGATAACTTATCACATAAAATACGTTTCTGTATGACATCATTGTGTGTATTATGTTGCTCGTCATAACGGAAATAAATTGTAATAATGAATTGGGAAGTTCAGAATACTAAATGATCAATCTGAGCAGATATGAAACTAGCACTATCATTTAGCTTTTTAGAGGTTATTCACGCACTATCAACCGTTCAACGCAGTTTATATCAAGGTAAACAAAAACTGCAATATAAATTTACTAGTGATTTTTGTCTACACAATTATTATCATTGTAAACTCTCGGGGGAACGAGTTTTTGGGAAACCGTGTAAAAATCACAATAATTCGCAATAATTAAAACAAACTGGTTAAGCCAAGTTGTAGAGCTCGTCAATTTACGTCGATCTGACTATTCAGAAATTGATTTGGGCCACCAGGGCCCCTAGAGAGCTGTTTGAAATCTCCAACCTACGCAAAACATATTGTCAATCTAATTTTTTCGAAAAGTTGAAGGGGGTCAGCAATACTCGTTTTGGGCCTCCACATGTCTTAAATCGACAAAAAAACAAGTGGTGTGTTTATATACACGCACTTCCCCTGGGAGTTAATGATAACTTGATAAAGGTACTTTCAAGTTTATTTTTTTCTTAACTCCTGTGAATTTCTTAAATTTCAATTTAAAACACAGAAATTTTGAATTTAAATTTATTTTTTTTTCCGAATTTTAATTTAATCATTATTCGGAAACACAATTGAAAAAGAAGGTTTGAAAATAATATTTTACAAATAAATAAATGAAAAATTTAGGAACAAAATCTATAAACAAAATTAAAAAAAAAAATTTCAAAACAATCGAAAAACACTAATAAGAAACACAAAAAATTTTAGCGCACAAATGGGCGCGAATAATTCGACCTGGCTGCGAGGATGATCCACGAATTATGGAACTTTGGCAAGGGGTCAAGCTCATTGGTCCAAATAAATTCTTCAATATTTCCGCTGGACCCGAACCCAATGTGAAATCGCTTGGTAGTTATTTGTCAATTTTCGTCAAAATTTTCCATAATCGAATTTTAGGTGATTGTGCGAACTTGTGTGCATGTAATGATAAATGTATGGCATTTCGATACTATGACATAATAAACACTCCGCTGTGTGAACTTCAAAGTCAGGCTGATACTAGTCAAATTCAAGAAGGCTATTCAAACACGAACTGTTATAAAATTGATATTAACCAACTCTTTTATTTTTAGCACACAGGACTTCGAACAAAACCGAACTTCGAACATGAACTTCAGGTTCGAAGTTCGGGTTCGAAGTTACGGTTCGAGGTTCGGGTTCGAAGTACGGTACGAAGTCCATATTCGAAGTTCGATTTTTTTCCAATTTCGTTTTTGTTCGAATTTCGGTTTTGTTCGAAGTCCTGTGTGCTCTCTTATTTTCGCATTAAAAAAGGTTTAAAGCATTAAAATGAGTATATTTATATTGCTCAATATTGTAATTGCTCTACTACGAAAAGTAAAAGAAAATTGAGGGACAAATGCGTTTGAATAGTGCAATTGAGGTAACCCAGATCCTTCTGCTTTCACCGGAATAAAATGTCTCTTTTCTGCTTTTGTGAGCCTAGAAACAACAGTAGGCCCAGCACATGCTCATCTTCCAAGCGCAAATATATCCGATATTTGTGATGATAACCCGGATTTCAAGCCACCACCAGAATATTATGGTCCTTGCATATTAAATAACTGTACCGAAAGTCAAGTTTGCAAAGAGATTGACCTGGAAAATTACGAGTGCGAAACAAGTATGTATCTCTTCGTTAAACAAATCATATCATATATTGGCATGCCATGGCACATCCGTGTAACTTGTGTTTACTGTCATAAGTTATGACTCATAACACAGACATGTGCTGTTTGGGAAAGGACATACTACATACTAATGTGTAATTATACAGTATTACTTATAATAGCAATTTGCTAACATTGCCAAAAAAGTAAAAAGTGTGTCACAAAGGTGGCGCCGTCGCCGGTCTGAGTACATCAACCGCTGTTCTTGGTGGCGCGCTAGCAAGCACGGTCGCCGTAGTTGCTGTTAAAAGTGCAAAATCTGGTTTAGGTCCAGTTTCGAAATCGAATAAGAAGTTCATCCGAATGTTCACAAACGGAATATTTGAATCATTTTTACGGGCCTGTCTTTGCGTGGTTTTTGGTGGTTATTATTTTCCTCTCTCTAATTATTTTTGGTGTACAGAGGAGCCGCCGAGTAAGGGACGGTTTCGTGTTTTGAAAAAGCGTCCCTTAATTGCGTCCCTTACTTGGCGGCCCCTCTGTACACCAGGTGCGCCCCGCGGTAATGTTACAAAACCAAATCTAAAAAAGTGTAACATAACAAAAATTGTAACATAATGGCAAATTGCGTAGGCGATTTCGCCGGAAAACGCCAGAAAATTAAAAATTGTAACATAACGGGATGAACGGGGAAAATATTGCGCAAAACGTGATTTTTTTTGTATAAATTGTAACATAATGGGATCAACGTGGAAAATATTGTGCAGTGGCAAGCTTCAATTAGAACCCGAAATCTCGAAAATTTTGGAAATCGAGCACGTTAACGTTTTCCAAAAAAAGCCAGAAAACTTTGGGCCAAAAAAATTGTAACATAACGGGACGAACGGGGAAAATTTTAACTTAACGGGGTGAAACATAACGGCGCACCTGGTGTAGCTTGATAGACAGCCGTTTGAAGAACAACAAAATAGCGAAAGGAGTCTGATTCAAACTGTCTTAATACGAACATTGCGCCGATTTCGAAACTGCTAATTTAGACGTAGCAGGTGAAGTTGCATCAACAGCTGCCAAAGGAGTATCAAAAGCTATGGAATTTGGGGAAAAGACGTTGTCGATTACAGCGAAGGCCGGGGAGGCGCTGTCCAAAATCACGAGAGCTGGCAATAAAATTTTAGACCCACTGTTGCAGGCATCTATGAAAATACGCGGAATACAGGGCTTATTTGGAATGGGAAAAGAGGCGTTTGGATTTGCGAAAGAATTGTTCGTCGTGCCTACAGGTAATATAATTTCGGGTACAAACCTAATATTTGGTCAAAACTCTATAATCATTTTTTGCTTCACTCTATAAGTTAGAATTAAGAAAAAAATGTAACCGAGGGTATACCCGTGTGAGGTCCGAAATTGTGCAAAATCTATCTTACTTTTAATTTCTAGTTTGTATCAGGCAGTATAAGTACAACTCTCTTGTATTATACCGGGCACAGGGGCCCTGGGAGAGAATAGCAAAAATGCAATAAGGCTTTCGACCTCGGCCTTTGACGTTTGACCTTTACCTATAATAATTACACCCCCTCAATTAGGGGCCCTAAACAGCTATCTTAACACCACTTATCTAAACAAAATTGTGTTATAACATGTTATCTAAACAAAATTGTGTTATAACATGTTATCTCAACACTTTTGGGCCAAAACGTATTGCGATTTCCAATTATCTTACCAATGTCCTAATTTTCTCGGAAAATTCAAGAGCTTTCTTACAAAATTCAATTACCTTTTAGTCAAACAGTATCCTATCTGCTTAAAGCAGAACAGTATCCTTTTCCGTAAAACAGTGGTCCAGTTCAGACCCTAAGCTTTAATTTGCGTTTATTGACTACCTCAAACAGCTCTGTAGTGGTTATAATGGGTAAGATCAACTTTCAAATTATCATTGCAATTTAGTTTGACCAGTTCCATTTTTTTTNCCGATGTCTAACATATGTCTACTACTATTGCAACGTCTAATTAAGGTTTAAATAACGCTTAAATGCCTTTAAGATAATAACACTTTCACAACAAGCTGCTATGATTACATGGAAAACGGGGCAATAATCAAGGATTCCGAAGATTTGAAAAAGGGCGTTAGATTTGCTGTCAATGCGGAACGCGACTTGCATTTACTGCTTTCCAAAACGGACCCTATTTCGGTTCCGAATTGGGAAATTGTACTGGGTCATCCGATTGAGGAGACAAATTCGCGCGAAAGTGAAAATCAGAGTAACGAAATTGGCACAGAAAAAGTGCAGGACAAATCAGAAGAAACTTCGGAAGAAGAAGAACTAAAAGCCGATACAAAACTGATTTCATTTATTCGATATGATGACGTCACAGTTGTCGAAAGGGAACATAGTGTTGCAGAATTTAAGAAGGTTATTAACCTTAGGGCGAAGGAGTTTTTGGGAACCCATAGGGGGGAAATGCGTGTAAATAAACACGCACTACAAAAATTCACAATAATTCGCAATAGTTCAAAAAACTGTTAAGTTGTAGAGCTCGTCAAACTACGTCGATCTGACTATTCAGAAAGTGATTTGGACCACCAGGGCCCCCTAGAGAGCTGTTTTAAAACTCCCACTCACGCAAAAAAACACCATCAATCGGATTTTCTCGAAAAGTTGAGGGGAGGTCACCAATACCCGTTTTGCCCTACGGGGCCTCCATATGCCTTAAATCGACGAAAAAAACAAGTTGCGTGTCTATTCACACGCACTTCCGCCTCGGAGTTAAAAAGAGAAAAATAAGAAAACAAGGGAGAGCCAAATAAGAGTAGGTAACGTATTCTTGAAACCTAACCCTACTTGGCACCCCTACTTAACTTCTTTTCAATTCAAAACCTTTTATCGAACTTTGCGATGAGTGTGACTTGTGTTTTCCAATAAATATACTACAAATATATTTAAAATTGCAATAACAGTTATATTGGATAAAACAAATTTGACTCAACGGGCCTTTACCCAATCTTTACTTGGCCCCATCGACCCTAACTTGGAGTTTTCTCCCCGTTATTTGGCCTCCGCTGACTTGATGCCCCTATTGAATTATTTGAACGAAATTATGCACTTGACGGCGGTACAAGAAAGTGACGTTTTTGACAAGTGAAAGTGTCAGATTCTTGCATCCACAATTATATTAGGCATGGACTCCGACGGTCCTTATAACATATTCTTCATATTATGTTAATCATATTGTATGGACCATACAGTATGTGTTCAAGGTTGCTTTTTTCGCCTTTGCATACTTGGCGTGCAGATATATACTACTAAATCTAAGCGTTTTCAAACACATATTGAACTATTTTTAGTGGCAATTCGAGTTCGTGCTCAGAATAGATGATACTCGGCTTGGTTTATACGATTCCGAAAATGCAGAAATTCTTGTATTTGATAAGTTTTCGGACGAAGAGGTCAAACATCTATTCATAGCTACAGTGGAAGACGTGGGAGGAACCTGGCTAGTGAAACGAGGTTTGTGTTAATTTTACCCAAGTAAATCCTTATCCTTTTCGAAGCACACTAAGTCGCTCGACTATCTCTTGTCATATATTTTCAGCAGTCTCATTGGCGCCCCAGAACTCGTTTTTTTTCTTTTTCGAAAAAAAAAACACAAGAGGGAGCACGAATATTACTGATAAAATTGGAAACTACCGGTCAAGCTACGTTCAGATAACACACTTACTGGGAACTTGCGAAAATCTAGGCAGTACCTAAGTTTCATATCTTTAGACGGTGATGAGGAGCCCGGAAAAGTTGAGGATGAAAAAGATACCGAAGATTTACACGATGCTTCAAACGTTTGATACGGCTCAAATATACCTTCATGATTTTATTTGACATTTTTAAGCAACATAATCTACATGTACTATTTAAAATTTCAAGTTTTTTCCGACCTAATAAAAATTACATTTTATTTGTCAGATCAAAATCATTTAATCTTTGGGGTCAAACATAACATTATACTAAACAATTGTGTGGATTCGTACTAAAAATCATTTGACGTCTATGATATACAAGTTACCCGCAAAAAAAATGATCGCTTTAAGATATTTTATTGTATATACACGTTCGATGTGAATCATATGCTTTCACTGATTTCAAAGAAAGCCCATTGAACGTTATGCTTCCTAACAATATCAAGTTTTCATTGTTTAATACACAAAAACTTTCCGAACTTTGTGAAAAATATTGAGTTCGGAAAAAGTCATTGTCCAGTTATGATTGTAAGTGTTTTGTTCATATTTAAACAGCGTCGAAATGGCGGGAGATCAATAACACAAAATTTACAAAATTGCAGTAAATTGAGTGCTAAAAAAGTTAATTCAAAAACTATATTGATGATATTAATAATTACGTTTTCACCAAGTGTTCATAGGTGGTTGTTGTTTGCACCGATTTCTCTTTTACTTTTTTGACTTTTAAACATAAACTTAAATTTCTATAAAGAAATCCCCATACGTTTCGACCAACAGCACCGCGATCTTTCGGAGAAAAAGTTTATCTGATAAAATATCCCAGAAGACTTGTTATTCGGCTACCCGTTATAGGGCTCAAACCTCACTATAGAGGTTATGGATCTTCGCTTGATCCATTAAAGGCTATAATTTATGGTATTTAAGTTAAATAATATAACGGATAGGGCTAAAATCCTATTAGAGTGCATTATATTACCGAATCCGTCATAGGGTTTTTGTTTAACAGTCAGGCGCATATTGGGTAGCTAGGTACCCATTTTCACTTTATTTCTAAATAAAATGAGTAGTATATACGTGAGCTGGGTTTCCACGTCCTAAGTATCGTATTACTTTTGATGT
>SCLG01000105.1:400596-422312 GCA_004367875.1 Oikopleura albicans
ATAACGGATAGGGCTAAAATCCTATTAGAGTGCATTATATTACCGAATCCGTCATAGGGTTTTTGTTTAACAGTCAGGCGCATATTGGGTAGCTAGGTACCCATTTTCACTTTATTTCTAAATAAAATGGCAACGGCTTGTGATAATAAAAAACGGACAACGGATTTGAAATCAAGAAAAATTTTTACGTTTTATATGGGAGAAAAATATTTTTCTTAGAGAATTGTCTTTACGCTCGTGGTGGACGAGGGGTAAGGTTGAAAATCACCCCAGTATGAGAAGAAGAACAGGGCTTTAAAATAAAATAATAATCAAAAACATCCGTTCATTGTTTCGCGCGCTAGAACAAATTGGGTAGCTAGCTACCCCATATGCGCATCACTGTTATAGTAAACTCGATGCGCATGACTGTTAAAATGACGACAAAATTGAGTCCATGACACGCTGTATTGATATAAGTTCATATTTTGGTTTTGAATATTAGTAGTCCATTTCCCCATTATTTTACAAAACATCATTATTAAACTGTCAATCTTAAAAATCTGCCTTCTAAAATCTACCTAGCGTGCTCAATCGAGCAATTGGACACGCCAAAATTCTGCGCAGATTCCGACATTCACGTTTTACTTATTTTACAGACAGTCGATTTTTATCCAATAAACTATACCAATATACCAGTTGTCTTTTCATACCAAAAACATATATAGTATGAAATATAGTTTTGCCAGCTTTAGTTCACGCTTTTACATAATATTATACGACTGAAAACTCATTACAGTCGTGGATGGGAGAACGTAACAGTTTTTGGAAAACGGTCGACTTTTACGAGAACACAACTCTTTTTCTCAAAATTTCTATTGAAATAACCCAAAAAGGCAACTGTTTTGGGCGAAAAATCATCTCTTGCCAGAAATTAACTTGTTCTGGAAATTCGTCTTGAAATATTGTGTAAAAGTTTTTTGGAGACTAAAAGATCTTTCTGGGGTTAGAAAACTATATGAATGAATTTTGTTTAAATTAAACAAGCTATATTATATAGCTTCATTATACAAAATTTATAGTTTCAATCACAATTTTAGAAACAAAAAAAAAATCATTTTCCGAATAAATTTTTTTCGGGCCATCAGTAATTTCAGTGATGAGCTATGCGTTTGTTCTAACCATATTTACGTCGGAATATACGGTAAAGTCCACGGTCAGTGACTCCAACAATAGCATGTATTTGGTATCATGGTTATAAATACAGGCAGCAAAACATGAAACGAGCGTATTTATTTTTTCCCAATTTTTAAAACATTTTTTCCTCGGGTTTGCATGTTGGAAACTTTTAGTATGATGATTTCATTCTATTTCCAATAATCGAGATTATATTTTTCCAATTATAAAGTAACTTCGCTTATAAATTATACATTATGTATATTTTTGACTAAGTAGCGTTTAATCCGAAAACACGAGAGATTGAGGTTATTGAGCTTACTTAACAGTCATGCGCATAATGGGTAGCTAGCCACCCATTTTCACTTTATTTCTAAATAAAAAGAGAACGGCTTGTGATAATAATAAACGGACAACGGATTTGAAATCAAACAATTTGTTACGTTTTATATGGGAGAAAAATATTTTTTTTTAAAAATTGTTTTTACGTTTGGGTCCGTGGAGGACGAGGGTTACGATTGAAAATCACCCCAGTAAGAGAAGAAGAACGGGGCTACAGAATAAAATAATAATCAAAAAAAAAATCCGTTCATTGTTTAGCGCGCTTGAGCAAATTGGGAGCTAGCTACCCCAGATGCGCATGACAGTTATAGTAAACTCGATGCTCATGACTGTTAAAATTTTTTTTTCTTTTATAAAAAGTGATATTTAAGTGTCAAAAAATTTACTGAACAACGAGAGATTTCAGACTGTACCATATCTTTTTATGCACATTTTGTTCTGTAGCGCCACTTTGGCCCCTTCTTTTTATTACTTTTTTCCTATTATAGGAAGCTATAATAGCTTAGATTCAGGAAGCAAAATCGCACCAGTTAAAAATTTAAATTCAAGATAATACCAACGGGCCGACCTCGGGAATAATCTTGATCATGGTTGATGTTTGTGAAACCGCAAAATCGTCACTTTCGCGACTCGAATCATTCTGCAGTTTCTGGTCAGAAGACCAGATTCGAAGCCAGATGAACACGGTTTTGGGCGTTTTAGGGGACCACGGATGTACTGGTTTGTCTGTATGTGGCATCTCAGCGGACGGAGATGCGGCATCAAATGGTAATTTTTTTCTCAATAATCGCAGATTCGAATAAACATTTCAACTAGAGTACCATAAGACTGTATGATGAACAGACTGTCTCAAAATGTTAACGCGTCCGCGCACGTTGACGCCTACTACGCTATACACAGGGTGCGCCGTTATGTTTCACTTTTTCCCGCCCGTGTTGTTATGTTTCACTTTTTTCAGAGAATATTTTCCCTTAATCTATATGTTAAGCCCTACGCCGTTATGTTTTACTTTTTTCCTGCTCGGGCCATTATGGTTCACTATTTTTCGAAATTTTTTGTGAAACATAACGGCGAACCCCGTGTATTTAATTTTCCCACCCGCCCAATTTCGCTTCAGTTTTTGAAGATTTTTTTTGTGAAAAATAATGGTGATACGGTGTGAGGTAATTGATCAGTTTCTATTTTAGCTTCAGCCAATGGATTTGCTATGTCCATGATGATAATCGTATTCTCCATTGTATTTCTCCAATGTGTATTTAAACGTTGATACACTCTCGGAATTTTGAAAATAAACTTTATACTTTTAAAGACTGTACTGTTAAATCAAATAAACATATACATTTAAAATCATGCAATCGTCAATTATGTACATTTTACACACTACGCCGTTATCTTACAATTTTATTTTAATGATCAAAAGGCCTGCGGTAAAGTGCATGTTATTTTTTCATGGTCACTCTCAAAGTTAATTTTTTCATAGTCGGAATGTGATTTCTCATGTAAAAATCATGTGTTGTTAACCAGCCACTTCTGGGACAATTTGAGTTGATCTTTAACCGTTTTCATTTTGCTATATATTTTTTGTGCGGTTCACCATTTCCTTTGGTTAAAAGTGTGTAATACAGTGCATCATTCTAAAGTCAGCGCCACCTTTTACTTCATATGATAGGAATGAAAAAGACGTAGGTGCCACCTACAACGTTTTTTATACAGTACATAATATTTTCGTCGCAATTTTAGATGGTATTGATTTTATAACATTATCTGGACAACATGGACATTATTTCATATATCAGCCATTCTTGGCTTTGGTCGTGTATTTTCTTCTTTTGATTTTAGACGTTTTGAAGATTTCCGGTCTTCGGTTTTACATTTATCTCTTTTCTTTTTTGCTTCTTTGAGGCTAAAATACAAAGTACAAAATATGAAACAAAAAACATACTACACCGGGTGCGCAGTTATCGGGCGGGTTTTGCAACAGAAAAAACCTTAATCGGGCACCCGATGACTGCCCAGGGTGGAAGCGGAATAAGGTAATAACATGCAAAAAACGCCCGATAACAGCGGGAAATTTGGTCATATATATCCAAAAATATGAAAAAAAACGCCCGATAACAGCACAAACCGGCGCGATAACTGGACGCCCGATAACTGCGCACCCGGTTTATTTTGTTATTTTAGTCTTTTTGTAGCGAAATCCACGCGCTGTCCTAAGCCACTAAAAAGATTGCTAAGAATTAGATATTATATCTTGCTAATGGATTCGGACACCGCGTGAATGTTGCTAAAAAAAGACTTAAATAACAATGTAGTATGCTTGTAAAGTTTTAAACTTTTTTTTCACTAATCATGATTTTTAAAGTAAAATGATAAACAAATTTGATACAAATTTAAATATGATTGATATGTCATTTGCTTATTCAAATTTGCTCTCTAGCGCCAAAACGTGTAATTTTCAAAATTTGTGTATCAATACACGTGTGTATTAACGTGCAATGGTGCAGTATCACCGATTCAATAAAAAATGACGAGAAATTTTCGAAAGTTCATGTTAGTCGTTAAAAATCGAACACAAAAAATCTTACATTCGAAAGTCTTCATCGATCGTATTGTAATTAATAGGCTCTGGCGGTAATTTCGGTTTTTTAAGTGAGAACTTTTCTGCAGCTTCTTTGACTTGCACTAAATATAGACCATACANGTGCGTCCGAGTTGTCGAGTACCGCGCTTTCTAGTTTTTAAGCTTTCATAACATGTAATTCTGAAAAAGCGCGGTACTCGGACGCACTGTATTACACCGGGTGCGCAGTTATCGGGCGGGTTTTGCAACAGAAAAAACCTTAATCGGGCACCCGATGACTGCCCAGGGTGGAAGCGGAATAAGGTAATAACATGCAAAAAACGCCCGATAACAGCGGGAAATTTGGTCATATATATCCAAAAATATGAAAAAAAACGCCCGATAACAGCACAAACCGGCGCGATAACTGGACGCCCGATAACTGCGCACCCGGTTTATTTTGTTATTTTAGTCTTTTTGTAGCGAAATCCACGCGCTGTCCTAAGCCACTAAAAAGATTGCTAAGAATTAGATATTATATCTTGCTAATGGATTCGGACACCGCGTGAATGTTGCTAAAAAAAGACTTAAATAACAATGTAGTATGCTTGTAAAGTTTTAAACTTTTTTTTCACTAATCATGATTTTTAAAGTAAAATGATAAACAAATTTGATACAAATTTAAATATGATTGATATGTCATTTGCTTATTCAAATTTGCTCTCTAGCGCCAAAACGTGTAATTTTCAAAATTTGTGTATCAATACACGTGTGTATTAACGTGCAATGGTGCAGTATCACCGATTCAATAAAAAATGACGAGAAATTTTCGAAAGTTCATGTTAGTCGTTAAAAATCGAACACAAAAAATCTTACATTCGAAAGTCTTCATCGATCGTATTGTAATTAATAGGCTCTGGCGGTAATTTCGGTTTTTTAAGTGAGAACTTTTCTGCAGCTTCTTTGACTTGCACTAAATATAGACCATACAGTGCGTCCGAGTTGTCGAGTACCGCGCTTTCTAGTTTTTAAGCTTTCATAACATGTAATTCTGAAAAAGCGCGGTACTCGGACGCACTGTATTACACCGGGTGCGCAGTTATCGGGCGGGTTTCGCGACAAAAAAGCCTTAATCGGGCGCCCGATAAATGCTCAAGGCGGAAGCGGAATAAGGTTAAAATATGCAAAAAAACCCGCCCGATAACAGCACGAGCGGGAAATGTGGTCATTTATACACATATATATTCAAGAGCAATGCACAGGGTGCCCGATAACAGCGCAGGGTGCCCGATAACTGGACACAAACCCGCCCGATAACTGGACGCCCGATAACTGCGGACCCGGTGTATATAGTTTTTGTTGGAATCTCCACACTGAACAGATTTCAAAAAAGTTCCTATATAAAAATGTTAAAAAAAACTCATACCAAGAGAAAAAAATCCCGAATTTTCCGTATCATTTTAAGCACTTTCTTCGTCCCGACATTCCTTAAGACAGTTTTACTTAACCCATCCATACATNTATATCAATT
This sequence comes from Oikopleura albicans, assembly GCA_004367875.1. Taxonomy (NCBI): domain Eukaryota; kingdom Metazoa; phylum Chordata; class Appendicularia; order Copelata; family Oikopleuridae; genus Oikopleura; species Oikopleura albicans. Next base: position 406,185 of record SCLG01000105.1, read on the forward strand.
TTGTTTGAGTAAATGTCTCAATTTTACCGTGCAAAAAGCATACTTATTGGGATCATCGGCCGCCCAAACGCAAAAAAGGGGCAGCGTCCGTATTGGGAAAAACACTTTTTTCGCCGAAAAAGCGTCCGTATTGGGATCATCGTCCGTATCGGGAGCGTCCGTATTGGGATTAGGGACTGTAATTACAAATTCTTCTAAACCTCTAAACACATATTGCGGAAGATTGTCCGAATGGGCGTATAAAACTTTTTTTGTTGGGGAGGGGGGTATTTTATTCAATCTAACGGCATTAATAATCCACATAGAATTACCAATGTTCAATTGAAAAAAATCATTGTTACATGATTAATCTAGAGTCGTTTTAAACCTGTTTTATTGCGTTAAATATGACGATTTTGTGTTTCGAGTTTTAGTATTTGCATGTTAATTACCATGGAAAACCTCTCTTTGTCATGGTTCAACCAAATCTTCTTACCCGAAATTTTAACCGTTTTCATACAAATTTCCTATTGGCAAAAAAGGATGAAAAATTTCTCCTCATATTGATTAAAAAAGGGCAGGCATATTTGCATATTTATCACCCTAAGAGTTAAGACAAAACTCACGTCTAATTTTGACAACACGATTCATATTTTGTAGTTTAATTTTTTCGTACTGAAAAAGACAAGATTTATTAATTTCCTAAAAAAAACAAACAATTTTCACGACTTATCGATTTTGATGTATAAGCCACTCGTTTTTTTACATTTTAATAATCTAAGGGTCCATACGTCTCATCGATATGAAATTGATTAACAGACAGCACTAACAGCAAAAATAGAAATAAATTTATATTACCTCATAATTTTATTTTCAATTTTGGAATACATTAGAAAGTTGACTTGATGGCTTGTTTTAATTAAAATCGTATACAGATTATATAATAGTCACTATATAATCACTACTATATGAAGTTTATATAGTAAGTTAATTCGAAAAAAATTAACTTTCCACAAAATCCGCGACCAAAATTAGCAATTTGTCTAGGTCACTTTTCTGCCTAATTATTTTGAGTCTATTTTGAGACTTTTAATAGTCAATAATTTGAAATTCACGATTTACTGAACAAATAAATTAAAAGAATGTATGTCTACAAAAGTATGTACAGTCACCCAAATGACGTAATTACCCAATAAGGTAATACTTTTTAAGTCAAGATTTTTTTTTTGAGAAGTAATAAATATTTTCTTATTCAAGACCCATACTAAAATAGGTTTTCCGTTCTCGATACAGACAAGCTACAAACTATGTATATAAAACATCAAAAAGGCCACTTTTAGGTTTAGAAAACTACCCAAATATGTAACAAACTTTCAGAACGATGTTATTACCTATTTGGGTGAGGGACTGTATACTTTTAGTCTATTCAAAAATCTTGAAAAGATTTTATTATTTTGACCCTAGACGACATTTCAATTTCAGGTTAGCAATTCTAAATAATATTCATTTCATTCTACGGTAATATTGGTTTATGGGGTAATAAATTGAGCACATACAGGAATAAAGAAAAAACAATATCCTTGTGATTCGGTAATTAGTTCAGTATATTTAAAATATAATAAAAATAATGTACACGGGGTGAGCCGTTCACAGGCAGCCTGCAAAATTTCGGAACTTTCTTGTTAGCAATACGTAGGCGATTTAGCGGAAAATCGCGACCTGCATGTTACCCGAAAATAAGGATCGTTTGATTACTTTTGATTTATTTTTGATTATTTATTCGTCCTATAAATTATAGGACATAATGGCTATAATAGGACAATTTGTTAAATAACCCTATTTTACGTAACGAATAACTCACCGTTTGCAACTATCAAATTTATTTCTTGAATGTACTTTTAGAGATCAGGCCCTGATCATCAGGGCTAATTTCAACAATGATATACAGTTGATGCGCCCACAACGCGACAGCTCACAACGCGACAGTGCGCCCACAACGCGACAGGTTTTGGTGAAACGGAAAGAAGCTAGAATTGTTTAAATTTTGTGTTTTTTGTTCATCATTTTGCCATCAAATCAAAAATAGATGTTGCTATGATAAATGTTAATGCTAATTTCAAAATTTAAATCGTTTCAGTAAAACGCGAAATTTTTGATACTAACAATTTAATGTTCAAGTACTTGGTTAGGTAGATTTTGCTTGCGTACAAATTCTCACTCGAATTATTGGTCATCCTCACCAAGGTTTCCAAGATCCCATAATTTTAAATCACTTGTAGCATTTTTACAATTTGCTCTGCCATATTTTGATTGATAAACACGCAAAAAAACCTTAAAAATGTGCACGCAAGCTCAATGACAAAAAACTAACATGTTTAAGGGAAACGTTATTGCATTAANTTAAATTAAAAAAGGCTTTATTTTTTACTAAAATTTGTCGTATTTGAATGTTTTGTAAAATATGAAAACAGTTTACATTTTATACTTTACAAACACTACAGTGTATCTTGTAATGCATTGAGTGATTGTTGTGCGCACAACGCAACAGTGCGCCCACAACGCGACAGTGCGCTCACAACGCGCCAGCTTTTGGCCAAGTGAAAGTGTCGCGTTGTGGGCGAATCAACTGTAGTTGATGAACCAACCGCTGTTTGGTACCGGGTAGGAAAATGTCCAATGAAAAGCAAACAAAAAAAAAGAATTTGAAAGTGTTCCGTGACCTTGAACGTTGAAAAGGCGAGTCATTTTTTCACAAAGGTCAAGTAAACTAAGATCGAGCACTAAGGTTACGTACTGTATAGTATTGTCGCGCCTTGATTCATAAAATAATTGGCCTTTTAAAACACGAACAAAAGATCTTTTTTAATGTCACAGCNGCTCAACTTGACTCTTTTTGCAATTTTTGGTCAGAAGATCAGATTCGTAGCCAAATTGACAGAGTACTTGGGGCACTCGGGGATCACGGTTGTACCGGTTTGTCCGTGTGCGGAATTTCCGCCGGAGATTGGGGACAAGTAATCGAGGAAGCCGACGAAAGCGTCGGAACAATAGCCGCTGATGTGCCACAACCAACGGCTGAATCGAGTAGTGAGTAAAACTCAAGCAACTTATGAAATTTTATTTTGACTATAATTTAGTTTGAGTCATACTTTTTCCCAGCCAGTTCGCTCGACAACGGCGTAGTCATCCAGCACTTTTTTTTCATATTCTTTGTTACAGGGGGAGCGCCAAGTAAGGGCACGCCAAGTAAGGGTAGGAACGCCAAGTAAGAGTAGGTGGGCCGCCCACCGTTGGCGCCAAGTAAAGGTAGTTTTCATTTTAAGAAAAAAATTCGCTGCCAAGTAAGGGTACGTCAATTAAAGGCAGATAAGGGTATCCAAATCAAACTTTATTTTGTTCTACACCCCCTGTGCACTTATTTGGACACTTCGCCAGCCAAAAACTGTCCAAATAACTGCAAATTGTCCAAATAAGTGCACAGTGTGTAGGCGTTTTTGCCGGAAAACTTTTGACCAAAAAAGTGTCCAAATAAGCGCACGATCGGGAATTTTGTCCAAATAAGTGCTGTCCAAATAAGTGCACAGGGGGTGTATATGATTATTTGTGTACTTTAAATATATTTTTAATAAAATTATAGAATTAACGTGTCAGTCTTACACCAAAATGAGACAAAATTGGTAAAACTGACAACGCCAAGTAAGGGTAGGGGCGCCAAGTAAGAGTAGGTTTCGAAAACACGAAACCTACCCTTACTTGGCGGTCCCCCTGTATATCACATAAATTTCATATAATTTTATATAAGTTATACATCCGTTTGATGTCGGATATAAACAAAAATGATGCAAAATTTGAGTTTTTAGCCCGACTATTTTGAGACAACTAGGAGGCGTATTAACTTAAGAAAAATTTTTTTTTTGCCAAATTATCACTGTTTAATGATAAACCATTTATTTACTAGATATACCAATCCTTCTTAGGAATTTTCTAGGCGACGCTTATCATATAAATTTTAGGCTCCAGCACCGGATTAACAATGACGCTGATGATGATAATACTCTCCGTTTCAATTCTTCGATTTTTGTTCAGACATTAATATACTTTTTTGTACTTTTAAATACATTTGTACTTCTTAATACATTGTTTAGGACAAGCGCGGTTCTTCTATCCTTGTCTTTGTAAATTTGGAGCATACATCTTCCAAACACTGTACGTTATCACCCAGTTACCCATTTACAATTGTGACGCGGCTACAGATCACCGCACTGCTGGAATTTGTACAAATAATTATAGAATATATTCAAATTTTTGTATATTAATTATATATAGGGTATACAGAGAAATATCACCTTGGTCAAAAATAATAATGTCAATTTATATTTTCGACAAAAAAAAAATCATCAAAACTTTCGTCAAAAATTTGACTTGAGTTTAGTAAAAAAATTGTCGTGAGTTTTGTCAACAATTTGACGTAAGTTTTGTCAAAAACGTCGGTTTCAATAAAATTACTTTCGTCAAAGATATGTTTCGTCAAAGATGTTTTGTAAAAGATATTTCGTCAAAAAATCGTCACAATACCGTCCTAGGGACAAAGCGATAACCCGAGATATTATTATTATCAATAATAAATAATAATAGAAAAACGATTTTCGTCGAAAGTTCAGCAAAATCGTGGTCCATTCTAAGAAAGTTCTACGAAAACGTTTTCTACTAGATAATAAGGGGTGCTACTCAGCGTTTTACATGAATTTTTGTCGTTTTTTCTTTCACATGTTCTTTAACAAAACTCGAGGTTTTCCGCACGTCAAAAACTCAAATATGGCCATCTAGAAAAGACGCGAGAAAAGACGGCGGAAATTCATGTAAGACGCCGAGTAGCTGCAAGTGGCAGTTATATTATGTAAAAGATGTTTTTTATTGATGATCGGCAATAATGTTGATGATGATGTTGATTATGTTATAACTTACTTGTTGTAGTTCCGGTACAGCTAGCTGTTGGATCCTCTCCAAATGCCCATTTATCCCAGTTGTAATTATCGGTTGGATCAAGGGCGTCGCATTCCGCGGCCCGGACGTTTTCACTATTCCAATACCCATCAAGCACATTAAATGCTTCATAATTCAACTCCAAATAGCTCTGAATTGTGTTTGGGGGAAAAGTTCCGCTTCGGAAAAATTCTCCATATGCGTTTCGCATCTCTACCCCGAATGTGTCCCAGGGTTCAGGCACAACGTCTAAACGCGTTTTTCNCCCAGTGACCCATTTACATTTGTGACGCGGCTACAGATCACCGTACTGCTGGAATTCGTACAAATAATTATAGAATATATTCAAATTTTTGTATATTAATTATATATAGGGTATATAGAGAAATATCACCTTGGTCAAAAATAATAATGTCAATTTATATTTTCGACAAAAAAAAATCATCAAAACTTTCGTCAAAAATTTGACTTCAGTTTAGTCAAAAAATTGTCGTGAGTTTTGTGAACAATTTGACGTGAGTTTTGTCGAAAATTTGACGTCGGTTTCAACAAAATTACTTTCGTCAAAGAAATGTTTCGTCAAAGATGTTTTGTAAAAGATATTTCGTCAAAAAATCGTCAAAATACCGTCCTAGGGACAAAGCGATAACCCGAGATATTATTATTATCAATAATAAATAATAAAAGAAAAAAGATTTTCGTCGAAAGTTCAGCAAAATCGTGGTCCATTCTAAGAAAGTTCTACGAAAACGTTTTCTAGTAGATAATAAGGGGTGCTACTCTGCGTTTTACATGAAATTTTGTCGTTTTTTCTTTTACATGTTCTTTAACAGAACTCGAGGTTTTCCACACGTCAAAAAACTCGAATATGGCAATCTAGAAAATACGCGAGAAAAGACGGCGGAAATTCATCTAAGACGCCGAGTAGCTGCAAGTGGCAGTTATATTATGTAAAAGAAAATTTTTTATTGATGATCAGCAATAATGTTGATGGTGATGTTGATTATGTTATAACTTACTTGTTGTAGTTCCGGTACAGCTAGCTGTTGGATCTTCTCCAAATGCCCATTTATCCCAGTTGTAATTGTCGGTGGGATCAAGGGCGTCGCATTCCGCGGCCCGGACGTTTTCACTATTCCATGATCCATCAAGCACATTAAATGCTTCATAATTCAACTCGGAATAGCTCTGAATTGTGTTTGGGGGAAAAGTTCCGCTTCGGAAAAATTCTCCATATGCGTTTCGCATCTCTACCCCGAATGTGTCCCAGGGTTCAGGCACAACGTCTAAACGCGTTTTTCCCAGTATCCAGTTGCCCTCGGAACAGTGGCATGTTTTTTGCGCGACATTGTTTTCATATGGACTTAGGGTTCAAAAATTTGATACTTTAGGAATATTTTAAATATTTATTATTTACATCATACGCGCGGTTTTTTTTTAATAAATGCTCGAAAATGCCGGTAAAATTTTAGGATTTGTAAATAGTGTTAAGTTTGCAACCCTTGCTTGATCACAATTACGAGCACGGAATTCCATTGGATATATGGGTCCCAGGCTGCCATCATTCCAACCTTGTCGCATTCCGGCCCCATTCATGGCAAATCGGGTATTGCACGCGAAAATTTTGGAAGTTAAATAACGGTCCATTCGGTCTTCACAGTCGTTAATTTCACCATTGGGTCCATTAGGACAACCGAATGCGTCGAGAAGGGCCGGCCAATGTTCGGGGCAATAAACTTCACGCAGCCATTGGTCAAAGAAGTCCGAGGGAACGTCAATGCCAGTTTCTGCCTGAGTGTCGGCGATTGCTTCAGATTGGGCACCAATTGCCGGCACCTTCTCTAATTGGCCAAAACCCATAACGGTGAAACTAAAGGCATCGTGCTCAGCGTAGTTCCAGCTGATCGGCGTGTTTGGTCGCACTTTATGGAGAGGTGCCGAATTGAATTTTAAAGATACGGATTCTAGTTTATTCAGTTATTACTAGGCAAAATATATTTTTAGTTTATGCTATTTTATGTGCGAAATCATGATATATGCCTTGTTTTCGTTTTCGTTTTCGTAAGAGTCAATTTTTAGGGTATGCAAAGACATGTCGAATGTAACAAATGTCGAATTCTTAACATTTGTTACTTTTTTCGATATTTGTCACATTCGACATTTGTGATATTACCCAAATTTTTAATTTTTGAATGGCTTTTCAAATTCGATTTGACAACCCAAACTTTACCCTGAGAAACCGAATTGACCAACTGATCAAGTAATGTTATGCCATCTACGACCGGACTAAACTGATCAGTTTCGAGAATAAGTTTAATTGGCGTGTCAATAGCGTAGCCTTCTCTAAACGCAGACCACAGTTCATTTGCACTTTTGCCACGGAGACACTCAAAACCATCGCAGCCAGTTTCGGCAAGATATTTGTTCCATTTGGCCTAAAGACAAATTTATTCCGAAATTGAACAGTGTCTTCAACCAGCCAATGGTTTACCTCCCGGAAATAGTTGTCCGGAATAAATATTAAATTTGAAATACAATTATCATTTGTTGATATTTTTTGTTCATTACTAAGAAAGAGAAAAATAAGCTATAACCACCAAACTTATCACGTGACAGGTTGAACTTGAGCCAAAACTAGATAAGTACGCTACAATCCATTTTTTTAATATTACGTCGAACGACCAAATTTACTTTCAAAACAAATTGGTGGTTATGGTTTTTTTTCTCTTAGGCCCAAATTACACTCAGAAGACTCGTAACTTATGACTCATGAGTTATGACCTACGAGACTGATAACTTATGAAACATAAGCTTTTTCACGGTGTTTAAACCATAAATTTCACACCAGAAAAACGTAACATAGCAAAATTAGACGCAATTAAAAAAAATAATAAATAAAAAACTTACAGTAGCCAGTTCACTGTTAACTTGGGCATTTAAGCCAACACCGACGGTAACAGCGCGATGAAAATATGGCCAGCTCGATGGGGTAGTTAAGTGCCACCAGACCGATTCACTGCCAGCACTACACCCAATCAGCGTCGCTTGTGTAATGTCTCCAGTGAAATGTGGTGCCCACTGTTGTCCCCAGGCTAGCGCCATTGTTTGATCAATTAAACCCCAGTTTCCACTACACTCAGGGTTCAATTTTCACTTAAAAAATATTTAAAAAACAGTCTTTTAGGTCTTATTATCGTTATCTTCAATTCTGCAATTTACTTTTGTTGTCTATAACCTGTATCAAAGGTAAACAATGAAAAAGTGGAAAATGTGAGCACGAATTATTGAAAATGGTTTATACTCTTTGAGAGTAGTCGGATTCAGGCAAAAACCGTGGTTTCGGACCCTGCCTGTATGGATACTGTTCTGGATTTTCCGCTTGAGGCGCCCAAAGCCAGCCAAAAACACCCATTCTGTAAGAAAGTGCAATAACCATGGCGCCTTGATCCTCAACCACCTCTTGGAAGCGACCACGGTTACTGCCACTATTGAAACCGCCACCATGAATATAGTAAATTATTGGGACTTTTGCGCCTTCATCAAGTTTTTGTTTATCTAAATGGATATTGACGGAAAGACAGTCTTCGGCCATGTCACCATTTCCACTCAGACCATTCCAGCCCTGGCCAGGACATGATGGATAATATTCAGTGGCTAATACAGAGATATGCTACATTCTGAAGTGAAAGAAAAACTACTATGAAATGCTCTAAGTGTAGTTATCTTTAAGATTATCTACACCGGGTGCGCAGTTATCGGACGGGTTTGTGTCCAGTTATCGAGCACCCTGCGCTGTTATCGGCCACCCTGCGCATTGTTCTTGAATATATGTGTATAAATGACCACATTTCCCGCTCGTGCTGTTATCGGGCGGTTTTTTTTTGCATATTTTTACCTTATTCCGCTTCCGCCCTGAGCAGTTATCGGACGCCCGATTAAGGTTTTTTTTGTAGCGTAACCCGCCCGATAACTGCGCACCCGGTGTTTAATATAGGCGCTTATCTACCAGATATATTATACACCGGGTGCGCAGTTATTGGGCGGGTTTGTGCTGTTATCCGGCACCCTTTGTTGTTAACGGGCGGTTTTTTTTTTCATATTTTATCATATTATCTTATTCCGCTTCCACCCTGAGCAGTTAGTGGGCGACCGATTAAGGTTTTTTGTCGCGAAACTCGCCCGATAACTGCGCAGCCGGTGTATGCAAGGCTACGCGGTGAATTATTTGCGTAGCTAAAAGACGGTATCCAATAGAAAAGCGGTTGAAAACAATGTGAGCCAATAATGCTCTGGTTGAAAATTACTCTGCTACCGGCGGCTCTCACGGAAATATGATTATCAAAAAAGTTAACACTATATAAGCGGGTAATAGATAGTCTTAATAAGTTTTACCTATGAGCAAATTTTCAAAAAATTTGTAAGGCCACAACTTTTAATTTCTGTATTAAAAAAAAGACATTTCAAATCTCTGTCTTCAATAACTTGACCATTGTAGTTCTCAATAATTTCCGCTGGACGCCAACGGAGAGCGTCGGCATATTTGATACCATTACATTGAATATACCGATTATTATCCCAAAGACATCTAAATGTGCTTCCGTCACTAAAAGTGATGGTACAAATTCCAGCTGCGCATTCGTGACTGGAGGTCAGTGGCCCACTCGGACTTGTAGTTGTTGGACCATATGTTGTTGAAACGGTTGTACTAGCTGTTGTTGTCGTAGTTGCACCGCTGAAATAAGGATGCCTAGACTGAAACTCTCAAAATAACACTAGAAGCTATGAGACAAATTATTGACTATAATACTAATATATATTAAATAAATTCCATGAAATATTCCCTACTATTTAATGAGTAGTTTGGAACGTTAACCGTTACGTGTACGGTATGAGGTAAAATAACGTGCTTCTCGCTATCTCAAATTTTGTATTTAAATGGGCTTAACAAACTAGATAAACGAGAAACGCGCTATTATACCTCATACTGTACGTTTATATCTGACGTATTTTTTAGCGTTGTTAAAACACACTTAAAAATGATTCTTGGACGAGTCATTTTGTAGTTCAGTTTTGACACCCTAGCTACATGTGGCGGTTGGCGCATCTCCAAAGACCCATTTGTCCCAATTGTAGTTTCCGGCCAGGTCAAGAGCATCACACTCGGCATCCCGCACATTCTCCGTATTCCAAGCTCCATCAAGCACATTAAACCCTTCAAAATTCATTTCTTCGTAACTTTTGATGGTATCTTCAGGGAAAACACCTGTTCGGAAAAATTCACCATATGCATTACGCATTTCAACACCAAACGTCTTCCAAACGTCATCATCGGACAGGGCGGCAAGGTTTTTGTTACCTGCAGTCAGATTATAACAGTTTTAATGAAGTTTAACTCCTAAGGATCCATTCGTTAAAAATTTTAAAATATTTTTTTTTCTTGTATAATATGTCGTCAAATTTCGCCGGAATCAAAAACCCCTGAAACAAATATAGACTCATTTTAAGAGCTCAAGAACAATAGATAATAAGTTTGGCAATAGATAATTATTTTTTTTATTATAATATATAAAAAAGGAAGTTCCGCGAGTTAGAAATAAATATCCTACATAATAAGACCAATAAACTGTTGTTACCTTCCTAGAATCCAACTTCCTTCCGAACAATGGCACGTTTTTTGTGCTACGTCGTTTTCATCTGGATCACAATTTCGGGCTCGGAATTCCATCGGATAAATGGGACCCAGTGTACCGTCATTCCAACCTTGTTTTATTCCATCACCATTCATGGCAAATCGGGTATTGCATGCAAATGTACTGAAATGGAAGGATTACAGAAAAATGTGATAAAAATCGTGAGATTTTTTCGATATAATTGTGGGTTTAAGAGTGGGAAACACCCATTTTTCATGAAAAAGGTGTGATCTGAAATTACTAAATTTCTCTGAAAGTACGGTGACAACTAATCTCAAACCTTGGCATGTCACTACTAAAGTCTTTGCCGGTTTATCTTATGATAAAAATAAAACCTTAAGTCAACGCATATGCCCCCCACAGCGCTGTTTTGTACCCCAACAAAAAAATTACGAAATGGTCCCACTCCTAGACGGCTCAATTTAATGAATTTTCACAAAAACAGTTCGACGGAGAACGTCTTACTCTAAAGCGACAATAGGGGGGTTTTATTTCTAAAGGAAATTTTTGATTCAAAATCGCAATTTTTGTCATTTTGTGTCGACAAAAATTAGTTTTAAAATAATACTGTTGGTCTACTTATAAAACCCCCACATCTATTCTCTCTTACATCGCGCCGAAAAAAAATTAAAAAATATAAAAGTCTGGGTGTGGGACTGTTTGAAGCGAGCTAACCCCGATTTGACTTTTATTATATATTTTAAACTATCCCAAAGAAAACAATTTAGTTTTTTTCGGGCAAGAAGTTATTCGCTCTATTTCTAGAAAATTGCACATATTTCCCACTCTTAAGTAAGTGACAATCTTACGAAAACACAACGGTTGTGACAAACTATCGTTATATGCAAAAACGAGCGTTTTTGTTAAGGAAACATGGTATTAAATTTCGTAGTAAAACAAGAATTTTTCGGAGATTTGCCGACAATAACGAAAAATTGACGTTTTATTTCAACATTACTTTCGGTTTCATTATTTTTTATAAAAAATTTCTTATTAAAACGACTACACCAGATGACTCGTTATAGCCTCTAACTTAGAGGGCTAAAATCCCGTTATAGGGCTAAAATTTTGTTATGGGCTACTTTTTGAGAAACCGAAATTTCGTTATAGGGCTAATTAATTTTGGAAAAAACACCTTATTTCGAGTACACCTCCTGCGCTGTTATCTTGCAACTATCGCATGAAATAAATCCGCAAGATAACGGAGCGAACGGGGACATTTGCAAGATAATGGGTGACAAGATAACAGCGCAGTGGGTTTATTTCTACCAAAAAAAGTCGAAATTGTTGCGCTTAACTCCCAGGAGAACGTTTTTCGATGTTTTTGTCACCGAAAAAACGTTCTCCTAGGAGTTAAGATTAACAATTTCGATTGTTTTTGGTAGAACTACTCGAAATAACGAGCGATATCGGCTATAAACGGTACATTTTAGGTAACCCTCCTATACATCGTATTAAGCTGAAAAATAAATTCTGGGTAGGCCACATAATGTAATTTACTTTAAGTTTTTCTGCCGAAAAAAGTTTCGAAATTGTTGATCTTAACTGCTAGGACAACGTTTTTTCGGTGAAAAAAAAACATCGAAAAAATGTTCTCCTAGGAGTAAGGAGCAAGAATTGTATGTTTTTTTTGTCGCAAGATAACTACTCAGTGTCGGGCGGATATTTCAAAAAAAATCTACTGAAAAAAAATTTGTAATATACCTGGTGGCAAGATAACTGCGCACCCTGTGAAAACCTCGTTATAGGTTGAAAAAACGGTTTCAAAATTTATTCGATCTTGTACAATTTAATGTCGTGTCAACATTTGTAAACCTCCCTGGCAGTTAAATATCGATCCATTCTATCCTCACAGTCATTTATTTCACCGTTTGGACCATTGGGACATCCAAATTGTTCCATTATAGCCGGTAAATGCTCGGGACAGTAGATTTCGCGGAGCCACTGATCAAAAAAGTCGGATGGAACAGAATAGCCAGAAAAGGCTTTAGCGTCTGTAATAGCCTCACTAAGTGCACTTATAGCTGGAACCTTCAGAGGCGTTTTAAGGCGACTATTTTACTCTTCAAGTAACGATTCATAGTTTTTTCGAACTCGAGAAAATACGATCATTAACACTTCGAAGTTTTTTTCTGGTGGATCTAGCCAATCTTTCCTATTATAAATTTGATTTATGAATTTTTGGAAGCACTTATTTTTATACGCGCAATCTTTCGGTACTAAAACTGCTTTTCGTACTAAAATTTATTTTGGTACTAAAACTTCGTTTGTTACTAAAGGTTTATTTGGTACTAATGCTTCTTTTGTTACCAATGCTTATTTTCCTACTAAAGCATTTTTGGTACTTAATTAGTACCGAAAGAATCATAAGTATCAAAAGGAAATTTAGTACAAAAAGATCACGCGTATCAATATAAGTGCTCGCGTACTTTTCACCAGTCTTCGAAAGTTCCTGACTTTGTCAAGGGGACACAGTCTTTAGATAGAAAAGTTTTCCATGTCATCAGAGTATGTTTAAACGTTGTTTCTAAACAAAATTCGTTCACATTTTAAACCTACTACACAGGGCGCGCAGTTATCTTGCGAACTTGGTNAGATAAGCGTACGAGCGGCAATTTTCGCAAGATAACTGCACGCAAGATAACTGCGCACCCTGTGTACTGTACGGCATATTATCTAAAAACACCATCCTTATCCATTTGCATGAAACCGCCGGCGGTAAAACTAAACGCATCGTGTTCAGCGTAGTTCCAACTTATGGGCGTGTTTGGTCGCACTCTGCCTTCGGATATCAAATTAACTAGTTGATCTAGTGTAGTAATGCCGTCCACAACTGGACTAAACTGATCAGTTTCGAGAATAAGTTTGATTGGTGTACTAATTGCATAACCCTCACGGAAACCAGACCACAATTCATTTGCGGTTTTTTCGCGCAGACACTCAAAACCATCACACTGCATTTCGGCTAGGTACTGATTCCACTTTGCCTTAAAAAAAAACGTTTAAATTACTTTCGCGACCACACCATTTGGTCTTGAATTGTTGTTCAAAATATGGTCGCCAAATGGTGTTATGGGTGAGGTTTCGCGACCACTGTTTTTAAGTAGAAACGGTCCCAAAATCTTGTTTAATCGCAAAAGTACCCATAAATAGTCGCGAAAGTACCCTTCATCAAATTTTGTACACGTATTTTTGAGACCATTTTGAAGATTTAATTTGTGTTGCTTAAATCAAAGTCGATTTAAGCACACGTTTGTGTATCTGGTAGCTAACAACTGCGTAATTGTGAACTCACCGTAGCCAATTCGGCGGTTACTTGAGCATTCAATCCGACACCAACTGTAACGGCTCGATGAAAGTACGGCCAACTGTGGGGGGTAGTTAAGTGCCACCAAACCGATTCACTGCCAGCGCTACATCCATTTAATGTTGCTTGCGTGATATCCCCAGTGAAATGGGGAGCCCACTTTTGCGCCCACGCCATTGCCACTGTCTGGTCTAGCAGTCCCCAATTGCCACTATTTTTAAGTTGTAAAACATTAGGCATGTTTGGGCCTCCAAGGACCTATTCGATGATAACATTTCCAGAATAAATATCAGACTCAAATTTAAAAAAAATAGTTACAACAACTAAACTGTATGGATATAACTCTGAATTTTCGGCTTCAGGTGAATAAAGCCAACCAAATACACCCATTCGGTACGAAATTGCAACAACCATTACTCCTTGTAGCTGGACCAGGTTTCGGTAGGTTCCACGATTGCTTCCGGAATTGAATCCCCCACCATGTATATAATAAACAATTGGTACCTTAACACCCTCATCAAGTTTATCCTTGTCTAAATGAATATTAACCGACAAGCAGTCCTCGGCAATGTCGCCATTCCCCGACAGACCATTCCAGCCACCACCGGGGCACATGGGGTAGTAGGCGGTAGCATCAATCACTTGCCCGTTATAATTGTCTATAGCCTGCGATGGGCGCCAACGAACAGCATCCGCATATTTGATACCATTACATTGAATATACCGAGCATTGTCCCAAAGACATCTAAATTCGGTTCCGTCACTCAAGCTAATGGTGCATATTCCATTGGCACAAGCGTGACTCGAGGTCAAGGTTTCGCCTATGAGTATGACTCTTTATAAATTATTATCGCGTGTCCAAATTACGCAAAAAAAAGAAAATCAAAACCCAAATATAATTTATTACGTGACTGGTTGAACTTGAGCCAAAATTGGATTACGTGATTACAATCCACTTTTTATTTTTACGTCGAATGGCCAAATTACTTTTTTTCACAAAAATTTTTTTTACAAGTTTTTCGCGTGAATCTGCATTATTAAAAAAAGTAATTTGCATGCCGGTCTAAATTTGTAGCGTTAACAAGATACTCATTGAAAAAGGTCATCGCGCCTGGAGTGGTCGTTGGAGTTGGACCTGTGGTTGTTGAAGCAGTTGAAGCCGTTGTTGTTGTTGTTGTAACTCCGCATGTTGCTGTGGGAGTGTCCCCGAAGACCCATTTATCCCAATTGTAATTATTTGTGGGATCAAGCGCATCGCAATCCGCAACTCGGACGTTCTCTGTACTCCAAGATCCGTCAATAACGTTGAAAGCATTGTAATTAAGTTCTTGATAGCTCTTCAAGGTATTGAATGGAAACGCACCGGTGCGTATAAATACTCCGTAAGCGTTTCGCATTTCAGTGCCAAAAGATCTCCAAGTGGCATCATCTGGTGCTCAGGTTCAACATCAAAAATATACACTACCCGACGGGATATCTTAGCGTTTTTTGTGTTCATAAAGATACAAAAATTTGTAAGGTGGTGTATCCGATCATTAAATAGCAATACACCGGGTGCGCAGTAATTAAGCGTGTTACGCGACAAAAAAACGCCTAAAACTGCGTAGGGTGCCTGATAACTGCGCAGAGCGTACGCGGAATAGGGGAAAAGGATAAAAAAACTGCCCGATAACAGCACGAGCGAAGAATTTCGCTATACCAATTTGTCATCATCTAATGACAAACTCGATAACGGGCTGATAACTTGGCGCTTGATAACTGCGCACCCGTTGTATAAAATATGGAACCTTGCCTACGTTGGGAAGTTGAATTGTTCCCAAAATCCAATCTCCTTCTGCACAATGACACGTTTTCTGGAATTCCCCGTTTGCATTCGCATCACAATTGCGGTAACGGAATTCCATCGGATAAATGGGACCCAGTGTTCCGTCATTCCAACCTTTAATTTAGGATCTAAAGAGTCAACAATTCACAAATAGAAAATATATTGAGTTTTTTCATAAACCTAGTATGAGTAGCTAATGATCGGGCTATTATACAGTTTTTTTTCATGTTTTTCGATCAAATTGTCTATGCAATTCCTAATTAAATCTCATAGACATCTTAAATCATACAAGTTGATAAAAGTTTATCTCACTCGAAAAGGATTGGATCGATTCTGTTTTTTAT